>OY757042.1:6462307-6924636 GCA_963582015.1 Xanthorhoe designata | reverse complement strand
GTTTCGACTTGGTGCATCTTAGTGCCAGTGATATACAGGGTGTCCCAACGATATGCCACATGAAGAAATACCTTAAATATAGGGTGAATTGCTGAAAGGGAACATTATTTTAATTATTTAAAGTAAGACTGCTTTTAAAGGGTTTCAAAAAATTGCGAGCTTTGTCTGGGAATCGAACTGAAAAGTGAATATCCCGTATCTATGCTGCCAGTTGAAAGGTTATGCAATGCAGAATAATCCCTCGTACAAAATAAATCTTAAGTTTAAATAATGTCGCATTAATATACGTTTTCTTTCTCCTCAGAACCAATATCAACCGTGAACATATCAGGCTTAAACTGGCTTCAGCATGGTGACCTGTTAGATCTGAAAGTGAGATATACTGGATCGCCTCCATTCAACTACTGCTACATCTACAAAAAAGGCCAATACAATATAACAGGCAATGAGACGTGCCCAGACAAATCAACGACAGTTGCTAATATGTTCCCGATAATTCATTACTTCTCTGACAGCGACCAACACACAGTTATTGTGGTCATAGAGAATGATATTGGAAAGAATGTGTCCGGCACAACGATTAACATTTATAAAGGTACGTAAACGGGTAAACGGTTTCTTGAACGCAGATCATCTCCAAAATTACCTAATCAATGGTCAAATCACGTGACAAGTGTCAAATGAGGAACAAATTCGACACTGTCACGTGATTTGACCGTTGATAGTTAGCAACAATGTTCAATTTAGCAAGGCATTCGATATTTTTTTTCTTGTCTCTCTTTTAACAATGAAAAGAGACTACAATATATTATTTATTCTTTATTGTACACAATAAAATAACACATTAAAAATACAGATAGTAAGGGCATGTACAAAGGCGAGCTTAACCCTAAAAAGAGTTTATATTTTACAGTCATCTGAATTCTAGACGCCTCTGAGATTCGGAGGCTTTTTTTACTCTTTATGTTTTTGTATTGATAAGCCATAGAGGTCGATTATAACTGGTTCTATTTAAATTAGTTTACGACACTATTATAAATATCTTTTCCTCAATATATTTTATATGGATATTCCGAATACATTATTATTATTCGTTTCCTCAAAGTACACTGTTGTATCATATTCACTCAGTAGTGTGTGATTATTACGTGAAATAATTATTTAAACTTTTTTTTGCAAAAGTAGTATTAATAAAATCATGTCATTCGATAATAACACGGATTATAATCGAAGTTATCTTACAAATGGTTATATGCTAGGTGGTAATATGAGTGATTTTATAGAAAGTTCTACATTAAATCATTATAATAGTGCCCAAATAAGTGACAATGTTCAGAGTGGTTTTACAAATGGTTCCATACCAAGTAGTACAAGTGATTTTATAGAAAGTACTACAATAAGCAACTTGGTACAAAACGCTAATATAAGTTACTATTTGCAAAATGGTTCTATAACAAAAAACAATTTGAATTTGGCACCGCTAACTGGTAAAAATATATTTTGTTTGTTCAAATGTTTATGATGTCCACTTTCTAAAGATTAGATTAATAGATTAGAATCTAATCTATTCCACTAAGTAATATAATTAATGCGAAAGATGTATAGATTGATGTTTGTTAAGAACGCGAAAACTCGGCCCAAAAAATGTTTGTGTTTGTAACACTTAATTACATTACGCGAGCACCACACATTGGTTTCAACATTAGAACCAAGTTGAAGCCCATGTGTGGTGCCGGCATTATGTGGCATTACATGCAACAACGCATGCAGTTAACGCAGTTTAGTATAATTCGAAAGCTCTGAATATTGCTGTCTTTGTCATTTCGATTGAAAAGTGAAAGAGATGAACGCATGTAAAAAAGAACAACATCATTTTGTTTACCCGCTTCAACTAAGGTTCTGGATATCTCTGCTTTATAAAAAGATGTTCGATGGTTTTTTTAAAAGTAACTTATATTAGTCGGTCTCATAAAAAATTGGCAAGATCTGTAGAATATGATCGGGAGTATTTCATAGGTTAACAATATTATGTGTTTTACCATTTTGTCTTTATTTCCAGCAACGATCCATCCTCAGCTGTCGGTTATCGTCATTCCTGTGTTCTTCTGTCTCGTCGCCGTGATTCTCGTGGTGTTTGGCATTGCCTACTATCAACATAGATCAAGGTATTTTTATAAAACAATCATTGAAACATTTTATTACATTATTTATATGCGATTTATCACGAGCTTATAACGGTGAAGGAAAACATTGTGAGGAAACCAGTTAGCTATCTAATAGCGTCGATGGGCTTGCAACCTGTCACATTATGGAAAGTTAACTTCTGCAAAAAGTGGGCATGTACCAAATATGTATGTATTTGGACATACCTCTGACTACCCCCTTAGACATCTTCGAAAAGATCTAAATATTACCTAATGATCTGAAAGAAATGTCTACCGCTCCCGGGATACAGTCGTAATCATTTTGAATTTTTTTTTTCTTTGAAACATGAAAAAAAGAGTATGATGATGACTGTATTCCCAAGAGGCGGTGGTAGTCTACCATATCTTGGAAATACATACATACACCTTGGAATATATAATATCATTTTTCATTTTTTTATTTAACTTTTCAGGCATACAGTCGAAGTAGCAGACTTTGACTTCGGCCAAGCGCATCCAGACTATAAGACATTTGGCGAGCGTCTTCGGGACAGCTTTAGGAACGCATTTAACTTTGGCGCAAGAGACGACACAGACCCGCTCACTCCAAATAGTAGATACGACTCTATGTCGTAAGTTGTAAGTCTATTTTGGACCGAGTTTCTCTAAAGGCTAGTCTCAATAACATATCTATCTTTGATTTTGTTACTGCGGGCAGATATTTGACATTTCTTCCATACAAAAAACGTCAAATAGCTACTGACAGTAAGCAATACCAAAGATAGATAAGTTAATGAGATTGGCTGTAAGACACTTTGAGTAATAAAACCGTGAAGAATCATACCAACGTGATTAAAAACTACAGAACCCATTTAGAGTCGAAGATTGCTCGGTCTGTACTAAATTTGTCTTAATTTTGTACTAATCCATTCCATTGTAAATAAGAATGTTTCATGTACTACTGATAATGCTGGTATTATGAAAAATGCTAATTTTGTGCAGTTAGCCGCCATTTTATAGCCCTCTTTCTTCATTGTTGAATGTTAGATAGGGAACGCTATACTGAAATTAGAGTTCGTTCTAACCTAACATCATTCATTGTAATTTTAGACCACGTAGCTGCCAAAATCGTATAAAAGACTAAAGGATCCTAGACTTTGTTTATAGTGTTATACGGTTTACTATTGTGTGAATATAATCTAAGAATTAAAGCATATCTCGCGATTTGTCGCTTTAAACCGTATGTACCTATAAATAAGGTTGGGTTTATTTCTTTTAGATACGCGATCAAAATTTGGAAGTAGATATGGATAGTCAGCATAAGTCCAAGTGCCACAAGTATTGTCGATTTGATGGTCGACTCGTTTAAGGAATAAAATTAGTTCATCAATGAGTTAAAAAGGTGAAAAAATTAAGTTTAAAGATTAATTAAATTCATTGGTGAACTGATATTTATTTAGTGATAGGAGAGATTTATTATTAAAACTATTATTCATAATTTCTTACTATTGATTTAAAATATATTTATGCTGATGAAAGATGATTGGAAAATGAATGTTTGTGTATTGTGATCATGTTTGATTTATATTTTTATTGAAATTGTTTAGTACCTACCAAATATTGACAAAATTATTTTCTGTAACAGACTGAGTTATATGTTTTGTTGTTTGTTTATTTATAGCATTATAAATTAGTCAATCATTAATTGTTATTTACATACAACTGGTTAGATATCGTCTTGTTTTCATGATAAGATTTTTGATATATATTTACTGAAGATGTTGCAATTCTGACAGCCGGTTTCTTGAAAGCAGATCATCTCCAAAACTAATCAATGATCAAATAAATAAATATCGTTGGACATTCCGCACAGCGTCTTCTAGTCCCAAGCTAAGCAATTTAATGCTTGTGTTACATAATTATGGTAACCGATGACTGATATACTGATAAATAGATTTCTTCTTCTTTATTTTGGCTTCGCCGGCTTTTGCCACGCATTTAGCCACTACCATGTGATTAAAATTGTAAACACATATTATGAGATAGAAAACACCCAGCCAGACTCGAGACAAATATCACGTGACTATGTTGAATTTGTTCCTAATTTGAGACTTGTCACATGATTTGACGGTTAATTAGTAAATTTTTGAGATGATCTGCGTTCGAGAAACTGTTAATATTTTTTCCTGAGTATATACTTAACGGCATAGATCCTGAATGATGTAAGTCAATTAAATTAAAAAGTAAACCAGTTATTAGAATTTTTATACTTGCCGTGATTTCAAAATCAGTATTAAATCAGTTAAAAGCGAATTTGTTTACAAGTCAAATGGCATTAATCGGATTTTCGAATTGCAACAGCTACAGACAAAACTTGCATCTATACAATCCTTTTAAAATGATTGTGTTAATCAAATTATTTACTATGAAATCGACGGAAAGTATGATTTTGTGATATATTTAGGTTTAAACAAATAGGTATTTTTATTAATTTTAAGTAACAAAAATGTACTACAGAAGTGTATACTAATTCATCACTGGTGGCAAATATTTCTGTGTAAAATTTTTGTTGAAGTTGTTTTGGGCATGTACTTACATAAGAATAGCATTGGATCAATGCATTTTGAAGGTTAATACCTATTTTCTGTGAAGGTAAATACCTATTTTCTGTGAAGGTAAATACCTATTTTCTGAAACCTTGAAATGGTTGGACCATGTCGTCAGTTGAAAAAGGTGATATAAATTATTCAAATTAAGGATAGACAAAATTATGGTTCAAGAATGTAGGTTTATTTAAAATGTCGCATTAATATTTATTTACACTTCTGTAGCAATGATTTTGTAGTTGTAATAAAATGTTACTGAAAATACTGTTTTTTTTAGTATTGACACTAAATAGAGAGTTTCCTAAGGTGCGGTAACATTAACCACAGTTCAACCGTTGAGTTTCACTTACCATCATTTAATGTTATCAGCCCTCTAGCAAAGTTATACTTGTACAATCTATACTATAGGAATTGACATTCGATGACGAAAACTCGTCTGACAATTCTTATAAGTGTACATTTTTCTTTTTGAGACTTTTGATTTGAGCCTGAGTTAGGATATTTGACATTACGTAGGTACCTACTTCCATACTAGTAAGTGGCCAAGTGCGTGTCGGGCTACGCTAAATGTAGGGTTCCGTCGCGAAGGTATTACTTGTACCATCTAAACATAAACACACTTTTAAATTATATGACACTGAAACGTCTCGCCGCTTCCCTGCCATCTCGTGTGTGTTGAGTCTCACGCAGTAAGCAAAGCCAGAGATAGATAGGTTATCAAGCGAACTGACCGATAAAAATGATGAGCGCACGTGCAATGCAATGTATTGGTTCTCAGTTCTCACATCCACCATTACGATTTACGAGTAGGTACCTAAATCTGGCATTAGTTATCCTAACTTCTTTAGTATCTTGCTTCTCTTAGTTGGATTGAAATCCAATAAAAATAAAAACCTCTCATATTATTTGGTTTTGTCTCACGTAATTGCAGAGATTTTAAAAACATTAGAGCTGTCAAAATGCTTTACACCTCTTTAGTCCGTTCTAAGCTTGAATCCAGTGCTAGTGTATGGAATCCTTATCAAGTCACGTACTCTCAAATGCTGGAAAAGGTTCAGAAGAGGTTTTTAAGGTTTCTTTATAAGAAAATGTATGGGTACTACCCTTTCATGTACCCAACTAAATTTCTTCAAGGTACTTTAAATTTTAATTCTTTGGAAACAAGACGTTTATATAGTCAAATTTTATTTTTGTGTCGACTTCTCAGGGGTGATATAGATTGTCCTATTCTTTTATCGGAGGCTAGTCGACTTTGCGTCCCAGAACAACGAAACAGATTCAGACAGGGGCGTGTGCGTCTCTTTGAGCCGATTCGAGTGAGGACGTTGTATTGTGAGCAGTCGCCTGTGTCGCGTGCGCAGCGTAACCTCAACGAGCTCATGGTCGTACATCCTCAGTTAGATGTGTTTGCGGATGGATGGAAGCAGATAGAGCGGCTGTGTTTAAATTTCTGTGAAAATGTGTAAATAAATGTCATGTTGATTTCCTAAATGTTTACAAGTACCATGTTATCATATTTTTATTTTGGATTTCTATTGTTAGGTAGGTAAATATTTTATTTTAAGTAGTTCTTTGTTTTATTGATATATTTGCTTATGTGTACATTTTATATAGTAGCTATAATGATTTGGAATTGTTCTGTAATGTTATAGTTAAGTTTAAGTTTTGTAAATAAATAAATAAATAAATAAATAAATAAATAAAATTATGGTTTAAATATTTTATTAAAAGCAAATGAGCCGTACAGTCATGTTCTTACAAAACAACTATTTATTTACATCAGAATACCACAAAGTACCTGCCTACTTCGTTTTAATCGTCACTCAAGAGAGGCTCTCCGGCTACGATGGAGCTTTCTATACCGCAGTGATCCTCGCCTCGCAATATTTTGAAGAAGCCGTTGTCACCCCAGTCTGTGTTCCACGAGTTCGCGATAAGCCAATATTTGTTGCCGCTCTCCACCCCCCAGCCGAGGATCTTGATAGCGTGCCCGCCCAGCGCGTTGCCCGCTACATGCTTGTACACACCACTCTTGTACGCAAGCAAGTCAGAGTACACCGTGAAAGCCGCCTCGACTGGACCGTTCTTGAAAAGTTCCGCCCGAATATGATCTTCTCCACTTCTCACTGAAAATACGTGCTTTCCGTACTTCTTGTCCTTGCGGTAATCGACATTGTAGCCGTCCTCGCATGTCTTCAAACATTTGGGTGTCTTCGTGTCGCCGCTGCACGGCATGCGGTTCCCGGGGACGTGGTGCTCGCACGGAGGGATCACGTACGGTCTGCAACCCTGACTGGAGTTATAGTTACCCCCAGAAACCAAACCGAAATGCTTCCAATACTCCCAGGCCAAAGTTGGCATACCTCCGTTGCAACCGAGCCCGCATATAGGGCAGCAACTCAGTAAATCCTCTGCGGAAAAGTGGAAGTGCTTCGTGCCGTTCGAGTAAGTGCAAACTCGATCGGTCATCGCCTCCACCGCGCCGAACGCCCAGCAACTCCCGCAGGATCCTTGATCTCTTATCTCATTTAAAGTAGGACAATCTGGCCATTTGTCCCTAGGGTCAAAGTTCTCGGGCAGGCTGGCTATTAAGCCGGCGTCGTGCTCGACGTTCGGTAGTTTCATAAAGTTGTTGTCCGGTAAAACGCCCATGAGTTTCTCTATGTGCTTGAAGGGTGTTTCAAGGGGGAAGTTCCTGCCGGCTTTCCATGTGGGTCGCTTGGAGTTGATGAGGTCGATGAAAGCGTCAGAAAGCGGGTGCAAGTCGGCGGCGGCGAAGGATATCGCGCACGCGAGGGCGACGAGCGTCGCACGCGATTTCATTGTTCTTTATTTTTTCTTCGTCACGGTCGAGTGGTTAACGTATTAGACGCGTTTCTCGAACGAATGTGGCGCGACGACTGACTGAGTTCTGCTGGTGTGGTGGGCGTTGCGATATCAATGCTCGCACGCCGTGTAGGTAATTGCTTCGGACGACCGATGCGAGGGTGAGACAGCGCTTGACCGCGCGTGTCGAAGGTTACCAGTACATCTGTTCTACTAACTAATAAAACAAAGCAAACAGATACTACGGTCGAACGCTTGACAGTGATTAGCAAATACCTATTTGCTCGGTAGGCATCTGTTGGAAATAATTAGTTAGGGATAGGGGACGAGCCGCTTGTTTACAGAACATCATGTTTATCTACTGAAAATTAGATTGTGATGTTGTTAGAAACGGACACGAAAATTATCCAACATAAAAGTTTTCCCAATTCTAGCAGTAAAATATGTGTACTTAGGTAGGTAAAGAAACAAAAAAATAATAATTTACCTTCATTAGATTAATAGCTAGGACAGCTTAAAAGTTGGTGAAAATATGTTCCGAGTTTTTTTTTAAATTTTTTTTTTTCGGACGGATTTTTATGTTAAGTGGTCTTCCGGACCTTTATAACTTCACCGGGCTTTGGCGAGTGCAGAAGGCCGGAAGTTCTGAGTTTAGCTTAGGTAGGTACCTACTCCAATACCTACTTATAAGCGGAGCCCGCGATGACTGCCCGATATATCGATTGTAGTTACCTATGTAGAGAAAACCTGCAGTTTACTTTAGACTTTACTTACTTACCTACAATTGCATACCTACTTACAAATAATTTGGTTTGTTTTCTTTTTAATGACCCCAAGATAGTGCCGAGTCTCAAGTCTAAATTAGTTCACAATAACAGCTGATTAAAAAAATTTGAGTTCGTTGATCTGTTTAGTTAGTAGGTAGGTAGGTACTGTCAGCAATAAACAGTTCTGTACAAGTGGCAAAATTATTAAAACCGACTTTAATTTCGTGAGAAGAGAGCAATTTCCTGCACTGACGAGGTGCATTTCTGTGCATAACTTCGAATACCTACCTATCCTAATTAGATCATCAAAAAAAATTTAAGGGATTACCTAGGTACCTACCCTTGGAATAATTTCTTTCCAACAAATAAAGAAACACTAACATTATAAATTCATTTTTTGAATTGCGTTGATTAGGAAGGTACCTAGGTACCTACCTACTTACTTCTTTATTTATATACCTATAACTTAAACGATACCTAATCACTTTTTCACTTCACTTATTTTTGTTTTTACTACGACAACGCTTTTCGCTACACTAGTGTGCTAGCGCACTAGCACACTAGCGCATTAGCACACTAGTGTAGTGACCGCTTTCTCGTCCCAATTATTTTCTATTGTCGTCATAATTTACCGTAAGACCCAAGAAATTACCACTTGCTTAGCTTCCCGACATACCTACTAATGGCTGTCTGCCTAGCTGAGCCCATTACCAGGGTATGTGGACATAAGGCAGGTAATAGGTACCTACGTGGTAATACCTAGTATGTATTAAGTACCTACGAACGCTAGCTTAAAGTACTTAGTATTCTTTTATCTGTGCTTAAAGTTAAGTATTTTTTACACTAAGTACCTACCTACCTAGCATGAATCAGCATGATTGAAATAGGTTACATGGATTGCAACACAAAGAAACGAACCTCTCAGACGTCTGATGTGTGTTTACTTGCTCGAAGCATTTTGTTAAAACAAATCGGAGATGCGGTTACATTGTAATTGCCTTGTGCTGCTTCCCTCTTATGGGATACTCTTGTGTCGGGCATAGATCATACAATAGTAGGTACCTATACCCCCTAGGGATGGCTGATGGCATTTTCATCCGGTCTTTACAGAACTTTTGACACAAAACATTTATTTTACAGAACTTAAGTTCATATTATGATAGTTTCATTAGTTTTCCCATGATTGATTGTTTTATATTATATCACTTCGGAGATAAAATTACAACACTGACAAAATGTATCCATCGAGACACCGTCGTTGGTTCGAGACCTAGCTAGGTACGTATTTATTAATCTGATTGAAAAAAGGTAGGTAAGGTTATGATAGTGTAGCAGGCCAGAGGATATCGCATGTTATGCAAATAACTGTTAGTAGGTATCGCATCGCATGAGCACCAAACGGACACGGAGTTGTTTATTAAAACCATTTTTTCTTCAAAGATTCGGTTAAATGTGATCTCCACAATGCGATGATAATTGTGAAAATAATGTTAAAATCCAATATGGATGATTCTCACCCCCTTGGTTCAGTAAACCTACTTTAGCTAAAACGGATATTAAATCTGTTTCTATCTCTTTTCATTGACATAAGAGTAACAAGAAAAGAACATTCTCTAAAGCTATATTAAATTGACAAATCTTTATGAATAAGACCAGTGTTTATCTTTTTCTTTGACATTTTAGATGACATTTCGAGAAGAACTAAAGAAATGAAAACGTCGCCACGAGGGCTTGTTGAAACCGCCTACCTACCCCTAAGAGCTTATAGGTTGTCAGAAGGCGTCAGAGTGCTTCTGATTATCCTCTACTATATCTACAATACTGTATTATTCACTTTGAAAAAAATACACCGTAAAGTTGAGGATTCATACTAAACATTCTAAATTACGAAAACACGTAAATACCTACAGAGAGACAAGCACAGTCTAAAGTTACTAACAAACTTGAGTAGAATAAACTACCTGAAGGTGTGAAAGGAACTCACGAAATTCAACTCCTGAGAGTGCAACGGAAAATTCAAGTTTCAACAAAACAAAGTAACTTTGAAGAGAACTTGCGATGGTTCCTCTTTGGATATTAAGATACCTACCTACTTACCTGCACAAATCATGATAGCAACCAACAAAGCGTTTTGAACTCAGTTGTTGCTACCCTATTGCTTTACGTTTTGTAGGTAAGCACTACGGTTTGAGGAGGATTTGTTTGATCTCACTCAATTGATCAATTGCAGTTTCGAATCACCTCAGGATAGAAAATGTTGATGATAATTTACATTTCCCATTGTGACGTAGGTATTAAAAAACTACTTAAGTGGCTTTCTCATGATATTTTCTGCAACGTGTAGGTTATGTTTATGTAGTTAGGTAGGTACCCACCTAGAGCTAGTGTTGTGCTTACGTTTTACCTTTAATTTTCGAAACATTTAGACGTAATAAGTAATAAGTCGAGATTTGAACCCACGAAGCTCAGATCCTAGTCAAGGCACTACCCATTCGACTATCACGACTCAAAAAATGTGTGACTATTTTCAGTACCTACCTACCCATTGGTACTAAAAATAGTAAGTACCTACACCCAATAATACACCCAAATCATGCTTTGTTTGGTGTAGCACCTACCTACTGCTACTTTTAAAGCTTTTTCAAGCCTATGTTTTCAGCGAGACGTAAAATAAACTGTTGGCAATTTAATGGACTTTTTACTGTCTTTTTCTTTTCACTATATGTAAACAAATTTGGTTTCGTAAAATATTACGAGTTTCCTAAGAGGTAGGTAGCAAAGCAAGACAAGTTTTTTTTCTGACCAATACTTTCTTGTTTTTCACTGTCACTTTCAATGTCATGCTGCTATTAAAAAAAGCTTTGGACTTACCATGCCGCAGTTATTTTTGATTGATCAACGTTTCCAAATGTTACTCAGCAACATCCCACAGCAAAAAGTTATTTAATGTTATTAAATGTTGCCGTGTTAGTAGGTAGGTACCAAAAGGTTTAGCAGCATTGACTAACTTTTATAAACATTCACTGAAAATAATTATTGGCGGTATGGACGCAATGAGTAACATTCAATCATTCAACATTATGGTAACGGGTAGGTAGGTACACACAAAAGTTACAAAAAGTTACCTAATGTAACCGTGTTGCAAATTGTTGCTTAACAAAAAAAAAGCTGCGGTGTGGATACACTGCACCGTAGTTTTTGTAAACAACAGAATCATTGCCATAACCGACTAAAAATAATAGCTCCAGTCTGTTCTAAATAAATATTTTAGAAATTGTTCAGAGACTTGCCTTCCTAAAAATTTGGCCACTTTGTGACATCGATCTGCGGTGGACCGACAGGCTGGGCTGACAACACAATAACAACTGCATAAAGTAGGGGACTCCCCTATGTATTTGTTAGGCGAAATCGCCTGATGTAGTGCTTCATATTATCAAATGAATTCCTAAAATCATTTCCTTCTTTTTACCTCGTACCAGAAGAGTTTGGTTTCAGTTTGCCTACCAGATCGTGGTAAAAGGTTACTATAAAAGCAAAAAAAATCACAGGATCATGATTATTATCGTGGTGCGCATGGGCGGTATCACAGATAAAAGAATACTACTTAGTAGCGGTATTCAAATGAAGTAGGTACCTACCTAGTACCACAGATAAAAGAATACTAAGTACCTAATTTTTTTTATACGTATTGTGCTAGTGCTAGTGAGATCTGTTTGACGCAGGACGTCTGCCTACCGGTAGGTTTATTTTTTAATAAAGACCCCTCATATTAGTTTTTCATATCTCAAACAAATGTACACAGACATCGATATGTTATAATTTTTATTATTAGGTAGGTAGGTGGGTAAGTAGAGAAGACAAAGTGAGGCTATCAAAAATTACTAAATTTGCTAAATTTAAAGGAAGTAGGTACTTATGTACTTAAGTACCTACATTTTAATCCGATAACATTCTATAAATACCTACTTAGACTTTTTTAATTATTGTGTTGATGATGATGAAAATGGATGGTCAGCATTGTCTTCTGGTAAGTACCTACCTACGCGGGCAGTGTGTTTTATTTTGGTAGTCGTTTGGACGCCCTTTGAGACTTGCGATGAAAAAACGCGTTGTTATGGCAACACCCTTAACTTTGAACCTCTATTTGTAGATTAGATTTGAATGGATTACGAAATTGACTGGTAATTGTTACCTGGCATGAATTAAGAGGCCTTTGATTGGAAAGCGAATTAGATTAGCGATGCTTTTATGGGTGACTGTGCAGGTTTTATTGGAAGTAACGTTAGAGAGAGAAACAAGACGTACTTAAATGTAGTTAAGGACGTGACTTGTGCTCAGGTAATTTCATTACATACTTAGGCTCAATTGCGCTAACTTGACATTTGATAATTTTGAGTAGATACATAATTGAGTTTGAGTCTACGGTGCCAGAATAAAGGCCTGTTCACGTTTACCGTGGCACAAGGGACTTGCGTGTCTCATTATAGAATTATAGAGGGAGTTAGGTATTTTATAACTAGCTTTCGTCCGCGGCTTCGATCGTGTGGTCTCATTTACGATTCTTTGCTAACGACTATTCCACGCGACGTTCGTTATAAGTAAGTACTTAATATTTTCGTCCATGGTTAGGTATATCATCCGTCCATCTTGCAGCCGCACGGCCGACTGGCCACTAACTCCATACGAACTTAGGTAGGTAGGTAAGTACTTCTTATGGCATAGCACTACACAATTATTTCACTAGAAGCCAGAATAATTTTGTTCTTGTTTTAGTTTCATTGGCACTTGTGGCTATAACATCAGAGTCCAAAACCAGATGTTAACAGTTACCGAGGCTAATGGGAAAATGAGTGAAGCCTAAAGACATAAAACCTAAAGGTACGAAATCCCAATTTGCAAACTTTCCCGGCCATTAAGCGACCTCGCCGACTCGCCCTAAATAAAGCGATAAATCAGTTCGATTGGACGAATCACGCAACCAATCGAATCGCGATAATATCAGTTCGACTAGCTATCAAAAGATGGCAGCACTCACGACGTCGACCGATTGCGTTGATTTATACACGGGGTCGACGCCCGTGCACCGACTCGTTTTTAGCGAGTTGACAGCCTGGTTGATATTTTCGTCGCATCAAGTACGATCAATTTGGCCTAGTGGTCACAGCCCTTGATGTGAAATTTATGATGGCAAGCTCAAGTCTGTACGCGCCATGCGATCTTTTTGCACTCTTTTTTTTTTTTTTTCTATTTGAACATAAAAATTGAGTTCCAGTTGACAAAAGATACACAAATTGAGACGTTGGTACCTACTTACCTATTACTGCCTCATAATTTATTGGAATAAAATAATATACAAATGGTACCTAGGTATAAAAAAGGTAAGTATCTATATTTTTTATTTTTTTTCGTAAACATTACAAGCGGGGTGGTGACAACGGCGCGCGGCGGGCGGGAGGGGGAGGTCCGCTTGGGGGCGCGCGCGCGTGAAATGTGCGATTATGAATAAATCTAACTTTCAAATTATTAACCGACTTCAAAAAGGAGGAGTTTCTCAATTCGCTTTATTTATTAGTATAAAAAAGGTAAGTAGGTATATTTTTAAATAAGTAGAATTGATACGTTGGTACCTACCTACTGCCTCATAATATAGTGGAATAAAATAATATACAAATGGTAGGTATAAAAAAGGTATATTTTTAAATAAGTAGGTAGGTAGTTAGGTACTTACTTATAAGTCGGCTTATTTGTATCGATCGATACAATGGTACCTATACGATCTCACGGATCGATACACATACCTACCTACCTACATGCCGGATCGGATCGAAAGTATCCAATCCAAGTATCTACTTAGGTACTAGAAAATGTTCTTTCAAAATCTGCCGTACCTACCTAGTTCATTTCGCACACATTCCCGAATGAGAATGAGAATGAATAAGAAGAAAACAGAATAGGTAGATTGTCTCGTCGAAAGAGCGGGATAGTGAATAATGGTTGTCGCGTATTTATGGAGATGTGCAGAGAAAAGTTGTAACAATATTCTTCACTGCCAAAGCATTTTCGTCTTTGTAGCCAATTAAATAAGATCTAACTAACACAACAAGTAATCACAATGATTTTAAAATTTTGATCCTATATCAACGCAGCTAAAGACGAAAATGCTTTGGCAGTAAATGGTGATCTTTGCTGCGCTTCTTCGCCTTATGCGCCGGCGCACCATAGACTACCTAGTCTATTTTGTCTTTGCTTTGGCCGGCACTGTTGGCACTGAATAAATAATTACTTATAATGTTTTTTTATATGTAAATTTCAAATTATTTTATAGGTAATACCTAGCAATTTATAATTAGGTAAGTACCTAAATGGAAGAATACATGGAAAAGTTTTGACAAGTACCTATAGGTAAGTAAGTACCTAGTACTACCTACCATTAGATGAGTACATCTAATGGTAGGTAGTACTAGGTATTCGCCCATTGCGCTACAGAAAAGGTCGTCAATACCTATAGGTAAGTATACCTATACCTATAGGTAAGTATACCTATAGGTATTGACGACCTTTTCTGTAGCGCAATGGGCGAAAGCCCGCCTGCGATACAGTCGAGGTTCCGGGTTCGATCCCCGCGGCGGAACTAATATTTGTATGATCTACAAATATTTCCTTGGAGTCTGGGTGTTTCTATGTTTATATAAATAAGTATCTACTTTACCTATGTGTTTACAAAAAAAAGTATCTAAGTTGTTTATCAGTAAACCGCAAAATACAAGCTTGCTTAGTTTGGGACTAGATGGCGCTGTTACATGTCCAACGATATAATATTTATTGTATTGTGAGTAGGTAGGTATACAGTAGGTAGGTAGACCTTCATAGGCAAATTACAGTCTTACGGAAACATTTTCAATTTGAATCACATCCAGCCAAGCAGTAGGTATACGATCTCATTTTATTGATCATCTCACGTTCAGATTTTGGTAAGGTAGGTACCTACACTGTACCTTGACCTTGACTGCAGTGAAAATAAATACCTAGGTATTACGGTAGAAAGAAACTAATCGCAACAAAGAAACAGCGCCTAAATATTCCGTACATTGGTAGGTATGGTTACTTACCATACCTACCTTTCAATATTTTTTCAACAATTTTTGGTAAGTTTTATTTTTATCATTATTTATTATTACTTATTTTTATCAACCTCTATCTCTGTCTACCCAGCTAGGTAGGTACTTACAAACAAATTTTATGATACCTATCGAAAGTTTAAATATTTCGAATAATTTTAAATTTCCCGCTTTCTATTTACGCACGGCATAAATGGGAAGCGGGACGAGACAGAGCGACACGTCCACACTCTGTGACGCCTCGGCGGGGAGTGAAAAGGCAGGGACCGAGCGGATTATCTGACTGAAAACTTTCTTTGACGTTTTTATTTTATTACAAGTTAACTAATCAACCAATCGACAAAATTGAATTCCAATTTCATAGTAATCATTCTAGAGTTTTTTACAAGACAAAAACCAAACCAAACTAATTTGTATTTCTTGAGATGAAACGCAATTAGTTCAGAAAACATGTAATTTTCAAAAAAATATATTATCGAGACAATTTACTCAAATCATGTTTTTAAAATGGCACAACGCAAGATAAAAGTTCAAAGTTTAATTTCTCCAAACATTATAAGGTGGTATCTTTCACGGATTTTGAGATCTAATACGATTCCAACCACATATTTGCTACCTACGGCCTCTTAACCCTTTTTATGGGACATAAGACGCACCTGGCAATGTCTGTTATACCCAAATCGAAAGTAAAAAGTGTCGTGAAAAGATTTCGGAAATAACGCTACGAGTTTCTAGGCCTCCTAATTACTTAATTAGGAAGTTTTTGGCGAGAAAGTTACTTCTAATTTTAATTTTATTCATCACGGCCTTTCGTAGTTGGATTTTAATTTGGCAAAGAGACTAATTCTTTCAGGGTCAGGTTTTCTTGAATATCAAAATGATGGAGTAGGTACCTATGTCTGAATTTAACCTCTAGCGATTTTTTGAAAGCTTTCGCTTGACGATGAATTATTCAGGGGACGCTGGTATAAGTTGATCGTAATTTATATTTTTAAGGTTATTATAAGATAAAGGTCCCTTCGGTCATAATTTACCTACGTTGGTGAGTTTGGCCCCGTGGCAGTAGGTACTTTGCCCTGTAACCCTGAAACCGGAAAGAAACAAGGTATTAGTGCAGAACATAATTTAGGTATCCCAGTCTTGTCCTAGTTAACTCTTCGATAGAGTCCAGCTGGCACGGGTCTGATGCAAATAAGCATTGAAATAATAACCTCATACAGCTTTTGCTTGGAAGAGTTCATTACCTACTATTTCACTTGATTGAGTTCAAATTAGACCAAATCCGATCACATTAAGGGGTTCCGGGTGAAATGGAGCGAATGAATTACCTACAATACTTGTGCAGGATCAACTAGGATTTATTGCTTGGCTAGAGGCTAGCGAGGCAATTCTTTTGATTCTGGATATGGAGGAAATATATCTAATGTTTTGTAAGCACTACACGTGAAAAAGAAATCTAAGTCTGTATTGTTTGGAAGAAAATAATGTCTGTTTGCAAAATTATTAAAATACCTACCTCACAACCTCACATTTTACAAAAGTATACAAATTTTTTATTCATAAAAAAATTATTTCAAATTCTGCATAAAATCTTTCGGTAAAGTCAGTTCACATATTTTAAGTACTTACCTATGTTTATCCTGTGAATTTCATCCTAATTAAGCTGAGAGGATACGTTTGGTGCTGGGCAAGCCATCTAAACTAGATCAGGCATTATAGTGTACCTTTCAAAGAGCTTGGACTGTGTAGTCAAGGATAAGTAAAAAAACTATGGGTTCATAATTTTTTTTAGGGATACACTAACGAGACCTGAATGAGTTCACCATTAAGATACAATAGGTACCTGCCTACCTTTTAATTATGGGTAAAATCCGATTGAATGAATCCCGAAAATCAGAGCACACATCTGTGGATTCACAGAGATGACTCAATCGTCGAGCTACCGAATTGAACTCGATGGAAATGGCTGAAATCCTATTGGAATTGCAGGAATTTTGCTTCACTGTAGCAAATACCTATGAGAAAAACCATGTAGAGACAAAATATATAAGAAGAGTTTTATTATTATTAACATTCCTACAGGGCTACAATTTATATGGATTATAATTCACACATATAGGCCGGTATTCAGAGACCTTACTCAAGCGTCGATCTGTGCTTGAGCGTCGATTTAAGTATCGTTTCTTATTCAAGAACGTTACTTGAGAGTAGTTTTGCTGATCAGAGTTCAGCTGAGTCGAGTTCAGCTGAGTCGAGTTCACCTGAGTAATTCCTTATTCAGAAACCTCAATCAAATGAAATCGATGCTTGAGTTTGACATTTTTCAAAGGAATCTGAGTAAATGCTTGAGAGTGGTCTGGACCACGCTTGAGCATTTACTCAGATAGCATTTTTGTTTTGTTTTCAGTAAAAATGGATAATATATTCGATTCGTTGTATTTTCGAGGTCATCTAAGCATGCTAGAATAACGGACACACAAGACAAGACTTCAAAATATGCATGGGGACCTTGTTTCTGTTTCATACAGACAAATGTTATAAGGACTTGTGAATTTATAGTTAGTATTAGCACAGATAAAAGAATACTATTAGTTTAGTCTTGGTAGGTACTCATAAGGATTACTTACCTACTTTATTTATGTCGAAAATTCTACCTACGTACATAACCTAAACACATTTGGTTTGGCTGGGGTAAAATAAAAAATATATTGACAAAATTACCATAATGTTTTTATTTAATATTTTACACACACTTATTTAAAACGTATTAAATAAAGTTTATAGGAGTCACGGGAAACAGCTAATCGTTAGATCATGTCCAGGCTAAGCTTGTTGAGAGAGATCCTTCGTGTCTCGTCATCTTCAACGAGTGCTGGTGCTATCTTCCACAACGTTTGTGTCTACAAACACTAACATGATGCATCAGACCAGGGCAAGAAGCACTACCGCCGATAACCAAGCAGTATTACCTGTCTTTGGTCAAAGCGTAAAAATAAATTCATTGATTTCACATTTTCATCCCGCGATTTGGCGATTGTTGAAATTTGATTGACTTGCTTGACGACTGACGTATGAATGAATGAATTTGTCAGTTTTCTAAAGTCGTTCCGTTACACGTTATTTTTACTTCACTTTCGAGAGTCGCCATTAATTTTTCATCCAGGCATTTTGAATTTCTGCGTATAACGGAATGGAAGTACAAAATAATTTAAAAATGTAAATGAGAACAGACTGAATTCATAAACAAAAAGGAATCGACACTTGAGACTCGATTTAGCTGAGCATTTACTCAAGCAACGTTCTTGAATACAAACGATACTTAAGCAACGAATCAATGCTTAAGCAGAGTTCGCCTGAACCGAGTTCAAATCGACGCTTGAGTCAGGTCTCTGAATACCGGCCATAGAATAGGTTAAGAACAAGTAACAATTTTTATTTATAAACTGTCTTCAATTTTGTCAGGAGAGCAATTTCGTGCACACGCGATGCATTTACGTCCCTTACTTCATAAATCCTCACTATTTTTTATGGAACCAGTTCAGGAGTATATAGGTACTTAGGTACTCTTTAAAACAAGAAAATATATTTTATTAAAGAAATTCGATGATCGTAAAAAATAAAATTAAGAAAACAGAGTGGAATTAAAACCTCCTAATTTTTTAACGTATGCTAAGTAGTAACAGTAGGACGTAGCCACAATTTATTGTGGCACCTTTATTTGACACAATGTTGAACCGCAGGTAAAGTCGCGTGACACAGTCACCTAGGCATTAAAAATAAATCATCATGATAATTTGTAAAGAGAATCAGGCAAAGAAACAGCTTAGCGACCACTTCATATAACCTTACATAACAAAGGCAAAAAGGCACCACCTTTTTGCCTTGATTATATTTGTCCCAACTAACATCACCCGTAATTGCAAACATATTTTGTCTCCTAATGTAAACAGTCCGAAAGTATGAGGTCTGGGTAGTTTAGGTACCATGTTAATACAAACCCAGTGTTTGAATATAATCTCACGTATTTATTTAAGGTTCTAGTGGCATTTGTATGCTTACTAGCGTGGCTTTACCGTTTGTGGTCTCGATTTCCTGCGCAACAGGAAATTTCCGACGGTTCGTTCAGAAATCGCAAACATAAAGCTATGAACAGATAAGTACCTATAGGTACTATGAGACGTGGCTTTAATATAGTGCGAATTATTATCATAATGTCATTGTTAAATGTAATTTAGTCGGTACAAGGTAGACTTTATTATTATGATCGCTTTTTAATTTTACTATCTAACTCCTTCGACTAGACTTTTCTATAAATTGGTAGATACTTTCCGAGAGTTTGGTACCTACCTACTGCGTCCACAGGTAGGTTTTTTCTTGACGCTTTATGGAATTCCGATGGAAAAATGCAAAAAGCCTGTTTTTTTCAGAAGCAATAGAAGTAATGGAACAATTTGCCATAAAATAAATAAGGTCTAAACATAACACTTCAGTTAGCCTACCCGTAGGGTAGAGATGAAGTTAAACAAAACAATATTATTAGAATCACGGGAAATAGTAAGTGTTATGGTGTTTTATCAAGGGGACGAGGGGTCAAGGCACGTATTATGGGCCAGTTGCCTCGGGTTATGGTTATCAACATGAGATGATGGCCCTCAAAAGAACACACCCTGTGCAAAAAGGATTTTGGATAACATTAGTTTGTTTGTTTCTAGGTTAGAACTAAGTAGTATCTAGTGTAATATTGTATTTATCTGTAGTAGTACAAAAACAATTTGAACAATTTTTTCAATGGTGCGCTACTGTAAGTTTTTTCCACAGTTAGTGTAACTAGACCCTTATTTTGACTGAGGTATTGGTGTTTACGACGCGTCTGCACTGTTCGCTTGAACCCTGTTTATTGTAACTGTTATTGCCTTTTTATCAGGTACAAAAAGTTCGACAAGGTTTGGTGGTGCCACCTTTTTACTGGGGTAGGAAAATGAGAAATGTTTTCGTTTTGATTTCGTAAACTTATGTTGCAATTAAGGCGCAAGTTCAGGAAATCTTACAGCAACTTAATTATTTCAGGAAAGAGCATAAAATAAAATAAAAAAAGTAAATGAAGATTTACTAATTCGTCATGGCAGCTTGGACCGACAATTGAACGTGCCAACGAAAGAGAAAACTGTGAACGTTGAAACTTATAAAAATCGTAGCGCATTCAAACTATTTATGAAAATCCAATAAAAACTTGTTAAAAATAATCTCATTTCACAGCAAAACGCACTCACTTGAGCCTTATTGTATTGCTCTGTAAATCGCAACTATCGTGCGAATGGGACAAAATAAAAAATAATTGGCAGTGAACTGGTTGTACCGACACTCTATTAAGCCCGCATTCCTAACGAACTGAGACAGCTATGTTGGTCGAGTAGAGTAGGTACTTTCCATGTGAAGGTCGTGGGTTCGGATCTCAGTCATCAATTGATTTATCGTTGAGGAAACAGGCGACTGGGCCCACTACAAAACTGGGACCGCGGTCCCCGTTACCCGATTCGTATTTTCGTTTCGTTAAATTTAAGCTCAGAACAACAAAGGAAAACATCGCCAGGAAACCAGTTACCTACCTAATAGAGTCGATGGGCTTGCAACCTGCCAGGTATGGACTGTTAACTGGCTGCAAAAAGTAGGACCACCTGTTGTAAGATTAAGATAGCAATAAGATTAATATAGAGCAAAGAAGGCAAAAAAAAAATCACGTTTGTTGTATGGGTAAATTAAATGATTTAAAAGTCTTATTTTATTCTGTTTTTAGTATGTTGTTATAGCGGCAACAGAAATACTTACATCATCTGTGAAAATTTCAACTCTCTAGCTATCACGGTTTATGAGATACCTACAGCCTGGTGACAGACAGACAAACGGACGGACGAACAGCGGAGTCTTCAGAGTACCGTTTTTACCCTTTCGGTACGGAATCCTAAAAATGGCGAAATGATCTGATGGTAGGTTAACTGTAAATGAAATCGGCGAGGAATGAGGAGACTAACTTTACGATGCATTTCACCATATAAGATTGTCTTTATGCCGGTGGTCGTTTTATTAAAAAACATTGCATTACCTACTTTTATCTTACGGTTTGTTGGGTGTACTTAGATGGCAATTATTATGTTGAGGTTTTAGCAATGTTGCCTATGTGTTTGTAATTTAAAATATTGATAGCTTGTCGTAAACTAAAGGCAATTTGTATTAATAGATTATTAATATCATATCAATTTCATTGGACGGTTCACTTTTTGTTCATTTGTATCATCTTTTTGTATTTTTGACTACTTATAAAAGAAACGATTGAATACAAATTAAAAAGAGTGTTAGAGAAAAATCAAGCATTGATTCTAATGAGCTAGCATCTGAGTGAACTGTCTCAAAACCTAAAGCACCTACCTAATCTAACTTTATTTACTGTTTTGGTATACACTTACAAAGTAAGTAGCTTCCGAAACCCAATTTTGCTGATACTAAATAAGTCTTTTTAAAGAGCTTTTCTGTTCAGTGAGTCGGCAAACAATATCAATCAATAAATAGTCAAATAATAAATATCACGAAACATGAAATATTACCTACAACCAACCTTTTATTGGATTCCATAATCGAATCAAATCTCTCTTACACTTATCTTATTGAAAATACATAACTTGGTAAGTAGAGTAGATGCTAACATAACATATTAAGTTAGGAACCATTAATGAATCATCTTCGTAGAAAACATTCGAGTTCGTTGAACTCAAACAACCTAAATCCGATCAGGCTAATAATATAATAGAAAAGCGTGTTTTGATAAATATCTGATGAGCCATCAGTTCCAGGGGATTCCGGGAGCTTGACTAAAGCATTTTCTTATCTCTTTTATCTATCCTATGAATTCCTCCTAATGTTGGGGGAGCATTGCTGACCTAGTTCCGGATCGTTTCCGGATCACTCCAGAGGGTTTACGGTTTCAATATTCCGGAGCCCCTATATGCGCACTTTACCCTCACGTAATGCACTGCGTATTAACTTACATAGTATTCTTGAAACATTGCTCGAATGCGCTCTATTTTTAGCCTCAAAAAGATTAAAGTTAGGGTCCCTTGCGCAACGTCAGCCTTCACAAGGTGGTCTAATCTGGTTCGCAAGCTAAATCCAATTTGCGCCGCGACTGCGGGGCTTCGACCGCAAGCCCAGTAATTGACACCGAAAGTAAAACCACAACTTACGCGGAAAATATAGCCAAGACAACCGCGGAGCAAAAACGCGAAATTACAACACGTCGTACGGCAATCTCGGTATATCCAATCTTCTAAATGCTTCATTATAGTCTCGATACCTACAATAAAAGTAACGTAACACACCCATCATCGACCAGCCTTATAGGTTTAGTTTAGAAAGTTGGCATCTTGTCCGTAGCGGTCGTACCGCGTTTCCTGCATAGGCTACCGGCAGGTTGTAACAAAAAGTAGGCTCTATTTAACGGGAACTGATTCGGAAAAAAGCGCTCTGTGTGCATCGAGGCGAAGAACCAGATTACAGTGGCCGTGCTGCAAAGCAAATCCACTACGATTTACGTACCGTAAACTCGTTATGCGTGCGGCGCGAGACGAGATGTCTCAGTTGGAATTTGTTTCTTGCAGCATTGGTGTGAGGGTTGAATCGGGCGTCGCGGGAGCTGAGTGCGTTGACGAGCGGAGCCGGCGCCGAGAGTGAGAGGCGCGCAGTCCACGGAAGGTCCGCAGGTTCATTCGAGGGAGGTCTTGTTATCACAGTCGCTGTTCGGCGTCGGACGGCGCAATACCTACGGCCGGAGTGCGCTCTCCTCTCGCAGCCACGTGACTCGAGCGACGACGCAAGTTTTGCCGACGATCGCGTTTCGACATTTCATCTTGTTAGCCTTTCTCGTGACTGATCACGAACACTAAAGAAAGTGAAACTGCATGTTTGAGGCGTGATAACAGATTGTGTAAGGATTTATAAGACCTGGTGATCTATGTGTGTAGTGGGACGAGGTGATATATGACTTTGACAATAAAACTTTTGCACTACTTAGTTTCGATATCAGCGCAGTTTTTAGTTGCAAAACTGTGTCTTGACTATTGATACGCAAAAGGCTTAAATTTCCGCTAACGGTAAGTTTTAATTGTAAACGTTTGCTTTAAATTAATTTTATAAATATGCCAAAAAGATAATAACTTCCTCTTCAAAGTTGAATAATAAAGCAGTTAGCGGTTCTTTTTATGGGTTAGTATCTTGTAACACATCGTGAATTTAGGTGATGGATGTACCAAATTGGATTTTAAACAAGCCATTAATACTGCGAACTCATTATAGGGGAGTAGAAGTATTCATGAGGGGAAATAAAAATGGTAATAGCATTATGGTTACGGCGTCGTGGCTTCTGTCAGAAGATCGTAAAATGTGCCCAAATAAAGTTTGACACCGATAAGATTACATAAAGTAATTTATCTCTTGGGATCTTTCTTGATACGCGTTTAGGTAGGTATATGAACCGATGACATAAGCCATGAGTTATAGCCAAATAAATACAAAAAATAATGAGCAAGTAAAACTGATGAAATAATAATGTGAATTTTAATTAACCCTTCATCACCCGGGATGTATGGATCGTATAGAATGACTAAGTATTTGCAAAATGTGGACATGTCATTGTGTCGAAAGTATGTACCTACCTAAGTATGTCAAGTATTTTAATATCTAACAAAATATATATTTTGCTTATTGCTCTGAATTTAAAGGATAAGTACCGAGTTTGAGGATAAGAATTTTTTTGTGAATTAGGTAAAAGCAAACATTTTTGGGAATCAGGTGTTACGTCATAATTATATTTCTAGGTCGCCGACCGACACACATGGAGCATTGACATTACAGAAGTTACTGAGTTAACGGATTTTTTGGCTGTTTAATTATTTTTCTACGCCCGGATACTGCCTCTAGAGAATTCAGCATTTTGATACGTACAAAAGTTCAGTAAATAACAAGTGACTTGTCACTAATTTTAAATAATTTCTTAAATTAAGTATTATGCCATTTTTAGATTATTTAAAAATGTTTAAGAGGATTGTAGTTAAGAGGTAAGTACTTAGGTCTGTCCAAATTCAAAATTGGTACATGCCCACATTTTTCAGAACAATCTAATACCTTTAAACAAGCAATTCTTGTTTCTGAATCTAAGTAGGAAACGGCTCCAACGATTTTCATGATAATTTGTATGCAGGGAGTTTCGGGGGTGATAAATCGATCTAGCGGTTTAATTTTAGAAAATGTCGTTTTGTCCGTGTTTACAGTCAATGAAAAAAAAAACCCGAGCTAAGCTCGGTTATCCAGCCCCTGATTGTGTAGGTAGGGGACCGTGGGGCATAACGGGGACGCGGGGCAGAACGGGGTCCCCCCCCTGTAGCCGCAACCGCAAGCGGTAGCCACGTGTTTTATCCACCGTCGGGGGACCATTTTGCATCGGCGCTCAGTACGTAAGCGATTGGCGGGCAGAGTGCATGCGTTCATTTTTTAGAGGCAATAATATTTTTTCGCGTCGTTTCATCTAATTTTGTGTCGTGACTGAATTGCTTGTAAACAGGTGAGTTTTTATGATGACTGTATGGTTTCATTCCTATGTTTTCTTAAGTTCTTTGTTGTTGTCAAGTTGAGGATGAAAATACTTTACAAATTTATTTGATTTTGTTATTGATGATTTATTATAAAAGTAAACATCGGGGCATAACGGGGACATAGCTACGGGGCATAATGGGGTACCCCATTATGCCCCGTCCCTGTTATGCTCCCTGTTATGTTAGGTAAATTTTTCTCATGTTTATTTTCTTATCTATTGTTTTAGCTATGCAAAATGGTTCGTACTTACAAAAAAAAAACTTTGAGAAGCAGTTGGTCGGCGGAAAGGATGAAAGAGGCTATTGATGCGGTTCTTAGCAAATCTATGGGCTACAGAAAATCTGCAGTACAGTATGACATACCACAGACCACATTGGAGCGGCATGCAAGCATAATAAGGAAGGGCGAGCTTGCTATTGGCGAGAAAAACTTAACTTTAAGCCTGTTTTTTCTAAACAGGAAGAAAAAGAGCTTGTGGAATATCCCAAGGACATGGAAAAACGTCTTTTTGACTTTGATTGGTCTCATACGGCCTGTGCTGGTGTTAATGATGCTGACGCTGAAGGGATTCACGTTTGCATCAATTGTGAGAAAAATTAGACAATTTTTAGGTACCCCGTTGTGCCCCGTTTTCAGTACCCCGTTGTGCCCCGGGGTAGGGGCATAATGGGGTTTTAGTAAGGTTTTAGTTCATGTTTAAAAAAATATATAATTAGATGTTATTGTTACCGAAGAATAATGCCAAATGCTACTTGAATAATTGCCAAACAGGCTGTGACTAATGTTTTTATTTTAATATAACTTTTTGATACTTTTATCGTTGTTTTTCCTTAGCGTCCCCGTTATGCCCCTCATTCCCCTACACTTGTCTCGGAAGTTGTCACTTGTCTTGTTTATCCAAGTTGTATTAAAGCAAAAATCACAGTAGGTAAATCGCGAAAACAACTGTCAAATAATGACAGTAATTATACTCGTTCCAACCGTTTATTTAATGTTTGACAGCTGTAATACTGACTCAAATAGTGATACCCTGACCCGTTACCGATTCGATTTATTTTATCGATCGATTTTATTCATGAAGAAGTTTTAATCGATTTAACACACTCATTATTTACTATGAATATCAACATTTTGCACCTTTTCATTACAAGTAGGGTAGACCGGGGGCAATAGTAACACGGGTCAATAGTACCATCAACGATATTTCTAATACTAGACAACTTTTACTATATGCGCGAACGTCAGAAGAAGCGCCTTGCATGTCCCCACCTGCTCACTAGTTAGCAGCGCGCTATCTGTGAAACTGACGTGTCAGGAAGGATTTTTCGATTTTCGAGGTGACCGAGTAAAGTTTTTTACTCGATATTTTAGTCTGTCACTCGATTACTATATAATATTTTGAAAAACTGTTGCTACCATGACTTCGTGTAGATATCTAACTTTACAATTGCGTATAATTTGTGCCTAATTCTTAACAATTGTCTGAAAAATTTAGTGATGTTTCCAAAATGTATCCTTGAGGTCATTTGTAACACCATCAACGGGGTCAATTGTAACGTTACATTGAACCCATGGTACAATTGACCCAACACTCATTTATATATTTATTTTTAATAAGTCACTATGTATGCGTTTATTTTAATTTTATAAAACGATTTCTTTCAGATGCCACAAACCAGAATAAAAAAAAACAGACCGTAGTTATAAAGACCTTTTTTCTGTATATAAAAAAGCATATAAAGAAGTAAAATAATAGTAAAACGACAAAAAATACGTGCTAGGTATTTCAATATCTAAAGAGGTAAACAAATAATTTAATGTTCAGAACTTTAAATCATTTTAATTTTGTAAAATATTATGAACATTCTGTTTTTATGATCATGATGATGATGATTTAATGTGGGCAATTGTACCAGGGGTCAATTGTACCTCCATACAAAAAACAACTTGATGAATATTTTAATTATTATAAAGCTTAGAGACTAATTAGAGACGCAGAAGAAATATTTAAGCCAAGACGATTATGATAAATCAAGAAATATTATTTTGTTTTGTTTTAAGCGGAGAAAATTTAATGTTGAATTTCATCACACTTTGTGTATTGATTTTGTCAAAAAAACATTTACAATTTGAGTTCTTAATGTATTAGACTGATTGTTTATTAAATAAAAAAACTAATACGATAGCATATATATCATTTAAACATTTTTACCATGTTTTATTGCTTTTTGAAATATTGGTACAATTGACCCGGACTCCAGGTCAATTGTAACACTGGACCTTATTTGATTCAACCTCAGTTTTCGTAGTTTTCTATAACCTTTACTGAAACTTTAAACAGAAAATCATGAAGGTATTGAATGTAGGTTCTTAAATATTTATATACAGTACAAGATATATTGACAGATTTTGTGCTATCGACCGATAAACAAAAAGTGTTACTATTGTACCCGGTCTACCCTAGGTACCGCAGTTCATTCACATGTTTTTTATTTGAACTAACTACAGTAAGTCTAAACGATTATTTTAGATTCATTAATTTTCTGCGAATAAATTCGATCCCATGGAACTGTTTTCATTACGCAAATTATTTATGCATTACAACAGAGACATTTAGGGCATTTTAATGCAAAATAATAAAGGTTTTTACGTGATTTGATATAAAAATAATCACAATAATTTTATTGTATGTTTTAATATAATCGATAATCGATTTATTTCAAAACCAGTTGTCATTAGGTAATTACGAATGAAACATCTATAAGTGGGCGGATCCCGTCCATGACAGTACAGTATTCCCTGTAGTACATTGTATCAAAAATTATTATAAAACTTTATGTGCATGATCTGTCAAAAGTTAAATAAATGATTGGAAAGACTATAAGTAAGTTATTTACAAATTTACTTTCAGCGTTAAATCTATCAGTTATTTTCGCGATTTACTGTGATTTTTGCTTTGATACAACTTGGATACAATCTGAGACAAGTGTACACAATCCAGGGGCAGGTCCTATTATTCGCACCCAACGACCTTCGCAACGAAAGTTAGGGTTACTATATACCTACCTAACCACAGATAAAATAATACTAGTAAGACCTAACATATTCTATTAGACCTAACCTATTCGGCCAACACGGCTCATCTACATTATAAGGTGCAGATATTATTCTCTACATAATTATTATAGGTTGAAATTTTGTTTTAGGTATTCGATAGCATGTTCTTTTTATCTTCACTTAGATAGAAGTAGGTACCTACTGTGGATATCTGTATACATTATGGCATACATTATTGCTTTACATAGACCCTTATGGTTACATATTGAAGTAAACAATAATGTATGAGCCCAATGACACGATGAATGAATAAATGAATACCTACACACTATGTACCTACAGAATGACCAGACAGTTTGACTCTACATTGCAATGTGCAGGACGCTAACCCTGGGGCTTCATAACATTTTGAAATTCAAATTCGTAGCTTGTTATTCAACATATTGCATGCATTTAGCTTGCAAATTATTACGTTTAATAAGTGATATCCCGCTGTATCATGTAAATTTACACAATTAGCAAGATTTAGTTTGATAAACAAAGTTTGCATAAATTCACCTTGATGTACAAAAATTTCATAGTTCTGCTTAATATTAATTTATTCTGCATTATGTAAACATTTGTGAAAGGTCTTAAAGTATTCACTATGGGCCAGTAAGTTCTTGATCAGGGACATGGGTATTTGAGGGATCTAGCAAAACTGGGTGAATTTAAAGTAGGTAACTAATCTGTTTCTTAGTATATTGGATGATTTAATTAAACAATGGGGGCGATTCGGAGTGTCGCAAAAGCTAAACTAACCTAACTAAAACGATTGCCATCCTTTTTATTCCCATCGCTATGAAAGGGACGGCAACAATTTTAGTTAGCTTAGTTTAGCTTTTGCGACACTCAGAATTGCCACTACTATTATCCAAAATATTCCTATGGTTTTAAGAGAATTTTAGGAGTAATAGAAGTATTTTAGTGTTCTATGCATTTTTACCAACGGAATCAAAATTAGCTTTCGTCTAATCTAAAGAAAGTAGGTTTATTAAATAAAATACTGTAAACAATTTTTCATTCTCTTTCTGCTCAACGTAGGTAAATGTTTAAATGACACAATGAAGTTCAACTAATGCAGAAACAGTTGCGGCAGAGAATTCGGGAAAACTTATGAGAAGTCCTACTTACCTTAGGTACCTAACTTATAAAAAAGTATTTTGTCTCAGGCCATGACATCTACACCTTTGCAAGTCCAGATTATTAAAAATAAAATTGTATTTATACCTACAGCAATGTTAACTGTCGAGTAAAGCGTCACAAGTAGCTTATTATCCGGAACTCATATTTCATTAGATTATGTATGACCTTTCAAAGAAAATAAATGACTAAATTATTCCACACAAAAAAATACGCAGCATTACTGTACTGGCAATGGCCCGAGATTTTCGTCAAAAACTCAATTTTCATACTCACCGACTTCTTTCATCTGTCCCGTTATTAAAATTCTGTTATTTATTTAGCTTAAGAGACCGTAATGGAGATAAAATCTACTTTCTATCAAAATGCTAATTTGTAGAGATTCATATCTGTATTTGTTATTAGAACAAGCGTGTGCAATGTATGAAAAACAAGCAATAAGTATTACAATATAGAGAACGGAGATAATCTAATAAGTGCCTACTAACCTACCTACTACTGACAAGGCTTATTAGTATGCTTCTTATGATACAAATACGTGCCGTATCAATACCGATCAGTAGATATACATGTATCGATCTAGACCTTTATGTAACTATGCAGAAAATTATATAACTACTAGATGAAAACCCGGCTTCGCTCGGGTGAAATGTGACTCATAATACCTACACATTTAGGTACAAAATATAGATGTAGGTAGGTATATTATATTACTGTAGTGATCGGTTCTCAAGGAATATTAAAGGTAAGCAAGGCATAGATTTTTAAAGCTTCGTTCATTGTGTTTAATAAATATAGTAAATAAAAACTACTTATTTAAGTACCTACCTAGTAGGTTAAATAAAAGTATAAATTTACTACATTAAAATTTATTAAACACAATGAACATATTTCGAGTCTCTCAAAAAGTCCATGTAAGGCGCGGGACACACAGGAAAGACGTAAGACGAAGACGGGGCGCGGACAGGGCGAAGACGTGACACGGACGCGACTTTTGAAATTATATAGAAGAGACGGGGCGCGGACGCGTCGCAGTGCAAGCGTGCGAGCGTGCGAGACCCGCCCGGAAGGCATGCCACCCCGCGCCCCGTCCTCGGCCCCGCCACGTCCGCGCCCCGTCTCTCCTGTGTGTTTAGAACAAAAGGCGCAGACGTAAAAGCGTTGCGCCCGCGCTCCGTCTCTTTTGTATGTTTTACGTCGTGACGCTTCTATACATTTTGTATGAAAGGGACGCGGAAGAGACAAATAACCGAGCCCCGTCTTCGTCTTACGTCTTTTCTGTGTGTCCCGCGCCTAATACTGCAGTAGGTAAAGAACCCACATCTTTAAATAATAGTAGTAAAGAATCATGGCAGTTGTTTATGCCGAATTTCAAGAGCGTCTTAAAAAGTCTTCATTTTCAAGTAGGTACTTAGATTTATAATTATTTTAAAATATCGATATTCAGAATGAAAAGTTATGAAATGTGAATTTTCTTCTCCATTGCAATGTTAGTGTTCCTAATAAAAGCCCCTTATATTTATTAGAAGTTTTTGCTATTGAATGGCCCTTTTCAATTTGTGGTATTTTGATTTGATATTTTGTGGTAAGTTAATTGCTATAATTAAATCATGAAAAGAACTTCAAAATTAATGTAAATTACAATATTATTTAATAATTGACAGAAAATACTTTTATGTAAAGCACTATTATGTTATAATTTAAAAAATGGCAATACCAATTCGACGTTTTCAGTGTCATGTCATGTCATGTTCTATTTTGGCGAGATGTCAAAGAGCATGTAATGAGATGTTAGGATGTTCTGTGGCGATGTTCGTTTTAAAGTACTGATTTATTTGTAACGTCGTCGGTGTATAAAAATATTTTTTCTGATGATATGTTTTTAACGACTTCTGTGGATTGTGTATATATTTTTTTTACACTATGACGCGAGTTTTTTACGTGAACTAAAACAATGCATGCCGCATAATTTAAAATGAATGGCGCGACGTCTACTCAATGATGTCAATGTCATCCGGTGTCAGTGACAGTGACGTTTGCTCGAGTGTCTAGTGTTCAATGGCGAATGGCGACTGCGATTTGTCATAATCATTAGAATTTAACAAAATACTCGACAATCCGAATTTTGCGGATATATGTTGTCGATTCGAAATCATTTTTTTTTAGTGTTTTATTATTATTTTATGGTTTCAATCGAGTCTACCGTACCCCTGCACGAAATTATTAATATAGATTCTCAGTTTTATCATGTTATTCCATGTTATAAACTATGTATATTTTAAGTTTCGGCTAAATCCGTTAAGTAGTTTTCGCGTGAAAGAGCAACAAACATCCACCCATCCACATTATACTCACAAACTTTCGCATTTATAATATTAGTATAGTAATAATATTAGGATATTAGTAATAATATTAGTAAGTATTAATATTAGGATAGTAGGAAGTGGGAAGTGGGATGTATTAAAACCAATTCCGAAACGAACGGGCATGTTGGATGGAATCCTAATGGTAGGTAATTCATAAAATAACAGAATTAATTTATTCATGTCAAAAAAGTTTAAACGTGATCGACCCTTCTTTGACTTCTAAATATTATTTTAATAAAATATACCTAGTTAAACAATGTAGTTGGTCTAACAGAGCAAATAATTAGTTCCAAGCCAAAACACACGCCTTACGGTTAAAATGATGAGCTCTTATCCATATAATATTGTTTGTCCTTTGAGATAACCTGTACCTAATGAGCTCTAGAATATAACCAAAAAGGGCTTATAACAAAACGTACGTTCACTGGCTCCTAAAATTGCCTATTCATTATGTTTTATGAAAAACAACTTCTTAACTTTTTGTTTTAGACAAAAATGTAATAGGCATTTTTTCAGGGTTCCTTTGGAATTAGAAAATAAAATTATCTTTATCAATGCTAGATTAGAATAAAAAAAAAATATTTCTTCTCTCTAACAAGCCAGTCACTAAATTCATTTCATGATTACTGTAATTTTAGGCCAAAGGAATTCAACCCTGACTATTACGTTAGATGCATTCCGGTATGCTTTAGTGCGTTTTAAGTACGGAACCCTCTTTACGAATCGTGTTCATCCTTAACCGAACGTTTGCTTAGATAACTTGTACACCGGACATCGTATAAAAATTTAAATGACATCAACAAAATGCTGTAAGTGAAAGAAAGCGTCTCAAAGTTATAAAAAAGTTGAAGTTATGATTTCAAAGCACGGTATACATAATTAATTTATGATAATGCCTTGTTTGGGGTTGGGATGAGAGCCCACTTATGGTTTTGGAGGCTTGCCCGACTGTTTGCTAAAGAGGGTAATGTTTTAAAGTGGTTTGCGGTGTGCTAAAATTGCCATTTTTAGGTATCTATTTAAAAAAATTGTAAAATTACTTATCTTACAAGTATTTTTATTAAAAGCTGGATTTCGATTAACAGCGCCGAAATTCGTCAGTCGTCGAAATTTAAAATAATTAAAATACCTAAGCTATTATTTATTCTGTGGCTTTATCTAACTGTTTGTTAAGGGATATTTTATCATTTATGACAAGAACACTTTTTGCCCCCAACCGTTCTCAAAGCAAGTAGGTAAATGTATATTGGAATTCCATTCCTATTTAAATTTACTACATTATTTAGTAAGGGAAATTTATAAAAATACGTGTACCTAGGTAATATATTTTTTTTATTTTCAGAAATGCTATTCGGTTTTTAGAAATCTTATCAATAAACAACTTAGTCCTGACGGACTGAGTTCTTAGATACACATTGGTGTCCATTCAGATGTCGCAAAAACTAAACTAATTTGACAGCACTAAAATTGATGCCATCCTTTTTATTTCAATCGTTATGAAAGGGAGCTTAATTTTTGGGACATCTGAATTGACACCCTTATATACTATAACCAAAATGCCGATATTAAACGATGACGATAATTCTGCTTAATTATCGATACCTACGATGAATTGCACTAGACTAGCTAGTCACGACACTCTGCTATTGAAAGTTGAAAGACAAAGACGCTGACTCACGAACACACGTCCGCTCCAGACGGCTCTTTGGAAACCTATTAAATAACTTGCATAGTATCTTTTATCTGTGGTATTATACAAATACCGTAAGTATACCTATTGTTATTCGTCATAAAAGTGTTTTTTATTTTTATTTTTTTTATAAATACTCGTAGCTAAAATTGTTATTTGGTGTAGGTTTTTGTGAATATTAGTATTTTTCGTTAGTAGGTAAAGTAAGTTCGTATGAGTTAGTGGCCAACTCTGGTGACGTATTTTTTGTTTAAAACGATTTTGTTAATAAATATAATAATTATATATAAAACCCCCTTAGACATCAAGGATCTAAAAATTGCATTAAGACCTGAAAAAAATGTCTACCGCTCCCTATACATATAATATATAGGTACACATTATGTTAAATCATCATACATCGGATACAGTCGTGATCATATTTTTTTTTAGATAAAACATTGATGAAGTTAGTTCTCATTGGTTGTTGTTTTATTTATGGCACTTAAGTAAAGTGAAGAATACCGTAATACAGTCATTTTGAGTAACTGACCAAGGCTAAAGCTATTTTGTGTTCACTGTAGGGGGTAATTTGGAAGTGGATGCAGTTTGAAATTATTTGTAAAAAGAAGTGCAAACGAAGCGTTAAATCGAATTTGCTGACATCTGAACCAAATAGTTTTTGCTAAATCGTTTTTGACTATCGCATGCTACAAAACTGGGTTGAACTGAAATGAGTAGAGTTCATAGATTTTTGTATCAAATAAAAAACATACCTACGTCATCAATTACCTACGTTATTGGATCAGACTTTGTTTTTATATTTTGACTTTCGTACAAATGGGTTTGAAAAATGATTTGAAAATTGTTGTACTCGTAGGTACCTACCCAATAAAATATAATAATAAATAAATATCCTTGGACATTCCACACAGCGTCACCTAGTCCCAAGCTAAGCAATTGAATGCTTGTGTTATGGTTACCAGATGACTGATATACTACATAGATACTTACATTTTTTTTTGTAAATACATACATATTATACATAGAAAAACAACCAGACCCGGAACAAATATCTGCAGAACATGCAAACATTTGTCCCGCGGCGGGGATCGAACCCGCAACCTCCGCGTCTCAGGCAGGCTTTCGCCCACTGCGCCACAGAGGTATATAGGTACCTAACCGCCACACGTGGTAGATTACGACATAATAGAGGCAATTTTTTACAAGAACATTACAAGTGGCAATTTTTTGTATTAAACCGACTTAAATTTCGTAAGAAGGAAGCAACTTCCTAAACTTTCGAGGTGCATTCTGTTTATAACTCCGAAGATGTTCATCAAATTCTTAAAATGTTTTAAGAGCCTACTTCAGGAGTAGGTACAGTTACCTACTTAGTACCTACCCACTTTTTTAAACAAAAATATCGGTCCACTATGGACGGAATAATCAGTAAACTTAAAAAAATATATTAAGTACCTACATACAGTAGAAAATAGAACCTCTATATTTCTGAAACTTTAGTCTATAAACTTTGAAAATTTAAAAAACACTTCCAATTGTCTGTACGTGACTATTGACTGGAATAAGTTCTTTGATAATTATAGAGTTAACATCGAAACTGAGAATTCACGTCAATAAACCGATAAAAGTTGGGAGATACGAGACAAGCCATGAAGATATCGAATCCATTCACAGGTCGACGTAATTTGGCTGACAAGCTTTTTCGGAAAGTAGTTTTTCCCTTGGTTTTTTTGCCACAGCATAGATAATAAATAGCTCCTTAATCATTGTATTGAAATGAACTACTATGAAAACTCTGGTGCCCAAAATCCAAGGATTTTGTGTCTGTTTATGATAATAAAGAAAATTATATCGTTGTCTTTTTCGCAACCTGCAAAACTGTTTTATTTTCTGACTGAAGTCTCTAGCTAATCTAGATCATTTGATCTAGCGTCTATAGCGTATAAGTCAGAAGAAATGATTGTGGAAAAGAGAATAAAACAAAAGAAATTTGATAATACCTACCTAAATTAGAAATGGACGCAAAATATCGACATAATTATTTATTTGTACCTACGGATTGCTAATTAATTATCTACACTTACCTACAAATGAATAATTCCGATTTTGACGATTTCTTGCGCTGCGGAGTCATTGCTTACTTTGAACAACAGAAAACTAAACCAGCTATCTTTTCATCAGCTGTTATGGCGTCTTTACTCCGAAAGCGTGACTTGGCTGAAGAAAGAGAGGAGATTAATGACAGGGGCGGAGGCTGTGATCCGAAGCTTCGCCGTTAAATCTCTTCTTTAACTAGCTTCGTAGGTAAACACAATAACCTTTGGATAAACTTATATGAAACTGCACGTTAAGATCAATTTAAAGTCAGGGAAATTGTAAGAGGTTCTTCGTTATTTTTGGACATTCTGCCTTTAAGATAACTAGATCTCATTAGGGGCTTTTAAACACATTCTATAGTAACTATGCTGAAAAGAAAAGGGATGTGTTGGCCGAGTAGGCAATACATTTTACTATTGATATTAATGAAAAGTTTTTTGCATTCATGCAATATTTTTACCGATATTATCGAAAAATCCGAAGATTTTCCACCACTTCATTTTTCAAAAGTCAACATTACATTATAAGACAAGTCTCTATCTATACCGTTTTTTTAATTAAACAAAAAAGTCTAAATAAAATATGGTCACGACTGTATTCCCAGGGAGGTACTCGTACCTAGGCTAGGTATATATTATTTTCAGATCTTTAGGTATTTTGAGTCATTACAGGGTAATCAGGTATTTCCAAATACATAATTTGGTATCAAATATGTATTCGGAAATACCTGTAGTGTACATGCCCACATTATGCAACAGATAACTTTTGAAAAACTTTGAATGAATGTAAAATTCCAAGTGACAGATTGCAAGCCCATCGACGCTATAGTTCCCTGGCGATGTTTGTATATATTTATTAGATAGAACACCTTGTTAAAGTATTTATATTTTATCATTGCTGCCGGGATTTAAACCTACGATCTAGCAGTCGAGGTTCTATCCCACTCAGCCTAAAAGGCTTTCACATTTGCGTCAGCACTGATTCATCACATCGTCAGAATCAAGTATCTAGACGGACTCTAGTTGCTTCACAATTTCATATTTCCTAACTTATTGCAAATTCTTGCGCGTTGGCTTTTGAATATAAATAGACATTCCAATACGCACTCATAACTTAATCTTTAGAGTTGTATGGAAATATTGATGAATGTGTTAGTGAAAGGGGGAAATGACGCTCCATCAAGTCAGCCCCGAGGGACTGAAGATATAATGATGACTTCTGGATGTGTTGCCGATATCTTCGAATGTGATGCAATAAATAAACAACTAAAGACAGTATATGCAAATAAAATACGGAAGATCTATCGCTATAACATTACCTAATGTAAGCTGGGCCGTGGTAGACTAGAGTGGATGGAACCCAAAGAGGATTATTAGGAAAGAAGATTAATCTCTGATATTATCATCCAGCAGATGTAACGGTTAAACTACCAAAATAACTATAACAAAAGATTTTAATGCCTTTTAAAGAAATGCGAAAATTAAAAACGGGGAGAGCCAGCTTAGAAACAGAATAATAGAAAAGGTACAATGTTAACAACAAATCACCCAAAAATAGTACCTAACGACTATGTTTTGTTCGCTCTCCTTTTGTCAGTAGACTACGAACATTGCGTAGTACAAAAGTAAAACTTTTTGAGAGCGAAATGAGTGCAGTTTCCTGGATAAAGCCGAGTCTGAAAATAGGAAAACCATTTTAGCGGGCAACACTCCCGTCACCCGCCTTACCATACAACGCATGTCAGTTTCTATAGCGGATGCTAAGGGAAGGTTCATATCTGACGGAACATGCGTCGCGTATTATCGGTCGCGTAACGCCAGAACAGACAAATGTATAGAAAAACACTTGACCGTTCACACTCAACCGATTATACGAGTACGTTAGTGCGATGATATAGTTATGATGATACGCTCGGCGTATTTTACGTCAGATATGAACCTTCCCAAAAACTATGAACTGCTTGTGTCATACATACATATATGCTACGACGAGGCGATGGGACGGTATGTAGGTAGGTATGTGTTCGTATGAGCTAATGGCTTACTTAATGGTGACGATGTTTTTAGGCCATCTGAAGTCTTCCAGTCATTTACCTACACCGGGAACAACAATTTAACGTGCCCTCTGAGGCAGGGAAACATGCCTTTTGCTGTTGCCTGTTAGTCATAGGTACACGTCACAACGCGTCTAAGGCTGCGTTTCCATTGACGCGGAGCTGTGCGGAGCGGTGCTTAGCGGTGCATGAATTGACCAATCAATATGCTCTAAAATCTTTGGTCCGCGATTTTGAGCATAGTGATTGGTGAATTCATGCACCGCTAAGCACCGCTCCGCACAGCTCCGCGTCAATGGAAACGCAGCCTAAGACTTGGACTCCAAGTGCTTCCAGGGATGTTGAAAGCCGCGATAAGGTAACGTGCGTTTAGCCGCAGCGAAGCGGCAGATATCGTGTATGTTGTCCTTCTTAAACTCAAAATGCAGAATCAACCAATGACTCTGTGCTCGAAGACTGCGGGCCTAGCGCAGTAGCGACGGCGGACGCAAAATGTCAAACATATGAGACGCATCCACAGTCAAGCGGGCGCCTAGAGCGGTGGCTATAGACAACTGAATTATGTAGCTAGCACTCTCATTTCAACATCGTTTTATTCATTGTCGTATTTCTTGTACACCTTGTATTCAAATTCATCAATCTGAAACCATTCCAACCGAAAATAATGGAATTTAGTGGGTACTCCATATCTTCAAAGTTGGCGATTAAGCCGTAAATTCTGGGAGTTTTGTCACTTTTCCCATAAATTCTTTTGGTGGTTATCGTGTCTGATCTTCCAGGATTTCTACCGTGAGCCGATATTTTATTTATTACCATTTTAACAGATTTTTGGTAGGTACAAAGGATTATGTAGGTACTGTTCTTCGGGGTGACGTTAAACAGGATCATTAACGAATCCTATGTAATAATGTAAATGTAATACTATACATCAATCTGTCTATATGCCTAGGTGTTGTCACATTCCCTGTTGCGGCTTCAGACCATTCTACAGCTGAAGAAAATGTGCGTCGTGGGCAGTGAATGCGTTCATCAATAGTTTAATAATTGTCTTTTTCGTTGATCAGAACACATTATAAAACATATGCAAACGAGTAGGTATGTATCACGAATTTTACCTTTAATATTCGTGATAAATACCCGTTTGCATTATGTTTTATAATAGTTAATAAGTTTTGCGGTTTTGCCAACAATGTAAATGTAAGTAGGTATGTAAGTTTATAGAATGCTTTATTTTTTTGAATTAATAAATCGTTTTATGTTGTTTGTTAAAACGAACTCTGTCATAAGATATAAAAAAACACTGTTTCTGTAGTTATCACTTTAAAATGAGTGTAAAATACCCATTTTAAATGCAAATTGAAAAACGTATGCAAAAATGTAGCGCAGGTGACAACGAAAGGAAAGTGTCTTTTGTTCTAAAATTTTAAATAACATTCTACAGTGAAGAGGACGCTCACCTACTTTTGGACGCTTGCCTGTGCAAAACACGTGTTTTTGCTATGGTACCTACTTTTGAAAGCGTTTTTACAAAGCGAGCAAATTGATACCTAAGCATTATTTGAAAGTTCAGTTAAAAAGTCCGACAAAGTGTAAACAAACTAGGTAGGTACCTATATAGAAAAGAGTCACTTATCTGTAGACATCTTTGAATAATTTTAAATGTCTACCATATTAGGATACAATCATAAGGATATTAAGTAGTTTTTCAAATCCAACATGCGAGTTCTTCCGTGAATTAAGTCTGAAAATAGATCGTAAGTACCTAAGACAGAAAATGATAGGCTTTGGATCACGATCACGATTGATTTGATTTTAATGTTCGAATTAAATAAGGACCACCCAAGAACAAAGAACTTTGACCCTCCAATTGCGTAACAGTTGCGAGATTCAATATAAATCAAAAGATTTTGGAAGTCGATATCAGGAAGTAGGAAGTAGGAAGTTGGAAACTCGACCAGAAAATGCTAATGCAATGGCCGGAAATTCTAAGCATAAACTCCATAAACTACAACTCTTGCTTTTCACTATGCTCTAGTTCTCTAAATTCTTGTACCGTCATATACTTACCTGCCGTAATATTAATGGACATTTACAACATTTATAACCGTGGTTTAGATAAATTAGTTATTTCTGGGGCAAAAGTCGAAATACAAGAAAAAGCGTATTCATGTTTACGTGGAAAAATCCCTCAAGCTCGCTCCTTGAGGGTTGTTTTCTAAAACATATTGTATTTTTTTTTTTAAATTATACTTATCATTTTCTCAGTTAATATTGTTACACTATAATTCGCTCACGTGGTAGGTACCTGGATAAAGGAACAGGTCGATATCAAGTAGCCAATTTTCAGATAAATCTGTCCAGTGATTTTTGGTTGAATGGGTGGGTACCTACCTATTGATGACGACCTCTGTGGCGCTCAGGGCGAAGGCTCGCCTAAGACTCAGAGGTTGCGGGTTCGAATCCCGCAGCGGGACAAATGTTTGCAAGTTCTGCAGATATTTGTTTTGGGTCTGGATGTTTGCCTATCTATATATGTATGTATTTACAAAAAAAAAAATATCTAAGTAAGTATTATATCAGTCATCTGGTTACCATAACACAAGCATTAAGTTGCTTAGCTTGGGACTAGATGACGCCGTGTGAAATGTCCAATGATATTTATATTTATATTTATTTATATTATTAGTACCGTGAAACATGCCAACTTTGCCACCAAGGGTATCTTTGCCCGAAAATCAATTTTTAAGCCAATCTTTAAATTCCAAAAGTATCGGAATACTATAGTAACATTTATTGACTTAGATAGAAAGTAGGTTATGTGTCTAGTAACACAGTCTATCAGGTTTGTCGCTAACTTCACTCGGTCACTTTTTAGAACTTGTAGAATGTGGTGCGTATTTTCGCGGGCAAATTTTAGTACAAGTTCTAAAGTTAATTGTGCGTGATGGCGAAAACACAGGTTAGTTTAATTTATATTAAGTTATGCAAAAACACTTTAATAGTATTATATTTTATTATCATTGCTGAAGGTCTTTTAAAACTAAAGTTATAATGGTGGGTAAAGTTACCCAGTGATGTTGCGATCTACTACTGACAACATTACCCGCCATCAAAATAAGCTTAGGGTTGGCACTTACGAAACTTATTATTTTTATTATTCTATAGTACCTATTATAGTATTACCAGTGATCGGAATAGGTAGATTATATTGGCCTAAACTTCAAGGAAGTAGGTAAAATGTGAATTCCTGCCTAAAATTTAAAGCGAATTACAATACTTTGCAGAAAAAGAAGAAAAATACATTAAGATCAGTTTACTGAGATGTGCCAACCCTAGTACTTTTAAAAAGCGAAATGCGGTTTGTATGAAAAAGAGGAAAAAAGATAGGGTAACTTTGCCCAGCCCCTTTGGTAGGAAACCTTTCATGGTATCGTTTTAATTTATAAAGTAAACGCCATTTTTGCCAAAATTCTTGTATTGGACTTTGTGCCATCTGTATAGATGCCTTAGTTGCGTCAAAAATCAATGTGGGTAATGTTGGCAAAAAGTCCAGATAACTTTGCCCGCCATCAAAATGAATAAAATACTTAATTAAATATTGATGAATAATAAAATCTGATAAAATAATACATGCTCATTATCTTTTAATTGCAGATGCTAAAAGAAAATACTTACGTTCCCATAGAAAAATTATCCAAAAATTGAAATTATTCGAAAAATGTTGGCAAAGTTGGCATGTTTCACGGTACCTAGTAGGATAGTAACATATTGCGGTCAGCGTTTTTTTAGAAAAAACAAAGTAAAAGTTCACAAGATCAATTCGTCTTGCGACTTTAACCCGCTCCGTGATGGGTGTTACGTCAAAAACGGGTTCTTGTTTATTCGATTACGTTAGCAGTAATGTCACGACGGCAGAATAATCTTGAGCTGGTGGCGTCACGCTTTAGGCTATGACAAATCCGTTCTTTGTGGAAATGCTTCCGATAATCTCTAATCGAATTGCTAACTTACTTGTGCCTTTACATCTTGACTAGATGATTTATTTATCATCAGAGTGCATCAATGCTGGAAAAAAGTTGCCTACTGACATTGGACGCTGTAGTGCCTGAGACCTGGCACAATGTGGAGATGGTCTTGCTCAGCTTCCAAATCTTTCTCTTAGCTTCATCAGCCTACTGTTATATACCTATTTTCGAAAAAAAACATGTTTTTTTTCTAAAGGTGCAATTGATTCTTTCCGGTGTTCAGCAATGGGTTTTTAGAACATGTCCATTTTGAAACATTACCCACAGATTAAAGCAAGATAAAGCAAGGTAGGTACCACAGCATTTCTTAAGGTGCTTACAGACTAATTCTGAAACGTAACATGTAATGTATCATTCTGCTTTTAATTGCAATTCGCATTTACTACGAACTTCTCGCTTGGAACTGCTTCCGCCAGTAAACAGGTGGGTACGACTGCAAACGAACTGTTAATAAAACATAACATGAAGCAGGTAGGTATGTCATTCTATTCTACCTTTAATCGCAATTCGTATTTACTACGAATCTTCAGCGTGCTACTGTTTCAGTTTACCTATCGTAAACACGGCAAACTGCGCGCCCTATTGTTGCCCTATGTTTGTCAGAAAAACTGTCAATCGACTTGTAGGTAATGCTCGTAGTGTGCGTGCAAAATACACAGTTTGCCCAGTTTCGTTGCAGTTAATATATGAACTCAAATTCTTTCATCAGTCTGTACGCACCTTTAGAGTCATACGAAGACTTATTGGGTAACTTCTCGTGCCAGCATACATTGACCGACTGCTTTGTTCGACAAGTAGGTTTCCGTTACAGTGGCACTTATGCTACATTCTGTGATAGGTACCATGCCTAGCCTAGATACCACTTTGTGTCTAGATCGAGTAATCTTGCAATTTTTCACGGAATTATTTCCAGTGATTGAATTTTTAACTGACTTATTTTGTTGTGAAACATTGTCTGAGTATGAAATCGATTACCTAGATATTGTTGTATGCAAATTTTTTTGCTTGCGTACTTTTTTAATTCACAAAATACTTATCTGATTTGTAAAAACTGACACAAAATCTTTCAAGTGTTTAAAATATGAGCCACTTCACTAGATGATTTGCAAAGGATATCCAATTCATTAATATCTTTAATCAACTGCATTGTACGAACATGACACCGCAACATAACCGTCATATCAACCCAAATAAGTCGTAATTACAATGTTTTTATCGAAGCATCGATCGATTCGTTTTGCCAGATAATTAAATTCCATTCACGCGAGCCAAATGAGCGGTCCGTGGTGTAATCACAGGCGTTTGGAGACATGCGGGTGACCGTTAGGTGGACGTGACGGTATCTTTTATGCTTCCTCTAGGCCTGCTCATTTAGTTACCGAAACGAAGCCGAATTCTACTTATTTAATGTCGATTTTTTCAATTATATCGAATATCCACAGATTAGCTAATATTATGAAAGTTAAATCTTATATTTACGGGTATTTATCGCTTATCTTTATTTAATTTTATCCTGTTTCAACTGGATTGCATCAGCCGTCGTCACGGGAAGAGTCTCAACGGCAACGGCTGTCCAAATGTGTTAAACCATTTTGGCGTTGTGATTATATTAATTATCATCCAACCACGTACAAAAAAATCATACTTATTAGTACTTAGAATACACAAGTTATAAAAGTACCTACAAGTAGTTGGACTTTAAAAATAAACGAAGCCGAATCTTCGTATAAGTAGTTGTACCTCATTCAATACCGTTACCCGATAAAACCTTGGCGGATCTTCGTATATACACAAAATCAGATACCTGCAAGAGATACAGTCGACATCAAAGTTACCTATCTGCAAATAAAACTAAAAACCTGTCATTTTTCGTCTTTTTCATTATTCTCGTGAGTCGTGGTCGTCATAGCGGAAGAGTTGTGGTAATCTTGACAATTCTACGTCATTACATTAGTCACGCCCTTTCTTGTGCATTTATGTAGTGGACCGTCCATTACACTTGATTTGGACGGTCCAACACATGGGCATCACTTGATTACAATCATAAACCACAAACTTACATCTCACGTTTAAACAATTTAAACTTGAAGTTGTAATTAAATGGGAAAATTAGTGATTAGTATTTCATAATTCGTGTCTCTTTAAAAATGTTTCGTCGTTGACCATCGGAAACAATTTTGTGAAAGTAGTAATCTTTATCTCCAATTAACATCGATAATGTTGTAAATACAGGGTTTATTTTTGTTTTATTTTGATGTAAATTTAATTTGGAATTCTTAAAAATATAACAATAACTTCCGAAGTTCAAAACTTTCTAGTTAAGAAAAAGATAGAGCTACACAAAATACTAATAAAAGATGGTGACTGTACCAGTTTTGGGATGTGAACTGTCATGTGGTTGGCCTTATGACCTCGTGAGGAAATTGATTCGTTAGCTCTCTCCGATTTTTAAACGATTTATTTTGGAAATTTAAAACTAAGGCTTATTTATTGCTTATTTTGACGTGATCTGGAAAGAGAGATTTATGGTACTAGGTGATATATTAGAGCGAGCCTATTAAATCTTAATGAGATGAAACCTATAAAAAAATCATTCATTTTCGAGCTCTCAAATTATAAAAAATATTTTTTTTACATAACTATGCCTGATATAAAATTTATAAAACTGATTCGGGCCTCACCTAACCTATACCTACTTCAAAGAATAATTTTTAACTCATTGCGATAGTAATGTTTTGTGATAAACCTTTGACTGATGCAAAGTAAAGTACCTACTCGGAATGGTTCAGACTTGGTACGACCGCGGCCTACCTATTGTGAATGATCCCTACTCTCTAGTGTTCTAAAGATTTTTTATTCACCTAGGTATACCTAAAAACGTTTTTAGTAAATCACAAAAAGTTAACATAATTATTTTTTTTTTCAAGTGCCTTTTAATTTACAAAAAGAACATAGGTATACCTACTTATATTAAGTATAGTACATCAGTTAAGTAGTTTCCATACTTAATTTAGGGCTAGATGATACTGTGTAAAAAGTCCAGTGTTATTTATTTATCTGTTGTAATTTGTAATACCTACAAATAGTGCATGCAATTTCATTTTTGTAATGTTGAGTTTTAGGATATTAACAAAACGTTTAGAGTAGTATGAGAAGGTATGATATCAGAATTAAAATTAATCATTTTTACCAATTTTATCTAGAAATAAAATGGCATGACAATAACTATCATGCAAATTGCGAATTATCAAACAATCCAATTAAACAGTGCTTCTGAGAAAGTGTGTGTAAACAAACTTTGTAAATGGGACTAACTCATTATTCGTGACTAAAGAGAATTTGATAAAGACATTAATTATACTCAAAACTTTGTCGTTTTTGGAACTAACAAGTTATTCTGGTAATTTTGACTTAGCATCTAAATAAAATGTTTATTTAGTGAACTGAATATTTGAAATAAATTTAGTAAATTTTATATTATGTATTCAGGGAAAAATGGCGTAAAAAGTAGGAGTCTACATTTCTATCCTTAGCTTTTTTTAATTCCCTCTCTCTATAACTCTGTAACCCATGGTTTGCTGTAAGAAAACTCTTTCAGGGTTAAGCTCGCTTTTGTACATAGCCTAAGTATCTGATTTTGTTAGTTTTTCTGTTTTATGTACAATAAATAATTTATGAATCACTGTGTAATTTGTGCGGATTGGAAAGATAGAAGTAAAATTTAGATTTTTTTATACTTATTTCTTAGGTATAATTAAAAAATATAGGTACATTTTTTTTATAACTACCTCGTCTAACTAACTATTAACTTGGTCTTTCTTCTACCTGGTTTGGCTCTTGCCTCAATATCTAAGATGAAGTCTACATTGGGGATACAATGTGATCATGTTTACAAAATATTTATCTTTACATCAATGAAGTCATGATAGTAATAATCAGATAAATAACTCTCATTAGTAATTGACCGTGAAACACGTTTTCTCTGCTCGAACGCATGTGAACATGGCTTTCATCTGCCGCACGATTGGACCGTGACAGATCGGATGCGTACCTACGCGCAGATATCTTGGTGCACTTACTGTCCTTGATCTTCGTATACCTAGGTATTTTCGAAAAAGAATAACGAATAAATAAGGATCCCGTTTTTTTATTTTAGTTAAAAGTTAGTACCTAGATTTAATTCAAACATTCAAAATGAGAACTAGCATGAAAATAAATTACTTTGCATCTTAAAAAATTCACCCAGGCGGGGTTTCTTGGTTTTTGTTTTCTAAATTATTAAAAAGTAGTTGGTTGCTTTACTCTTTATTTGTAGGTACAGGCACATAAACAATGAAGTTAAAATTGATTTACTATTTAGCCTCCCGGCTGTTATAAGAGCTTACAAGAGCGAACTTCGTATAAAACCAATCATAAATCAATAAAGACAAATTAGCCAGAGTCTTCGGAAGTCTTTATATAAATCAGACTAGTTCGGAAAAACCTATTTGAATTTCTTCGAGAAGTTTCGAGACGTTATCAAATAAAATTGTTCTCTATTATTCAAACTTGATACTTAGTTTTATTTATGAAAATTAAATATTTGTAGCTCAATAAAAACTACCTAACAAGAAAACATTAATATTTTATATAGATAGGTTATTTATCACGCTATTATTTTTGTTGGTACAATTGTTTGAATTTTGTTTACATAGCTCAAGCGCATACCAAAATCCATTGTTGCACGGCCGAGTATCTTCACCACAACTTCACCGTATTGAAATATTATCCCACTAGACAAACACAAGCTTACTTGCAAGTCGGGTATCTTTTAAACACACTTGAATGATGACATCATCGAGATAAAGGCAATTAGCTGGATTCCTTAAGACGGCCTTGCGTTCACTTAATCTGGCTACCATTAGATTTTTGGCCTCGCTTGTATGTAGTAATGGACTTTTCGTGAGTTCCTCTCAAGCTTTTGTGCTTTTTGCTTAAAAATAATTAAATAACACAACTTTGCATAATGGCAAATATAGCAGTGCTTATTAATCTATTTTTACTACCAACTTTAAATCAAGCAGGTAGGTACCTACCTATAACTTTCATAACTTTGTCTATGAGTTTCTTCAAACTTACAGAAACGCATAATTATACTTAAGCCTAAATAAATGATTTAGAAGCTTATTCAATGAACCTTTAGTAAAAAACACCAAGCTATATATAAGCTAGAAATCGAATTTTCACCAAAGTATTTATAAGCCAGCGAATAATATACAGGTAGATAAATACAAAGACTCTCTAAAATCATTCATCTCTCCTAACTATCTATGATAGACTTTCGAAACTCTCAGTACAATAATCTACTTAGCACGTTAACACCAACTCAGCAATTATGATGATACTAGACAAATACCCATGCTCTGTTTGTGTTGATAGAAAAATAATATTTAATTTTGTCTCACTGCTGGGTACAGATCTTTTCCAAACTCTTCCAACCGTCTCTATCTTCCGCTGAATCTCATCACCCTTCTTCGAATAACAACCTAAATTTCCTGGCATATTATGTCTGTGTGTCGTCCCATAACTGTTACCAGTGAGGTGACGCCTGGTCTTCCTGCATATTTAGGTACACCTCTCTTGAGAGATCACTTACTCATACGAATTTATTTACTTTTACCATTCTGTCTTGACCAGGAGACTTGTCAGTCTCCTGGTATAACTGACAACATCTTCCCGCCATCTTTTCCGTGGTCTACCGAATTTAAAAAACTTGTTGTTTTTTGCAAGACATCAAACAACTCGTCAGCCGTCAGCACATACCTACAAGAGTGATTATATTGTTCCATTCAGTAGACCTAGGGTACAAAAACTAAGAAAATTTATTACCTATACCTATAGCAGAATAACAACAATTTCTGCAATTATAGTTTTTTCGTAGTTGAAGTTGCATCTCGAATCCCTCGCTCTTTCATATACTTACAATCGTTTTAAATCAAAAAATATTTTAACCTGGCTGACCAATCTCTACTAGCTAGCATGTATCTGGTTTATATAACTCTATAACTAATATATATACTAATATGTATAACTCTAGCTAGCATGTATCTGGTTTTTTTCGAATTGACTTTTATGTTAAGTGGTTGTTGGGACCTTTATAACTTCACCGGGCTTTGGCGAGTGCAGAAGGCCTCTAGGTACTCCGGAGCAGAAGGCTTATACGCAGGATGTACGAGTATCTTGTTTGTTCATCCAAAGTATTATGAAGATTTCACGAATGCGTTAGTATTTATACTACTGTAACAGTCAGTCAGTTCTTACGTTAGTCGATTACTGACTAAGAGTATTAGTCAGTAGCTATAACATACTTAGGTAGGTACCTATTTACATAGCTAAGAATGTGTATTGTATTGTGTTTGATTGACTCATCGATGAAGAAATATATAGACATCTCATGCACGTTGATATGCTTATTACAACTCATCACGCTGTCAGTAATTTGTCCATCATTTTCAAGGAAGGTACGGTGGCATATTACGCCACAGTTCATGATTCGTGACATGCCCGTGACCCCGCGGTCATAAGTCATATTATACACGTGTTTATATATTTTTGTAATTTGCAATATTGCGACTTTTCCAATATTTTAGAAATAAAAAGACGTCATTAATAACATAAGTACAGTAAATTACTCACGTAAAAATATCATCTATATTTTATAGATACAATAATGTTTTGATTCATCCGGAAAATCTTTATATGGGTTATGGTAGGGTAAGGTATGGTCACTCCTCGCGAGATCGAGAACAAATATTTTTACGTGAGTAATTTCCGTGTGTTATGTATGTATGTATGTATGTATGTATGTATGTATGGGGACTCCCTTTTCCGCATTTAGACTCAAAGGCGGTCCTTTATGCGTGGGGATGACCTGGCTCACTAGTAGTGAAGCCAGCCTAGCTCCTCCCAGAAGCACAGAAGTTTCCTGGGGTCTTCACAGGCTTCGAGGAGCGACCTCGGATTGTTGAGGATTTGTTGCCGTTGAGCTGCTACGCCCACGCATGCCAGGACTACGTGGGCCGCTGATTCTTCTTCGGTTAGACATCCTCTGCAGAGTGGGCTGTCCGTGATGCCGATGTTGTACAGATGTTTGTTAAGGGGGCAGTGTCCTGTGAGTGTCCCTATGATTATTTTGAGGTCTTTTCTTTGGAGGTTCATCAGGCGACGTGTCAGTCGTGGTATGGCCGCTGGTATCGCTGCTCTAGACTGTCTGCAGTCCGTCGCCCGTATCCATCGATCGTTATGTAGGTTTTGGGTGTGTTGTCGTGTCCAGGTTCGTAGCTGGGAGAACGGCAGAGGCAGGAATGGGGCCGGGCCTTCCACTTGTGTTTCCGAGCCCTTTCTGGCTAGTTCGTCTGCGGCGTCGTTTCCCAGTGATCCACTATGTCCCTTGATCCATTGTAGAGTTACTCTGTTCTTTGCGGCAATACTCTCAAGGGCAAGGTGACATTCGTGTATGAGCCTGGAGTTGCACTTTTGGCTCTCCAGTGCTCTTAGGGTTGCTGTGCTATCAGAGAGTATTCGTATTCCGTAGTCTTCTATCCTTCTCCTTTTGATAGCTGTGGCAGCTTCGGTTATGGCCACACATTCGCATTGGAAAATGGAACTGTGTGGGCCCAGTGTCATTGATATGTTGATGTTGAGATCCAGTGAGTGTACTCCGGCTCCTGTTCCCATATTTGTCTTCGATCCGTCAGTGTATATCCGGACTTCATTGTTTCCTGACTGATCGCTATTGTTTTCATGTGTCTGTATTCTGTAGTGTTTCTGGGATATTGATTGTCCGGGGATCTTATCGCACGGGGCGCATGTAAGCGGTTCGTGTGATATGGCTCTGTCCAGAATACATGCATGAGAGCTCCTTGTGTTGCCCCATAGGTTCAGATGTTTGAGTCTGATAGCGGCCAATGTCGCTTCCTGTTGTATGTATAGGTCGAGTGGGACAAGGCCTAGAATAATCTCCATGGCCGTTGTCGGTGTTGTCCTCATGCAGCCAGTTATTGCAGAGCATGCCAGTCTCGGGAAGCGTTGCAATCTGGTGGCCGCAGTGTTGAGTTCAGTTCTTTTCCACCAAACGATAGCACCATAAGTCAGTGTCGGTCTTATTACGGCTGTATATAGCCATGTAGTTATTTTTGGTGTCAGCCCCCATGTTTTCCCGAGCATTCTACTGCATTGGAAAAATGTTGTGCATGCTCTTTGTAGTTTGTAGTCAAGGTGTTTATTCCATAGCAATTTACTGTCCAGTATGACTCCTAGGTACTTGACTTCGTGTGTTAGTTTAAGCTCAGTGTTGAAAAGCTTGGGGAGTCTTAAGTTGCCCAAGGTTCTCTTATTTGTGAACATTATGAGTTCGGTTTTTGTAGGGTTTACTGATAAGCCATGGCTGGTACACCATGTTTCAACTGTTTTGAGGGCTGTTCTCATCGTGTCGCATAGTGTGCTCTCGAAGCAGCCAGTCGTCAGGATGGCAAGGTCGTCAGCGTAGCCTACAGTAACGAGTCCGCTGCCATTAAGTTTGCGGATGAGCTCGTCGACTACTATGTTCCAGAGTAGGGGTGAGAGGACGCCGCCCTGGGGGCAGCCTCTTGCAACTATTCCTCTTGTCGTCTTGTTCACTGTTAGCTGAATTGCTCTGTATTTGAGCATGTTGTTTATCCAGTCAGCTAGCGTTGGCGCGACCCCGTATCTTTCCAGTGCTAAGTTAATGCTGCTGAATGTTGTTTTGTCGAACGCACCTTCAATGTCTATGAATGTGCCTAGTGTAGATTGTTTTGCTGATAATCCGCCTCCGATCCGTGAGACTACGCAGTGGAGGGCGGATTCTGTCGATTTGCCTGGGCTGTAGGCATGTTGGTTGGGGTGTAATGGTTTGTGTAGGAGAGTGTTACCTCTGATCTCCCTATCACATAGCCTCTCAAGGGTCTTCAGGAGGAACGACGTTAGACTGATTGGCCGGAATGATTTTGCCAGTGTATAGTCGCTCCTGCCCGGTTTCGGTAGAAACACTACCTTCACTTCCCTCCATTTCTCGGGTATGTAGCGATGGGCAATGCATCCTCTAAAAATACTCACTAAGTGGTCGACTAGTGGTGCACTACACCATCTCAGCAGGCCCGGGAATATTCCATCCAGGCCTGGTGACTTGAAGGGAAGGAAGCTGTTGATTGCCCAGAGTACCTTCTCTCTGGTGACAAGGTTTTGGGCTACATTCCAGTCTTGGTTGTTTACTGTCCTGTCACTGTGCCACATCCACTCATGAGATGTTGATATTTGGCACCCAGGAAAGTGAGTCGCCAGCAGTAATTCGCTGGTTTCTTCGTCTGTTTTTGTGTAGGTGTTATCGGGTTTTTAAGGTGTCCAATTGTTCGTTCAGGTTCGCTTGATAAAATGCCTTTTATTTTAGCGGCCTGGTTGGTGTTTTCGATGTTTGTACAGAAGCGTTTCCAGCATTCCAGCCTCCGTAAGCGTATGCGTTTTTTGAAAGTTGCTTTTATTGTTTGGTATTTTTCCCAGTTTCCGTGTGTTATTATAATGTCAAATACACTCACGATAATACCTATTGAAAGTGAAATAAAACGATTTCTTTGAACAATAATTTGGTTTGTAAGTGTAATGAACATAAACGTTACCTTCGTTACTGTATCCTGTCTCACAGATCAAGAATTCAAGATTTTTTGAAGTCGTCTAAAAAGTGTGTTTAAAAATCAAGTCAGTCATTGTTTGTGATTAGATGGCCCTATATCACTTTGAGGCCAGCCCAAGCTTTAAACAGCTTAACATTCAATTTCAAGTTTCAAAGTTAATTAGTCTAGACGCACTTGTACATAACGCTTATGATTATTGCAGTCCCCTCCATAGTAATGGCGCACATACACGAGCAATTTGCAGGTAGCAATAATAATTGCCGCGATAATCACCAAAGACGGCATGGTAGAGTAATTTGGTGCTCTGCGAAAATTGCTGCGCATATTTCGTGAATTTAATTCCGAGATATCCCATAACCGCATCGTAATAGTAAAGGTACTTTTTACGTGAGTCATTCTTCAGGACAAGTGGTGATGAATGATGATGGCGTAGAATAATAACAGACCAGGCAACTGGTCACTACATAGGTCGAGGATATCTAAAGGATAAAGTAGACGCTCGGATTCTCATTGCAGAAACATAAAACATTAAATGAAGAGTAATAAACAGCACACGTACTGAGAATGGTGATGAAAGTTTGCCGATGCGTTGAAACTTAGCAAATAATTCGCATTCCATCGGTTGGTATTACACAAATGAAATCGCCGGTGCGAATGCCCATAAAAGGTTATTACTATGTGTTTGCAAATTGCGAAAGTTCCCGAGGTAAAGTGATAATATTCAAAGTCCATCAAGCACTTTCTCTGAAACATTACAGTCTGTTTACATAATGAACTTCAAATTACGTGCAAATAATAAGAAATTGCTGTTCTTTGAACATGATGACATTATAAGCTTTCTACATCGTCAATTAATCAGGCAATTCGTTGATATCACTTAATTGAATGTAGGATTGGCTTATGCGATATCCAACGGAAGGGTTCTAAGCCCTACGCAGGATTTTTTTTTATAATATTTGAGAGGAAACTATCCTATTAGTGTTTGCCAAAGTCGTGAGCGAACTCATATTCTTGATACTGTAATGAGAAGATGTTAAGCTCGTCACTTAGTTGGTCTTTCAACCACCCAAATACTCCGCTCTACGATTATACTCAATACCACCTGACTATCATGCGACTGACGGTCTCGAAAAACTTTTAAACTAGTTCAACAGACAACAAACTCGGTATAACTTTGTAAAGATAAAAGTGAAAACAATATACACCTGCCCAATGAAATACCACCGGCGAAACCAAGTTCCCAAGTAGGTACCAGTTCAATGACATTTATCTGGTTTTGTACGTAAATGGTTAGAAATAGCAAAAAGCTAGCAGTCAGTGAATACGCCGGACTAAGGCTCGGATAAACAGACTGTTAACTGAGCAGCGAAATAGCGGTTCTGTTCCTGTCGTATAAACAAACTTTAATAACAATAATAGTTATATGTGAGCAAATAGAATACACAAGGATAAAAAACACGAAAAATCTATCTATATTTGCTGAAAATGTCGTGAGGAAACCCACGGCTTAGTCAGCCCCACACATTATATCTTTTTGTGTAGGTATATGGCCGGTTAGGCTAAGAGGATGGTTTTTAGGTAATACAGTGTTCCGTTAAATGTTGTCAAAGATTGTCTCATGTCACTGAATAAATCATAGGTAGAGATGTAAATGCAGCGACAATGAAGGTACAGCATACAAGTATGCATGTGAAACAGCTGATTTAGGAATAGGAACCCAGCTTATGACGCTTTTGTGGTTTTATCGCTGAGCAGTCCGTCTATTACCGGCCCAAGCTGAGCTAAGGTGACAGGCCTCGACGCCTTTCACTTACGTTTATGGAACGTTGACTTGACTTTAACTTTTACATAATTCACAAGATTATAAAGGCATTTGGATTAAGTATTAATCGAAATGACTAATATGACCTCATTCATAGGTTCATTGGTTCACTAAACATAAACATCCGATTAAATTTAAAAATGAATATTCAATATCAAGTTTTATTGGATGCATGAAAACTTATGAGTTTGGTTTGAATTATGCGATTCACTTCGTATCGTCTATTAATTACTTCGTTTTAAATCATGCTGCATTTATTTTTAATTACTGTGAAAAACCTTATGAAATGGGGCACATTATTTATCTTTTTTATTTATGTTCACTTGGTGTAACTTCATCTTCGTTCTTCTTTCTTTCTTCTCTGTTTTATCTTGCGGCAGTTTATAGTACCATTTTATCTGAACCTTTATCTGAACCATATTTATTGTTTTTGAGATTATCGAAGCTAATTTCCAGCTATCGATGTCGGTGCAGCAAATTCGCGGTTGTTAATGGAATTTCCGCATCGCAGGCGAACGCGGACGGACTTGTTTCTGCCTGCCACGCTAGTCATACCCCTCAACGGGTTCACAGGGAGGAGTTTAGGATCAGCTACACACTATGTCCGTTACGATAGTTGCTAACTCTGATGACGGAGTTTTAAGGCCGCTTGTTTCATGGTTTTTCGTTTCCGGGGCACGCCAGCTAGCAGTACTTGGTTAAGTACTTATTTTTGGCTCTTTTGAGCTACTTTACTGATATTCATGTTTTTTCTTTCTTTTGTTCTTGGAATCTATTTCCGAAAAGCTTGCATGGGATCTAAAGTCGTCTCAATCCAATACAGTCATTTATATACAAAACAGTGAGCCGGGTAAAAAATCATCTAAATGTGTTAAGCCATTTAAGAAAAGAAGAATTAAAACCAAACGCAGTCTAGAATTTAAAATTAAATAGATAAAAATAACACTTAGTGATAGCACTATTAGAAGATAAACTTTTCCCTTTTACCCCATTCCACCCCTGTAATGTTATGTACCGTGTTAATACACGCCATCCCTTGCCCCAGCACCGGCATTAATCGGATTAATTCCTAAACGCACTTCACGACTCGAAACCTCGCTGGATAGTCACAGCAGGATGAGAAATATTTGCTATTTGACTCTGCAGAGAAAACAAGCCCCTAAAGGGAGGTTTGCAGTTTTATTATGTCTACAAATTCCTAATTCTTTTTTATAAAAATGATATTTTGTGCTTACGAAAATGTTTGTGATTTATTACAAATGTATATACAGGGTGTTACCAGACCACTACCGAAAACTTTAGGGGGTGAAAGTACCCATCAATATGAACAACTTTTTCTAAGAAACCAACACTGTGAACGCGAAAAAAAAAACAGCTGTTTCATACACTTTAGCCAAGTAGGTATTGAACTTATGTATGGAACAGCTGTTTTTTTTTTCGCGTTCACAGTGTTGGTTTCTTAGAAAAAGTTGTTCATATTGATATAAGTTTTCGGTAGTGGTCTGGTAACACCCTGTATTTAAAATGTATTTCTACGAGTAGGAATAATACAAATGTTACGTAATAATTAAGTACCAAAAAAATAAACAGTTAAACATATTTGACTTCAACATTATTAGCTTTAACATAACAATTTGACTGAGACAATGATTTGAAGGGGAACGAGGGGTCTGAAAAACAACGGAAGGTCATTTGTAAAATAATAATTTCATTTGCAAGTAGAGTGTTGACGTCCCCTTCCTAACACCTTCCCGCCATAGGGTATAATTGCCCCTACTTCGCTTTACAATGAGCTATGAATAATAAAATCGAAGTAAGGGAACAGGGGAACGATCAATCTTATTCGCAACTTTAATATTTTCCACTCAGACAAATGATGAAGTGGAAGATCCAAGAGTGGAAATGAAAAAGGCAGGCATAAAGAAACCCTCTAAATCGGTGTCAAGCTTTTTCGTCGGATATGAAGAAAAGTTCCGTGGCGCTACTTTGCCCAATTTTAGTAAATGGGACTTAGCGGCTTTTACTTTAATAAGAATGAGACTGCTGGAAATTGCGATTTGCGGTGCTGAAGTTGAAATATTTTGATGCAGTACCCAAATCACTTGCTCCATATTCTTTAATATCCCTAATAATTATTTAAGATTCTTCAAAGAGATTAAATGGGGATTGTTAAATACAATCTAAACTTATGCCTGCATTCAGTAAATTATTTTAAAATTCCATACGACAGGCTTGGATCCCATCGTCAGTTTATTCAAACCAATTTCATTGCAAATAGTTTTTCAAAACAAAAAATCTAAATCATTGAGTATTTTTCTCATTTTCGATAGTGCTGTGCAAACTGGTGTGAAATGTTTTATATCAGTCGAGTAAAAATGTGACAGGCAGATGGGAAAAACGAAAAGTGAACTAGAAAATGTGTTGCCCCTAAAAAAGGAAATGAAACTGCGGTGACCGCCGCCAAACTACAACCAGTAGATAAAGCTTTGATTTACTTGGATTCAATGACAATACAATGACGTCAGTAAACATGCGTACAATTACTAAGGCATCTGATAAGAAGATTACAACGTATCGTTGACCGTGTTATGGCCATTGGCCGTATCCGCCTAGTATCAGTAGTCCGATGATTTAGTCCCGATCATCGGACTGATGAGACTTTTTGGTTTCATCAGTCCGATGAAAATTCTAAATCATAATTTTTGGTCGGTGACGTAACGGTATTTGGTGTCGCCGTGTCGCCTCATATTATTCAATACAAAATGTTGTTAGCCCGGTACGTTCCTATTACGATTATAGCACGGTCATGGTATGGTTACACATTTTTGCAACTATAGAACACTTTCTTAAACCCTTACAGACTATTGATTTAAAGTAGGTTTGTAAGTGTTTTGAATGAAATTCATAAATGTATTTGGCTTTACAATCACAATATGACGTTCGTAGCATCCTAGTAATGTAGAGCATGGTCGATTGTACAAACACAAGCTCTATTGAGTTGATCGGAGTTCCCCAATCTGAACATAACATGAGTTCAAATAAAGATATCCGCATTCACTCGGAATCGGTGCAGTGCTGGGTTTGCTTGATTTTAATCAAAAGTTTCGATTGAACTGCCGGCCGAGTGTGATCTGCCCCTGATACTGCGCCACACTGTTCGGCTGTTGTACCCCCTATGCGATACTTATTAGATTAGACTATCATCAGTTTCAAAATGAAATTGCCAATTTTTCGGATTTATTTACCTACTACAGTGAACAAATTTGTCACCTGTATGTATGCATTTTTAGAGTTGTTTTTAGGAACATTATAGTAGACAAGGATGTAGAAAGCTATGAGTTTAAACTTAAATGAACTTATTTCGTTCATGGTATATTGAAAACGAAATTCTACCAACAGTCGAATCGAATAGAGTTGAATCAGTGGACTGATCGGACTTTGATAACTACTCTCGCAATGTGTGTTCAATCTAATACCTTATTTGCACTTCCATAATTGTTGAAAGTTCTATGACGTGCTGTTCGGCGTCTGTTTCCCGAGACACATGTAACTCGTTATAAGTTCCCCGAGTAGGCATGATGCTGGAATATGCTGCCGCTAACGAGAAATGCATAATCTAGCTCCCAAGCAATTTGTAAACCTTTCATTGAAAATCGTGCGTTTTATAAAAAGCTTTAATGAAAAGTAGAGGTGCAAGTAAATCCTAAGGTCTCCGAGTCTACATTTAAGTGAAATAAGAATAAATTGCGCCCAAAGTGGGATAGCCGCTCAAATTAAGCACCTGAATAAATTGTGTGATAATCCCTGGCAGTCTTTTAATGCTTCGGAGCCGCCGGCGAGAAAGAATAAACGAATGAGATAATGATTACTCTCATTTCATTACTTCTCCTTGATCCTGGTAATTGAGGAAATTGGGTCGAAGTGTGATAAGAGTAGGAGTATTGGGTGTTATTGGGCGGTGCCATTAGAGACCTCTTAATCGTATTTAACGCCTTTATCACCTGAGGGTGCGCAATGGTCCGTGACGGGAGACCGTAAGGCGGACCAACCTTTCGCTCAATATCCTTTTGACGCTTTTATTTTGGAAAATCATTCAGTTCCATTCATAAAAATGTCCATACTAGCATAAACGTCCATTTAACGTGTGATAACAATGCGCACAAGAATTGCTTGCACGCTTCTAGCATAATGTTTTCGTAATAATTTGGCGCTGACGAAAAATGGAGGGATCAAGGAATGCTGGTTCCTAATTTATATTTTTGCTTTTTTCCTGCTGCGGGTTGAGTTCATAATGGACAAAACATTAGTACATCCTACTTTGGCGAAAGCTTTCAGTCCTTTTCGACTTGTACTAACTCTGAAAGAGAAATGATGGTCCTAGTTAGGATTGTAGAGATGCAGTGCCTTCAACGGCTTCATTAGCTTGTATCTGTAGAAAGCCTTCGGTTAATATTGAGAAATTCTAAAGCTGCTTTGTGGCTTATGATAGTAACGAAATAATTGGTAGATTGTATTATGTGTGTGAATGCCTTGATTGGATAGTGATTTGGGAACTAATTGCATTATCTTTAACTTGTTTGAATATTAAGAGCCTTTTTGGATTTAACTTTATTAGGTCATATTGTAAAATATAAACAATACCAATTGTCAGTTGATTGCCTAAACTGACTCCTCGATCCCTTTGTTTTATGGTAAATTCAGAAAGATAGAAACCCCGGCTACAAACATCTTTAAGGTACATAAAAATGAATCCTTAGTCCCTTGGTTCCACCATAACTTGGGAACGACTTTACACATTTAATTCATCTTTATTTTTAAGTATCCGAAAACCTTGCATGAAAAAGAATAAGATATTTACGCCGAAAATTAGAAAATTAAAAAAAAGACACGCGGATAAAGTTGCGGGCGGCCGTTAGTAAGTTATATAATATTTATTGATACTGTTATCGTGACGGTCGTGGCTCCGGGGAGAGAAAGCTGGTTTAAGTGAAATATAGCCTGTGCACTTTCCTATGTACATACGGAACCACGGGACTGGTTTGGGGACCATTACACTTACGCTTTAAATCATGGTGGGATATGGAACTTTCCTTTGATAATGATGTAAGTTGACATGTTAGGCTGGTTTATAGAGGTTTAATGGACTTGTAGCTTTATATGGCTTTAAATGTGATGGATGCCATTAGACAAGATTTCAAGCAACCTATAGGATACAGTAAGGTTTAAAATTATCTTTAAATGATAAATGATAAATGATAAATGACATTTATTTGCACGAACACATGTGTTACAATAAAGTGGTCTTAAATACATTACTTAGTCCAAACTATGTCCTACCAAAGTTTTTGGAATGCAAATCTGTAATATGGTTCTTATTTTACAATTTATTTAATTATATTATCAGTAGGTAAATTAGTAAGTTGGTAGGTAAATATATAAACTTATAACTTTCTTGTGCAAAATTGATGGTCTGTTAAATATACGAGTCTTAAAACAACTCATCTTTATCACGTGGTGGTTAGAGCTTGATAAAAATATAATCAATTTACAGATAGGTACTTGCTTTTTTTAGGTTCTTCTATACTATTCTACGCTTATGTAGGTACATTAAATACTATAGGTTAAGATAAATATCATTATTCTGTTACAAATTGATACATTGATATATTACTTACAATGTAAACTTATTCTGGAATTAAACTAAGCAACTGGTGTCTTCCTACCCTGAAACAACTTTCCTCTCGAGAATGCTAATTAAATCCATACAGCATATTCAAATGTAAACCAGTTTGTGGGTACCTTAACCTCTATAAATCTATAATTGGTATACATGTATCTATATAGGTGGTATAGATGTTCCCATAGTTAACCACATTACGCCTGCTCCTGTCAGTTCGCAAGATGGTCGTCTTGCGGACAGACCTAGACATCTAGACGACTGGACAGCCGCAATAGCTTTAGCAGTATCTATAGTTATATAGATAGGTATTGTACCTAGCAAATCTTCAATGTGTGAGTTTAATAATGAATAGTACAAGTACTAATAGTAATTAATATACCTTGGTTATTTTGTTTTTTATAGGTTGGTGCATATAATGGTAGGTATTTATCAATGGATAGGGTAAATGGTTTTTCCATCTTGTTTAATTAATTAAATCGGTCAACATTTGTTTCTCATAGCATTCGCATGTCCATTGTTCTGTCATTTTTTGTCTCGAGAAATTAATTCACCGTTCCAATTGGATTTTTATTTCTAGCACGATACTTACAACCTATTTACCTTACGTTTTCAGCTGTAGGTAAATATATTTCTTCGAATTAGGTAATGTAATAACAATCCACATTGTTATTTTTACTCCTGTTTTAATTAATTGAATACACAATAGCAGACATTACACACAAACCAATATAACCATTTTTCAGTAGGTAGTAATTTGAGTGAATCAATTTTAAAATTCGAATCGAAATCGATTCTCTCAAGTTCAACAGCCAGGTGAAAATAACCCTTTTGTATGATCTGAATGTATTCGTAAAAATATATTTACCAAAATGGCTTCCCCAATTAACGACGGCAAATTGCGTCCCAAAGCAAACGGTACGTTAATCACTTGCAATTGTAGAGACCGTGAATAGATCAGGAGTCGGACTCTCGTCCAATTTAAGGGTGCGTTGTTCGCTTATTACTTGGCGTAATGTACCCTTAACTTTTATGGGCCAAAGTTGGGAATGAGTCCACTTCGTCCCCGTTTGGGACTAATATAGGGCGAGAGTTTTATCTCCACCAGTTTCCGCTTAAAGTATTAATTTTATTGTGGAGCAGTGCTTTGATAATTTTAAATTTTGTAATTAAAAAGATGTTTCATTGTAATTGCAATATTTACAAGGTTTTATTGAGTACTTAATATAATTTTTATGCACATTCATACGAGTTCTGAACGGTGAAGGAAACATAGTGTGGAAACAAGTTGACTTTCTGAGTGGTTCGTCAGCTGGTCACTTTTCAAACTGGGCCCTTCTGACCAGTTGACGAAAACAAAAATAAATATTATTTCCATTCGTCAACTGGTCCTCTGTCTGAATTGCGGTTTGATTAGTACAGTCAAGATAAAAACTGTTAGCGAAAATATTAAAGAAAGACCAGAGGGCCTAGCCAACCGGCATTCGCTATGAAGCGATTCGATTTCTATCATCGCTACACCTTTGATTTGACATTTCCGATCGCTCGAGTTTTCGTCATCGAATGTCAATTCCTATAGGTAGGTACCTACATTTTTTTTAGTTTCTAGTCGAAAGCGATTGTCGAAATGTAACATGGCTAGGGCCTCAGATTAGATATAAAAATATATATTTGAATGTCAGTCTGGTTAAATAATTACACAATAATCAACAATGGGTAACTTTCCTAATAGTATTGATGGGCTTGCAACATGTCACGCATGGAATGTGAATTTCTGTAATATTTATTGAGTAGGTACATAACTCTTTGATTACCTCCTTTGACAACTTCAACGGTTCTAAAAATGACTAAATATCGGAAAGTAGATGTCTTCCGCACCTTGGGAAGTCGTGATCGTATTTGTTTTTGTTACTGTGCAGGAATTGTTTGCACTGAAATTATTACTATTTAATTATTTACTTCTGTCATCTGTTTCTGTAGTACTTAAATATTAATCCAACTATCTTTCTTTGCAGGTAAGTTGTGCAAGAACGAGAAGGCGCGATCTAATAATATTCGACAAGGTAGATGACAACAAAAGGTTGCTTCACGATGTATACTGAAGAACAGCAATCTCCGCTCCGCGCGCTATGAGCCCACTCAATTTCATGTCGAAAACGAATTTACAAACATTATGAGACACCTAAGAATTTTAATTAACCACGGCTTTGAGAAAATCTTTGTTTTAATTAATAGATATTATCGTGAATGATGTGAGCGCCGCGGTTTCAACTTGCCCTATAAATTGTACAGCCCTTACGTGCCTTCACACTTCATCGAATAATAGAGTAGGGTTTTCTGGAACAATTACTGAGAATATATTAGCAAAGAGGCGGTCGCACCGATATTACGAGTAGATGTGGTGCTTTACACGTCAGTAAAAAAATAAACTACAAGCATTTACATAACATGCTCTATGGTTATGTCACAAGGGTAACTATTAAGTATGTTTTGGAAAGTTTTGAGACGTGTTTAATTAAGTTTTTGAATACTTGTTTGTCTAATTTAGACATAAGTACAAGTACATGGACACGGGATTTTAACGCGTTTTTACTATTTACATCCCGACGTTTGCGATCAATTGGAATTAAGTTAATGTAAATTTTTGATTTCTGTTCTCGTCTAGTCTTCGCTTGTAAATTACCTACAGTTATCGTAAACAGAAGAAGAGGCATAGAATTTGCCTGCAGTATTCTATTATGTGTTCTTTGGTGTGTAGTGTTAGTACACAGTTGCACACTCAACAGTAGTCATAGCTTTTAATAAGTACTTAGGTATACCATATATTAAGAGACAACACATTAACACACTCTACAATAAACACTTATCCACAACATGAAGCTCGGTCACTTATCGTTCTCCAGAACCCAAACAAAATACAAGTAGGTTCTTTCAACATTACCGGTGCTCAATTGCTCATCACTGGTATGTGTAGTAGGTACCTACGCAGCGAAATCTTATCTGAGGTGAGTGTGTGCGTCTAGTGTGCTTTAGAAGTGTCATCGCAGAAATAATGCGGCCATATCTTTCACCCCGAGAGCGCGGTTATCTTTGTCTATGAGCTTCAGAATTAACGCTACCTAAGTATATTCAACTAATATTACTTGCAATGTAAGTACCAAAATTTTATTACGGACCAGTTTCCGCCTGCGGTTTTGCCCACCTGGAGATTACCCGGATAAAAGTAGCCTAAGTGTTATTAAGGTAATAAACTATGTAGTTATATTTCAAGTTTCTGATAAATTCATGCAATAGATTTTGCGTGTAAGAGTTACACAAACTTTCGAATTTATAATATTATAAGGTAAGTAATATAAGTAGGTAAAAATATTTATGTATATTATTCAAGATATAAATTGTACATTGCAAAGCCATTGAGTTGATTTCAAACAAGGAGACGGTCAGTTCTTTTACGACTGTGACAATTTAAATCCATATTTTACGGAAAGTTTTTTTTAACCCTTCGTCCCACTGCTGTGCAAAGTTCTCCCTCAAACTCCTAGTAAATACTTAATATAATAGTACCTAAATATAAATTCTGCCACTTATTTTTTAATGGCATTTAAAAACTTTATGTTCAGTTAAATAACTGCAATGCTGTCTTTTGTTTTATGGGCTAAACTTACTGTGCGGTCGCAACTGATAAAATAGAGCAGTTCCCTCAATTTATTATGATTAATAATTCTGTTAAGGGTCGTTCTGAGAGGGTGGTTAGAGAAAATAACATTTGATTTAAAATCCTACATGAATTTCTGTGAGTAAACTTTTTTTAAATAAAACGACACATTCTATTAAACTGTTTTATTTTTAAAATAGATTATAAATAATAAATAATAAATAAATATCCTTGGACATTTCACACGGCGTCATCTAGTCCCAAGCTAAGCAATTTAATGCTTGTGTTATGGTAACCAGATGACTGATAAACTACATAGATACATTTTTTTTTGTAAATACATACATATTATACATAGAAAACACCCAGACACGAAACAAATATTTGCAGATCATGCAAACATTTGTCCCGCAGCGGGGATCGAACCCGCAACCTCTGCGTCTCATTATAAAACATATAGATAGGTATGCACGGATATTTATCACTATATATTTAAATTAACTCTTTTTTTATATTTTCCTCTTAATCGTGATAAATGCCCGTATATACTTATTTATGTTTTAAGTGTTCTGATCACGAAAGTTTTTAAACCGACTTCAAAAAGGAGTAGGTTCTCAATTCGTTGGAATCTTTTATTTATATTTTTATGTATGTAGGTACTATCAATAGTGGGCCGATTTTAAAAAAAATATTTGATTGATAATGAACAGAAATGTACCTCGAGAGTGCAAGAAATTTCTCTCTTCTTACAAAGTTGAAGTCGGTTTAAATTTTTTTTTAATTTTGCCACCAAAAAGTACCTACTTAGATACATCTCGTAAAGCTATCCAATTCTCGGCCCAACTAATGGTCGAACACTGATGTTCTGCAAAACAACTAGCGCCCAATTTGGAGGACTTCGCAAAAACAGTTGTTCACGTTCAAAATTTGTGTTCGAAATAAGAACAACTGCGAACTATTCGGTTGTAAATTTTCGAATTTTCGGCCACGAATGTGGAACAAATTTTTAAATTGAATTCTTCCTCTGGTTGTACGGTCAGCGGCGGAAATTGACTAACCTTTTCGAGTTTGGTCTGTTGTTTTTGACTGCGTTATGCAGCTTTTCTTAAATTCTTTACAAATGCTTTGACAGGCAGTTGATATGATAAAGGCTCTAACTAAAATAAAGCGCGCGCGTGTGAAGCCACGGGCGGTAGCTTGTAATTTACCTATATTATGAAAATTCACTTTTATAACTGAGCGATCTAGGTAAAGAGAACAAAAGCACCATTAGGTATATTAGCTGTCCTCATTATTTTCTACTTTAATTTACCAAAACAAAAGCTATATCTTTACTTTATAAGTTAATTTTGCTGGGACGTTAAGTTAGTTAAAACATAGGTAAGTCTTAAATATTAATTTTAAATTCAAATAAAAATAGGTAGTAGGTTTTATTTGTAAAATATTAGAATATTAAAATAAAATAGATATTGTTCACAGAGTAATAGCAAAGAAAAAACGAAAGATTGTCACTCTGTCATTACCTCAGTGATATTTGGAAGGGGAACCCATTTCGTCTCCGAAAATCGATTGTCCGTAAATCACAATCAATAACAAGTGTCTCCGAAACATAGGAATCCATAATATTATGGTCCCATAACTATAGTTTATAATAAGATATTGTTCATCCTTATGCTCTTAATGCATAAATTTATGTTACCTAACATTATAATCCCTAATTTTAATCATTATAAACATACGTGTCATAATATTAAAAAATCATAACACTTTCACTTCCGAATAATGATGTTTTCGAATGTTTATAATTATGTTAAAAAGAAATAACTTAGGTTGTATCCACCCAGATCGAAATCAGTTGGTTAGGTTATGTTTGAACAGTGACCACTAACGCGCAAGGCGAGCGAGCGTAGCGAGCGGGCCGCGGTAGCGGCTGCCGAAGCGCCAATAAAATGTGGAATAAAAGTAATCAGCCACCCAGATCGAAATCAGTTGGTTAGGTTAGGTTTGAACAGTGACCACTAACGCGCGAGGCGAGCGAGCGTAGCGAGCGGGCCGCGGTAGCGGCCGCCGAAGCGCCAATAAAATGTGAAATAAAAGTAATCAGCCACCCAAATCGAAATTAGTTGGTTAGGTTAGGTTTGAACAGTGACCACTAACGCGCGAGGCGAGCGAGCGTAGCGAGGCGAGCGAGCGTAGCGAGCGGGCCGCGGTAGCGGCCGCCGAAGCGCCAATAAAATGTGGAATAAAAATAATCAGCCACCCAGATCAAAATCAGTTACATTCCCTATACTGCCTTGTGCTTGAGACACAATGTTCTTATCCAAAATGAAGTGTTCATAAAATTTATGAATACCTAACATTATTCTCATAAACTATTATGAAAATAAAGTTATGAGTTAGTTTCATTATAGATTATGTTATTTATTGAGAATGAATTTATGTATTTTAAACATTAGGGATGCCGATATTAGCCGTAACTATATTAGGGATCCTTATATTATAGATCCTGATTATACGGGCAATCGATGATTATGAAAACCCAATTTATAGATTTTTATTTTAGGGGTATAAAATTTCGGAGACAAAATAGAGACCCATTTGGAAGGCTCAAAATTTTAAAAATATTTAACAACTAACTTAATTTAATTCAAAACAAAAGCCTCAATAACTTTGATTTACATGTTATAGGACAGTCACCGTTAAATCCGAGATTATTATACTAACTTAAAATCTCTTATCTCGGCTTAAGTTAGGCTTTAACTTGAAGATTCAAGGGCTATTCTGAAGCGATCGATCTGTCTCAGAAAATCCCTGATATGAGTTTCAGTTGATGGTTGTTACCCAACTAAGACCAAATGCTTAAGCTTAGGCGTCGACTAGACGGGCTTAAAAAGTTTATCTCAAGTTTTCGTAAAGATATTAGATGTGCAGTAAAAAGTGATGTTATGGTTATTACGAAACAAAAATGTCTGTAAAAGTAAAATTTTCGAAGTCTTGTAAACAAGTTAAGATACTTATTTAATTTATTTATATACAATACTAACCTTCTTAAAGGTATATTTTTTATGTTAATATCACGCGAGAAAAACCACGGTAGGAAGTTTATTTTCTTATTAGTTAACGGTACCCTTACGTGCCGTGTTTCGCGCTAAAATAGGATACTTTTAGCCATATGAAGGCCAAACAACTCCCTAACTATACCTAATAATAAAATAACTTTAATAAGTTCGTGTAATAAATAAAATTAAACCAACTTACTGTAGCCGCAACCAGCTAGGTGTGTTTATATTATTACTTATATATTTATTTAAATATAATTATAAAACTTTACTGGTCAACTACCTAATGTATTTACCTACATAATCATCGATGCTGAATTTTATGCACGCCGCCTTGCATTCAGAAATTCCAAATGACTGAAGACAGGAAATTAATAATAAAATTAAGGAAATTAAGGACAACTTACCAATTGGAGCCTCGCACCGTGACTTACAAGGTTTCCACTGATTCAATTGCCGACGGCCCTATACCTACTGGCTTAATGCTAAACATCCAGGTAGGTAGCTCGTTTTTATGGTTACTTTTTTTTTCTCTCTTTATTTTGGCTTTGCACAGCTTGTGCATTTAGCCACTATCAAGTAGATACTATTATAATTCAAGTTATGAGATAAAGGTACACAAATACAAATTATATAGTATGATACATACATATATATATATAATATCCCACCTATTCCCTTGTGGCTCAAAAATAAAGATAACAGTTAAGGGAAACTACAATTTTATGTAGTTTTCCTCAAATAGAAAATCCCGTTAATAATAAACAAGCAGAAAAACTTCATCCTCACTTGATACAAACTTAACTTCTCTCCACGATGTAAAGATGACGAAGTTCAAGTTTCGTTAGTTTACAAGTTGTGGTAAGAATTCGAGACTACAGTGCTTCAATATGATAATATTGAAGCACTCAGGTCTCGAATTCTTTAACCTTGTTAAGTTGTTAAGTTTGTGTACTTAAGTTGAAAGGACTAACAGTAATGTTGATTGTTGACTGTGATAGGATTAAAGAACGTGCGATAAATTGAAACAGATATGAATATCAGATTCTATAAAATTTTATCATGATTCACTACTGTATCTGAACTTGTAATGTATTTTTGTGTGTAGAACCGCTAGAGAACTGTCAAAAACTCGATACCTGAACGAAGACTCAAGTCTGAGTGCAGACTCTGAACTTGGACCTAAGTCTTAGCATGCCTTTCGGAAGAACAGAAATAGATGTTCGTATGCTCTAACTGTAACGGAAATGAGATGACGGCTACCGCAAGCTAGAAGGTCATGGCTTTAGGAGCTGCCATCAAATGCCACCGCAATCAGCCAGATAAGCTCTACTTATCCTCCCCTTCCTCAATGCTTTTAAAACATTACCTCATTTCACTGCACGGTGGCGGCGAGGAAAAATTAGTCTGGATTAAAGAGTCGTTGAACTAGATAACTTTAGTTATGTTTTTTAAATTTAAGAGTCTCACAAAAATAAATCTAAGTAAATTTGTAAATTTTTAGTAGGTAGGTATCATCACTGATTCTTTCCAGGTGAGGTCTACTTATGCCTAGCAGGACTATTGACTTGGTTTCATTAAAGAATTTGCATTTTTTACTGATTTATAAATGGAATACAATTTTGTTTGAAGGCTTTATAAAATGGATAAAACTTTTTATATAAAAGGCGGAAAACTGCCGTAAATTGATTTAGATTGTCCGGTTTCAATTATTCTTAATTTATTTATTATAGAACGTGACTCTGCATAAACTTTCAAGATTTTGGTTATTATTGAGATGGTTCTGTTCGACAAATAACCGTCTAGTTTATTTGTTATTGTAAACTTATAAATAAATACTACTTTTTAAATTAAAGAAAATAGGATCTAGAAAGGCTATTCTGCACTTGAGTATTATTTTGCACTTCAGTCTTATCGTAGAATAAAATATGGATAGAGCTCAACTTTGTTACCAACCTACTACAAAAAACTGCACGCTTGAGTACTAACCACAGAACAATAATAGCACCGAGAAATACTTGAGTAGAATTGCCACACTTGACTGTGCTAAGCACTCTTCACGCCTTTAGGAACAATGAACACATTCTAGCTTAGACGTACCTACAGCCACAGAATAAAATAATAGAACAAGTACCGACAGAAGACTCACTTCACGCAAAAATCATTTATTTAGCGACTCTTATTATGACGCAACAAAGTGCAATTCAGATCGCACAAGCGCCTCGTGCCATCCCATTCTTATAAAGTTATCCATTATAACTCTGTCCTGGTGTCCTGTCTTGGTAACCAACTTTAAACCAACTGAGCAAGCTGCCCGGCCGCCCGCAAGAGTCCCGGACTTTTTCTACCTAAACAGCGGAGTGGTATAAGTCTGCTATAGCCTAGGTACCTACATTAAAGATTTACATTGCGAAAACTGTGTCAAGATTTCTCAACTGTGTTTTTTTGCATCATGTTAATGGATATATTCTAGTAGCTGTATGTGATGATGATAAATTACCATTAAAAAGATTCAAATCTTACTACACTAGGTACATTAACTTCTTCAGTACTCGAGTCCTCTAACCTTTTGATCATTTAAGTGTGTGACGCTATATATTTTTGTTAATTCTGCAGAATAGGAATCCCAAAATTAGTTTTGTAATGTTCCTCCCCCTGGATGGCAGCAGGGTTCGCTTAATATTGCCAAGTTGAAGCGTCTGGTCTGTTGCGTTAAACTTTCACGGAAGTTGGTCAGATTCGGAACTTTTTACCCAGATAATTATTTTGTTTGGTGTTTGTTTGTTTTGGTGAAAGAGTTTCGGCGGTGTTTGTTAAAACAAATGTATCTCTAAATTACGCAAAAATCTCTTCGATTGACTTTTATTTTTGATTTAGGATTATAACAAATGTAGTGATACCGAAATATATATACGGGTGGTGTATAAACAAATCCTGGGCGTTCAGTAGACCTAACATAACATGTGCAACAAAACCTTCTCGTTGTCGATAAAATTCTCTGTCCCGCTCTAGCATAGTACGTTAGAGCAGTTTGGCATTATCGAGATATTTCATTTGTCGTCGCGACGCGTTGCACATGTTACTGGGCAAGATTAGGACAAGACAATAATGAAACTTTGATATCATACCTAACTAGGGGAGGTAAAATTATATGTAAGGATAATCACTATGATTAACGTGCTCGGCTCGTAATAAAGTAAAATCTACATATAACAATGCACATGATAGTTTCTGGTCTATTCATAAAATAAGCCGAATACTGGCCAAAACTTTAATATAATTCGAGTGTTGTTTAATACTTCCATTATCACCACGGGGTGTCATTGGGGATGTTAACTAGGCTTGTTGTTTCACTCTTAATTGGGTATTGAGTCATAATTCAGTGATAACAAAAGGCGAATGGCAACGCTTATATTGGTGTGATTCCAATTATACATTGTGAAATTGAGTCCGCTGGGTACGGTCAGAGCGAAGAGGCTGATTAACTGTTCCTGCTGAATAGTTTCCAGTCTATTTAATTTTAAATTATAAACAAACAAATATACTTAGGAAGTTAGGATACAAAAACATACTCTAAACGAGTAGTATTAAGGTAGGTATTAAGCAAACAGTGGTTAAAAATGCTGGTTTTAATTTGAAAGTGAAGAAGTTAGAAAAAAAAATACGGAATGATTTTGTTAAAGAAATAGGGTAAATAGGACTAAATGTACCTACTTAAAATTTAGATTTAGTTAAAAATAAGTGTACCTAAATAAAAAGTATTTCAATTAATGCTTTAAATTAAAAATAAGAAATTTTATGCTCGTAGCTAAGCTTTATAACCCCCAATTTTTTTCATTAAAACAAATTAATCATCTACCTATAAATAAAGTGTTTTATTGTTATATAATATATCTGACAATATAATCGGAAGTAGAGTTGAATTTCTGCATTCAGTATAATCCACAATTTAATATGGTAAAAGGCATAAAGCTAGTCTATTTAATAAAGAAAAAACTACTAGATTAGGACTAGAATTTTTAGCTTTACCTACTTCTCATCAGTACAATGAACAACGAATACCAAACAAAGCTTCACGGCCATTGTTTCAAGCGAGCTAGCGACTTAATAGTGACATTTGGGGAGACAATAATGAAAGCAACAACGATACACAGAATGGAAGACTGGGTCCACTTTTTGTTGTGTTACCGGCAGTTTTTGTGTGTATATTGTAATCTATCCTCGCTCACGTGTCAAGTATTCAAAATTTTTAGTTCATGCAAGTTACCGGGGGAGGCGCTGTACTGGATTTTCATACATTTGTGATACTTGCTTGACACGGTATCGAGAGAGAAATAATCCTAGTAGGTGCTAATCAAGCGATTGACCGATTCATCACTAAATTATGAATATACTTTCAGGGGAAGGACATGGAATACTTTTGATTAAGAAAAAAATACCCGAGACAAAACATAGTAAAAAAAAGTACAAGTTGAATATTTACAAAATATTGTGGAAATTCAAATAGGCATTGTTCATCTTACATACATACCAATAGCTCGGTTGTAAGGGGTGATTAATTTATGAACAACAATAGAAAAGGTACTTACTCCACCAATTCTTGTTAATATAAAATGACACGAGAGGCGAGCCGATCCGACTCAATTTAGTTAGCTTTTAATTGAATTACCTGAAGGTAAACATCGATCGATCGAATAAAAGTCAATATTTTTCATAAATCTACGAGTAATATAGATATATATATGATAGCGCAACAATATTTTCTGAAATTGTTAATTTTATTGACGTTAGCATAATTCATTTTAAATAATCATATTGATTTAAATGCCAATTAGAATTAATTAGTTCAAAAATTAATTACTTTACTTATTTTAAATAACAATCATTAATTGTTGATTTAAGTTGATTTGTATAAAATAATTTATTTATTGGAATTTATTGAAGTTATATTGTTTAAAAATCGTTTTATATTTTTAGAAAGTCATTTCATGAAGTTTTGCTTTTTATATTTGATTTAAGTTGATTGTCATAAAACAATAATTTATTTATCACAATTTACATTAGCTACATAGTTTAAAAATCATTTTATATTTTTTAAAGCAATGTTCATAAATTCTTTTAATTTTAAATTCATTTCCGGTAAGAAGTACTAGTTGTTGTATTGTTTAAAAGCGATGTCTAGTCACCTATAAATACGGCAAGTGACTTGCAAACGATTCATTCAATTGTTAGCTAGCGTTGGAATCACACCTCAAATAAAACAGTGCAAGTGACTCTGGTGTTTTTATGATGGACCCTGAAACTCCTACATATATATATATATGGGCATTTGCAAAATGATTTGGAGTTAAACTCCGCTTTAGATATTTTTGAAGAAGCTTGAGTGCCTATTAATTTTAATTAATTAAACAATTAATCAATTGATCTATTAAACTTAAAAACACAAGATCAATCGAAGATGGCTAAGAAAGTACCTATTAGTCTAACGGTACAATATATTGGGAACAATGTCATGTCCACGTGTTTCAGAAGTTACCATTTCCTAGCAGTATAAGTGAATGTATAGCTAACCCTAGATGTGCGTTATCTTACAGCAAAATAATTTAATGTAGCTCTTTAATAGCAGGCCATGTAGCCAAGATAATACGCCGTTACTGCGGTTCCCTGAGGAAACTGAGATCAAAACAAATGTGTTTTGGCAAGGCCCTCGGATCGAATGCACGGATGGACAGTGAGTCGGCAGAAATGCGCCCTAGTTACATAATTTTGTTTTCTATGAAAAGGTTATGATTGAATAATAATTAGGCTGTACAGTCATCCCCAATTTCAAACAGTATTCTGGCAAAACTTTATGATTTTGCTTTATAAGTTCTTATTTGCGATGTGATAGGTAGGTACAGTGGGCGAGGCTTTACTATCTAATTTAACCGGTGCGTAACCGAATATCATTTTATCAAGATTTTTAGAAATAGGAATTCAGTGGCCAAGTGGGATAGGCACTCCGGCTTGAGACGAATCGATTGTATCATTACGGGTTCGAATCCCGTCAAAATCGAAAAAAAAACTTTTTAAAGTTTGAGTCAAATAATATTTTTTTAAGATTTTTGAATAAATGCATGAAATAAATTAAATTTAAAAACATCGGTTTATCCGAAGGAATTCCAATTCAAGGGAACAGATTGCGTACTAATACTACAGTTTACATATCGTCGTATCCTACGAATAAGGAAACAGACGCCACTGTCACCTTTTATTTTTTTTGCATTTTTGGAATCTTCACTATCATTTACATCTAATCAGTTCAAAAAAAGTTCAAAAATAAATTGATTTCAATAAGTTATTAAAGTTTTAAAATTCGGTTACAATAACATTGCTGAATTTCTCTCGGCGAATACGGAAACAAACGCTCTGGTAGCTGTGTTCCACGCGCGAAATCGAGTGCGACGGGCGGAGCACGGGTGATAAACGCAACTGTCGCTTTACTCGTCCAAGATTACCGTGGAGTGCGGACATGCGTGAGTGGAGTATCATGAATTTACAATGAAGCGAGCTCATAAGTTATTATTTTTACAAGCTTTTATTTAGTTTCACCTGTCCCGATGTTTTTTATCAAATCTTGCAAATTAAAATGAATCCACTTCCCGGTTACTGATTGAGCTGAAGTTTTGCATACACGTGTAAATCGCGTGACAATGCAATATTATGATGAGATGGTGCTGATTTGATAATGGAGCTGGAAGGTGAAGGTGGGCAAAGGAACTTCGCCATGAAACGACCCAACCTCATCGAGTTTGGGCTCATTTGAATCGTCTTGACGAGTAGTTTGTCTTTCAATGTTAACCAGGGTCTGATGATGGAGCTGGATGGTGGTCATAGGAACTATGTAATGAAACGACGCAACACCATCGAATTTCGGCTCATTTGTTTCGTCTTGGCGAGTATTTTACTTTTAGATGGTTACCAGGGTCTGATCTGATGATGGAACTGGAAGGTGGTCATAGGAACTCTGTAATGAAACGACGCAACTCCATCGAGTTACGGCTCGTTTTTTTCGTCTTGGCGAGTATTTTATTTTTAGATGGTTACCAGGGTCTGATCTGATGATGGAACTGGAAGGTGGTCATAGGAACTCTGTAATGAAACGACGCAACTCCATCGAGTTACGGCTTGTTTGTTTCGTCTTGGCGAGTATTTTATTTTTAGATGGCTACCAGGGTCTGATCTGATGATGGAACTAGAAGGTGGTCATAGGAACTCAAAGAAACTACACAACCCCATCGAGTTTCAGCTCATTTGATTGGTCTTGACGAGTACCCACCTACTTTGGTGCTGGATTTTTAAAAGTTTAGTTCTCTTTATTAAATCTTGTTTCTAAAAAGTTTTTAAATAGGCTTGTTTAAGGCATATGCGTCATGTGACACTTAATTTTGCATAAATGGTGCTTATAGAAAAGGCTGACTGATGGCCGGTTGCTAATCTATGGTCTCAGAGTAAAATTTACTTGCGAAATATTGAAGAAGCTTTCATGAAGCGAGCGCAACGAGCTTTTCAAAGCTTAAAGACATTTTATTTAGAATAAATGTGTCATGTGACACTTGATTTAGCTTACGGTGTTCTTAAAAAAAGCTGACTTGCTGTGCTCTTTTTATAATGGTCTAACACAGTTCAATTTGCTTGCACAATATTTAAAAAGCTACCGTGCAAGTTTCTTAGACATTACCCGATTTGTTTTAAGACAAATGCGTAGTGTGACACTTGATTTTGCTTACTGTGTTCTTAGAGGTTGACTTTTGGTCGGTTTCTATTATAATTATGGTCTGACACAGTTCAATTTGCTTGCAAAATATTCAAGAAGCTACCGTGCGAGCGAAGCTACCGTGCGAGCGAAGCTACCTTACGAGCTAAGCGTTCTTCGAACCAAGAAAGCGCAGCGAGCAGATTTTTTTAAATACAATTGCATCATGATGTAACACTTGATTTTGCTTAATATGGTGCTTATAGAAAAGGCTGACTGCTGGTAGGTTCCTTTTAACTGTGTCAGACCATAGAGTCTGACACAGTTAAATTTGCTGGCAGACTATTCAAAAGTTACCGTGCGAGAAAAGTGAGCTTTGAACCAAGCGAGCGCAGCAAGATTCATAGATCGAACTTTTTTAGGATAGATGCGTCATGTGACACTTATGATTTTGCATATGATGCTTGTTGTTGTGCCTGGCTGTTGGTCGGTTTCTATTCTATGGTCTGAAACATTTAAATTTTCTTGCAATATATTTAAGCTGACTTCGAATCAAATGAATCATGCCAGCGTAGAGAGCTTTTTATACTTGAACGCTTAAACTTTGACACCGCATTTCACCTTTTTTAATAGTTTTGTCGAAGAACTCCGAAACAATGTTTGTGTCGATTTATTTTGTACTAGCTTACACACCTGCGGATTCGCTCGCTTCGGTACCCACCTTGATAAAATATAGCCTATGAAAAAATATGTAAGTATATTCGGAATGTCCATCCTACACATCGGTGAAAGAATTTTTGTAATAGAATGAGTAGTTTCGGAGATAGCCCTAAACATATAAAACACAATCAAACCAACTTTACCCCTTTATAATATTAGTATGGATTACTCGCCCGCGGCTTCGCTCGCGTAGTGCCTACTTTGATAAAATATAGCCTATGTTCATTCGGAAAGTCCATGCCTACACATCGGTGAAAGAATTTTTGAAATCGGATGAATAGTTTCGGAGATTACCTACTCTAAACAAACAAACAAACAAACAAACAAACAAACCAACTTACCTCTTTTTAATAGTAGATTTAATTATTGATCTATCTATAGTAGCTATCCAACAGAGTTCAAAACACCTACCATTAATACGTTTCACTTAAAGCTTTGGCACTGCATTTCACCCTTATTAAGTTTATTCGCAAAATCATAAAACATTAGTTGTTGTCGAAGTACCTAGTTAGAAGCACGTTCAAACATATCATATTTTGGCATATGCCCACATTAATTGTCATCAGTACCTACCCTGCCAACTCCGGGTGAACAAGGCAACAAAGGTTAGCGTCAACAAAAATCACCGTGGAGAAAGGTTACTAAGGCGCTTTGGACCAAGCCAACCAGAAAATATTACACGGATTAAGGAAACAAGCGACAAAAATGGGGGAAATAGCAGTGTTTAATTAATTAAAAGTACTTGGAATGATGAATAGGATGTTATAAAAATAAATAAAAAAAAAATTTCATTAAAAAGTTGAAAACTCATCGAAATATTAAGAAAAAACCGCCTCCTGTAAAGTTGGTGTTTTGCAACTGTTTCCTTTTTCGTAGGATACGACGATATTTATCCCTCACTTAATTCATCGATAATATTTGCGATAAAGATGTTAACCACTATTGTGTTCTTACTTACTATTGTGTACAAATTCCAGCTGTCAGTTTTGTTCGCCTCATATATCATTTTCTCACTTCATTAGGCACCGTTCGAAACATACTGTCCGTAAATATTTTCATATAGAAAGCGGGTTTTACCATTGGTACGTACTATGTATTATTTTACCGGCGCCACAGTATAAATAATAGCACAAGTACAGGCGCTAACATTCATACAGACAATTATATTTCAAAGAGAGGATACCTTAACAGGATAGGTATATGTAAGTATAAGCAGTTTGAAACGCACGTGTAAGATTATGAATAAAGGTTAGGTACTTTAAGTAATGTTTTTAAGATTAATTAAGTGTAGCCACACCTTGTTTTTGAAATTAATAACCATGTTTAATCAAATACAGATTACAACACAATAAAAATAAATAAATAAAATAAAATTTTAAAATGATTGACCTTTAAAAACAAAACATATTAAAGTAGTCTTTATTCATAATCATTTTATTCATAACACGCGCATTTATGGTACCTACCTAAGTCTGAAAATGATGACACAGTCATGTCATTGTTTATTGTTAACTTAGACCATTATTTTAAGTATCCTTATATATTATTATTAGGTATATAATTTACTTAAGTACAAGCCTCAGAGTGTTTAAACAAACTGATTTCTACAAAAATAAGGCTTATTGTTGATATGACGTATGAATAGCTTTAGAAAATCATTTATGTCTTGACCTTGTAGAAAAAAGTTTACGAAAAATATACACAATACATTCTATTGTAGACAATTCTATTGGACTGGACACCTATTCAACAAAACATATTTTATTTAGACAGAAATATTTATCACAAAAGATAAGAAAAATTGTATACTTAGGTACATACGGTTCACTTTGCTTATTGTTTCTTGTTTTCTTTTTTATTCACTTTTATATTAGTGGGTACCTAAGTGAGCAAAAGTCAGAATTTAGTCGTAATGTCAAATAAAGTTCCTTGTGAGAACCATGAATAAATTAGTTTATTGTGAGTAGGTAGGTACCTATTGTTACATACTAGGTTGGAGATACAAAAGTAGCTTCTTTTCCGTTCCAGACGAAATCAATAAACAGCGATATGTAACTCAACTTATCTAAATGCATAGAAAATGGAAATTTTACTGGCGTTGCTTATATTTTCTACATTGTTGTCAGTTCTGCATTTTCAGATTATTCTGAGATTTTGCTATTGTATTTACACTTTAAATCGCCGAAATTACTTCAGAAATATTTGTATTCAAATCTTTCAAACTTTACAAAATCCATATTCCAATAATTTATACAGCAGCGTCAAATTGTTTAAATTTAAATATTAAATAATAACCTTAAGTTAAGATTATGGCTAAATATATTATAATATTTTAGACGAAGACATCTGGATCTCCTATACCTACTTAGTATGATGATAAGGCATTTGAAGACAAGCGATGTTTGCCAAATCCATGATTACCTAAAACACACCCGAAAATACATGTATGAAAACTTTATCTAAATGACTATCCCAAACGTGTCTATCCTCAGCAAAAACAAAGAAGGACGTGAGGAGGTTACCAAAGCAATGAGTAGGCTCTTGTCAGGGTTCATTCACTTGCACTATATTGGAGGCCAGGGAACTGAGGGCTGACGTGAAAGTGCCACTAATGTGGTAATAAGGCGATTTATAGAGTTGCTTGAGAAGATCTAATAAGGGCTACCATGAAAACAAATATCAATGCAGAGACTTGGAAGTTTTAGCAGCGGGAGTCTCTGTCCTCATCCTCTCGTCTCAACTCCTGAAAATCGCGTAGGTTTGAATAGGCGTTAATTGTGATATATTCCCGTGTTAATTCATTTCGGAATATGAGGCGAGCTCATACAATTTAACAAAATAGATAAGACAGATTTTAGTAATGAATAATACTGACTTATCCCATACGATCTCAAGTTCTTCTCATTCAATGTCCAAACATTGCACTTACAACTCCAGCAAATATCCCCCTACAGCCGCACCTAGAATACTCAAATAAATGCCCTCTTAACTTTAATTGGGATCCACGCGTGCGGCTGTTACAAGTTTATTTGTCGTAATATTGTTCGTCTGTCCAGTTGCCGAAGATGCCTTAAACTTGGTAACCAGGGCGAAAATACTCGTAAAACATTGCCAATAAAACTTCGCCGAAAATAAGATTATTCTACCTCATGTGGATAAGGGGTGATTGACGCTGTAGCGTTGCGAGCTTAAAGAAGCCGAAATAGTAACTAGTATAAAGAAAGTAGTTTTAATTTTTGCATCAGACAGAAAGCTCTGAAACTCAGAACTTGAAAAGGTATCTTTTGCACCGCAAGTCCAATGCAATGTAAGCCGGATTATAATATTTTTTTCCTACTTTGTAACTGACTATTCTAAACTCGATCGACAAGGTGTCGTAACGATATTGATAAATTCTAAACAAAATTGTTGACTTTAAGTTTGCCCAGTATTGACACAGTTTCGAAAACACAAAACGCATTTTGTATCTAGAATAACCACATTTTAATTATCTTTTATCTTTACCTAAATATTGTTATTCGATAATACCTGCTTTGGTACAGTATTATCCTTCCTTTATCTCGTTATTCAGCCGTGTTTGTGTTACGTTTCCTTACAAGTTGCGTGATATTGATACCGAGTTCACACGAACTAATGTTTGCTTGTGCTAAAAATGTTATTACAATCGGGATTCGATACAATACATTTTCTACGAGCTTCCTCACGGAATAAGGGGATTTGTAATGTGATTTCTCTTTGAGAGTCTAAAGAAACGAATAGATATATTATTATAAATAATATTCTAGTTTTCTCGCAGCTTAGTGGACCTTATAGTTTTTTTTTTTATTTCAACTACATTATATGCTACTACAGTTTTAAATAAGTGTTCAATCTTACAACCCAATTTAGTCATTGAATTAACAAGCTTAATTGAGGCTTATAGTAAGTAGGTACCTACTACTATTAAATGGTTCTTAGCGCTTAACCCATTGTGATTATTTATCTTTGGATTGTGTTGATGTGTCACGTCAGACACACTTCAACCTAAATATTATGAACATAACATTTGACCCCAAATACAATTTTCCCAAATGTTTCCGGCACCACATGTCATTAGCTACATTTTCCTCGAGATAGTTACCAGCCCCTTTTTGGGCCATAACGGAGGGTAACAAAATATTTCAAGTTAAATTGTGTTCGCGACTCACTCAGTTCTTACTTGATAGGGTGAGTATTGACGCCTGAGGCAGAGTGTGGATTCAATGCGGCTTATTAAGCCAATGTGAGTCCCCTTGTCATCGCTACTGCTATTTCAAATGCATTTTGCGTGAGTGGATCTTTTATGGGGCTTCTGAAGGAAGAAAATTGAATTATACTTTGTGAAGGGTAACAAAATTATATTTGAGTATCTATCTTACTAAAACATTATAGGTATGTATTAATTTTACCTACCTATATCTAATGTACGCTAACGTAAATTGTTAAATTACTTAGCGTATGAGTGCTTCCTCTCTGTCTTATATTCAAATTGTTTTACAGACTCGCAGACGACTATTCTCAGGCGCTATTTTCATTTCTCGAATTAATTATTTTCAATAGAAATTTTCAATAGAAATTTTCTATTGAAAATTTCTTACAAAAATATCAACTTTTTTAAAATAATTTCACAAAGAAATACTGATGGTAAATCAAATAAGCTTTAAAAAGCAAAGAGTACATTCTTGCATTGTGTTCCTCAAGTTGTTTCTCTGCTCAAGTTTCACTGCAATGTTGACATTCAAAACATGGAAAGGTAAACTTTGCTTCATGGCTGTTGAAAACCGAGACAACGCAGAAACTTCGTAGAATCAAAGTTCCCTAAAATCCATACATTATAAACCGTATTCTTAATTAACTTATAGAACAAAATGAAGTTATGACATCGTAACATCTTGAGTATTGGGTTCCCGTTACCGCCTGTTTTATTCATGGGCCTCTTTGAATAAAGATGAAAATATTAAGGCCAAGGAACGCCAAAACGGTGACTTGGGGCTAATATGGTTCGAGGGTTAATATTCATACATATTAATAGAAAATATTGTGTTGACTGCGTTCTTTATAGCTGCGATTTAACGAAATAAAAAACTCAAACAAAATTCATAAAAATCTGTTCTCAATGCACGTGTGCTTTCGTAGCTAATATCATTAGTATTATTGTATTTACTTTTTACCTGCTCTTTAAGATATATTAAAAAATATTGATAACTCTAACAATATCTTTTAATATATTTTAAAGTAATTCCCAAATCTGAAGTTTAAATTGGTAACAGAAATAAATTTTACGAACGTTTAATTCTGTAACAATAAAATGAAACTCCAATTTCACCGGGCACATAAATCATTAGGTTCATCGTAAAAATTACAGAAAGTAAAACAAAACACAATGTGAAAGTACCACGCTGGGCTTGAATGAGACCTACAAATAAATTTCGAGAAAACGGTCGTCCGAAAACGTGACTGTTTTGCAAAAAATAACAAAAACAAAATGTTATTGCAAGGCAACTCTAATTAGTCACCGGCTGGAAGCGGGGCTTCCACAGTTACCGACAGCATTACTAACGAGCAGGGATAAATTGTAGGAACTATTGACCATCAAAACTGCTGTAGGTTCAGATAAATTTTGCCAAAAGCAAGTGTGGAAGGCGAAGTTGTACTGAACTGAGTTTGGCCGAGAGAGATAACTTTTATCTATTTAAACGTTTTGACGGATTAAGTCGTCAAAACAAGAACTTTTTTGTGCTATATACCTAATACAAATCAGGACCATAGTTTTATATTTTGTTTGGAACTTAGGCCAATTTCCTTAAGTGTAAATATTATAAAACAAACCATGGATATGTTATACCAAGTTATATTCACCTAAAATATTTTAAGCGTCATCATTTTTGATTCTCGATGGTCTCAATGGGAGGCGAGATAGAAGTACCTACTTAACTATATTACTTGTGAAGATATAATTCAAATAGAATTATTTTGGTTAATAGTAAGATTTACTTTGACGTGCCTATGCATGTGAAAATCGCGCTTAAAAGCTGCCATGTTGTTCATTTTACTAAAAGTTTTAACTCGCGTTCTGACAGATGCATACTTTCCCCTAGTTTACATGAAAATGTTCATAAAATTAAATTACTCGAACTAAAGTAAAATTCAAGGGTTAACAAGCCTAATCTTCCGGCATTTGTGCAAGTTAAAAGGGTTATTTTTAAGCTGTTACAAAAACAGACGGTGGGTAAGACGCATATCTCACTGAGCCACCTGGCATCATCTATTTATAAAAAAGAAGAGTCAGGGGAAAGGGACTCAGTCCACTGCAGTAGCCGGAACCATACCAGATTGTGTTGTAAGAATGATCGTTAAGTAACATAAATTACAATAGGTAGATATTGAAAATAAAAAGATACAGAAAGGAAAGATATTCCTAGCTTTTTTCTTTCTTTTTCAGCTCTTTTTCTTCTTCTAATTAAATGTTATGAAAACATAACGAACTATGAACGATACAAATGATTTATTCCAAATTAAATCCTTATAATTTAATGAACAACTATAGATTTATCGAAACGTAAAAAAAATCATTTTAAATTTTGAAATCATTTAATATTCTTATAAAGTCTTGTAATTTTACCTTGTTGAGCACGGGTTACTTTAGTCTACCGTAGCCTTTACTTGGCTTACCGGGCTACCTTAGTATATTTACTGTTGGGTACTTTTCCAGTCCTTTCGGTCTTATGCCTCATCTCGCGTGATTAATGAGTCTCAGCCTTACACCACGTGTCCGTTAGTACCTACTAAGAAACAGAGTTGGAGAACTGTTGGGTACTTCGCAGTTATTGTTTCTGGGTTAGGGAAGTTGGTAGTTTTTAGGGGGAATGAGTTAAAGTTGATGAAACAGATGGTTATTCCCCAGGAATATTTTATCATGGGTAATTTTACAAGTTTCTGTTTTGCGTCTGAATTCGCGATAGCAACCTGTTACGTTTGTAATGCTAATTATAGATGATGTTTGTGGGGTTTATTACTTGTAAGGAAATTTCAAAGGATCTTAAAAGCCTAAAGATACTTAAAAATATTAACTTCTGAACATATGAGTAGTGATGGGCCTCGAGAGTGCAGAAAATTGCTCTCTTCTTATGAAAATTAAGTCCTTTTAACTTGTTTCTCTTATAAAATACATTAAGAAAACAAAGAAAAAAAATGCGTGTTGGTCATCATTCGTGGATTGAAATCCGGCCGTGCTTCAATGGACTTTTCGCATCGAAAAATTAACATGCACTTTAATACGAGCTTTTAACGGTGAAGCAAAACATCGTAAAGAAACCAGTTAGCTCTCTAAAAGCGTCGATGGGCTTTAAACCTGTCACGTGTGGATAGGTAACTTCTGCAAAATGTGTGCATGTACCAAATATGTATTTGGATATACCTCCGACTACTCCCTTGGACATCTTCAAAGGGATCAAAAAATTGTCTTTTTAAGAACTGAAAGAAATGTCTACTGCTCCCAGAGATACTGTCGTGATCATATTACATTTTTTGAAGGAACAACATTAAAATTTCCACATGAATACTATACAAACAAACATTCAATTTGTACCCACTTCACGTACCGCAGAATAATGAAACTAAACAATAATATTTACATAAAAAAAGCCCAAGGATGCGTATTTCTTGTGAAACTGAGATGTCATTCCCTTTCATTATATTCCGCATTTCAAAGTATGTCGCCGTTGGGACATAAAATGCTGATTCATCGTGAATGTACAAAAGCTCGCGTCAATAACATTAAAGAGAGATAGAAATAAAAGAATAAGTATACTATGAGAGGGTCTAATAAATAAAATAAATAAATATCCTTGAAAATTTTACACAGCGTCATCTAGTCCTAAGCTAAGCAACTTAATGCACAATCAGAAATCAGTCATTAGGTTACCTTATCACAAGATAAGGTAACCAGATGACTGAAACTAAAAAAATGTATTTAAGTGCTACTGAAATACATTTTTAAAAAATACAAACACATTATTTTAACAATATTTGCTGATCAAACAAAAATTTGGCCCGCGGCTTTTATCGAACCCGCAACCTGCGGATTCAAGCGGACTTTCACCCACTGCGCCACAGACGTCGTCGGAATATTTTAATAGGTGTAGCTTGCTTACGGCCAGCCTCAATAATCCATCTTTCTGTGGTTTTGCTTACTGTGGTAAGAAATTTTACATTACAAAAAATTACAAATATGTATTTAACCACACAGTAAGGAAAATAATAGAGAGATAGGATATTGAGACAAATATCAATAGTTTCCACTCATAATCCTATAGATTTTTGAACAACAAATAAGTAAAAAAGTTTTATAATATCTACAGGCCAAAGGCTCCTTATAAATTAGGTGCGTATAGAAAAAAACTTACCGACTTCCCCTTTGTTTTTTCGAAAACTTCGAAAACAAAGGGTTTTGTTTTCTATTCCCCTGAATTCCACTGAGTAATATTTTTACGCTTAGCACACCCAGTAGAGTCATGCCGCTTTCACGCGCAATATTATTAAGCTATTTTTTACCGGTACAAAGACCTTATTTGAAAGGCTTATTGTGTCTTGCGATATTTAGAAAGAGCGTTGTTGCAGCTCTTTTAAAAGGATTGCAGTTTTGTCCTTTTCTATAGTTTGCCATCCAGTCAATTTTGAGGAATAGGTATCTGACAGAGAATAGATCTGAGATATTCTCTAATAGATTCTCTAATATATTCTCTAATAGATCTAGATATTCACAATAAATAAATCAGAGATATTCTCTGATTTATTTATTGTGCTTCTTATACCAAAGACTTTGCTACTTATAATGATAACTAGTTTTAAGGTCTCTATAAATCTATTCTAAATGGCGACAGGATTCCCAACCTATATTATACTTTTCAGGACACTGTAGTGCTTGCACAAAAGAAGTGTCACTAACTGCTATAAGGAAAATGCACCGTCATGAGAGATATGCCTTCCATAAAATGATGGAGGCTTAGGCTATTGTAGTGGATCTTTCATCTTTATTCAAAGAGCGTTCATGAATAACCCAGCAAATACAACTCCCTGAGGATCCGAGGTGAATAGTGGTAACACGCAGGAAACGCGTTACGGTGATTCGGCTCGCAATCTTTATAGCGTCGAAGTTTAGGTGAGAGATTGTTCTTAAGAAAATTTACTGAGAACCCTTGAGAACTACTAGCCTATAACTTTCTAATAGAAGAATTAAATTCGTTCTAATAGAAGGAACTAAAACGTATATTAAAGAGTTACCCATTGACACACATTTGACAATAAACTTAGATAGGTTTCCAACTTCAAAAGTCAAGCTATAGTTTTTTTGTTGTTTTCGTATTGGGTAATGAAATTATTGGTTGTAATTTTATAAATACTGTTTTTAAATAAAGAATACAAAGTGTATTGTAAATACACTCACTTAGAACATCGTTTGTATAAAAATGCTCTGCTCTCGAATGTATTCTGTAAAATGTATTGCTCTTATTTTGGGTATCAAATATTGCATTTATTCTGGTCACGTCGAGATGAGGTAATAAAATGTATGCCGTGGACACTTTATTGTTCAGGAAACGAGATAGCGATTTATCGATTACTATCCAAAATGCTGTTCAAAATGATAAGTCTGCAAGTAACTTAATGTTATTTGCTCTGATTGATCAAAATAATTTGATATATTCGGATGTTTGTACTGTTGAAGTAGGCAGTGATTTTTCCAAAACTAGGAAATGGTAAAGCTTGATTAGATATTAGAGATTAGCATCATTAACATTATTATGTTAGGTTTAATGGCAAATAAGAATATTACAAAATGTCATTTCAATTACCTACATTTTGTAGTGTTACTGTTTGTGCTTTGACTTCATCGTGTATAAAGCTCGAAAATAATAATTGAGTAAAACAATACAAAGCTTGTTTATTTTATTCCACTCGAGTAATTGCCATGTTTGGTTAAAAAGGAAAAGGTAGGGAAATGAAGCGGATAAAACTTTCCATTGGAAAGTGAAAACTATTGATCACTGTACTAACAAGGCTTATGATGCCTAGTCAACTATCCGTATTTGATGAGAAGTTTCATTTCTAGGCATTTTATTTTAACTCCATTCCTGTTTAAAACATAAGGAAAACCAGTTAGTATTCTAATTAGGTATAATATGAGAGCCGCGTTGGTTAAACGGGATTTGCCTCGACTTTCGAACGTGGGTTCAAATCTCAAGCGTTAATTATCAGATTTTTTCGCATTAACACGAGCTCTAAACTGTGAAGGAAGAGGAAACCCGCGGCTTAGTCAGCCCCACACATATTGACCATTGTCTTTTCTGGGCACTATCCCGCTAAGTGAAGGGAAATATTGCCTCCAGTTAAATGTAGGCAGAGATTACCTCCTGACACTGTTAAAATCAACTACAAGTGCAGATGTAAAGGAGAAGTTTTATTATATGCTGCAATGGTGGCCTATCTGTCAACTATGGAATACTGCAAAATGTGGGCTTATGACAATTTTGTATTTAGTTGTAATTCTGATAGACTTTTTCGAATTTATTTGAATGTCTGAAGATCTGAGAGCAATATACCGTGTCTTGGGAATACAGTCGTGATACTGTTTCTTACTTTTCCTTTCCTGTTAATTTTAAGTTCAGATTAATATTTATTTTTTCTTTTTACGTGAATAATCAAAATAAAAAGGTACTGCTTACATGCGAGTATTCACTTTTTATTACGTTTTTAATTGTTTTATGCATTCAGTGACTTTATAATAATTAAAAGAGCGTTTACAAAATAAGATTATTTGAAATTATTAACAAAAGTAAAAATAAAAAAAAAGTAAAGATATTACCTACTTGATATATTACGTCTTTGGACAATGGGGAAAGTTTACTATTGTTTAGTTTAGTCTTTAAAATATATTACCGTCTTTAAAAATTAATATTCCAGGCAATTATAACATACGATATTTCCGTCAGTATATTAAGTCTTGTCTGAACCCTGAACACATGTGAAAGGCATTTTTCGATAAGCTTCAAGCTCTAACAAACATGAGAGCTTTATTAAAACTCTTGTGGAAGTGCTCGCTGAAAACCGACGCTTTCACCTGATGCGTTTTCTATTTAACGTTAAATCGAATTTAATCTTTCGACCTTTCAAACGGAAGAGGAATTCATTCGGGATAAAATATGTTGCTGTATTTATGTGGTTTATTTAAAAGTAGTTTTGCTTTCTGGTGGTTACTTCTGTGGTTTACACAGCTTTTATAACTCTAATAGGGTAGGCGTCAAACCGTATCGAAACCGTAGTAATTTTGAGGTAGATCTCTGTAAATGACAATTTGATTATAACGTTGGCTTTTCGCAAAACCCGGCTCGAGATATTCGGATTGATTACGAACTCCTGTTAATGTTCTACGAAACGTTTTAGTATAAGTAATTATGATTACGACCAATCTAAACTTAGCTCGTTATTGCGTTGATTACTACGTCGGAATTTCATTGACAAAATTCTCAATCAACTTAAAATTGAAGAATTCTATTTTCCAATTATTTTGAAAGGATATTAAAACGTCGATCAATCAAAATACTTTGTAATCACTTCCCTCAGTCGTTACCGGTGCGGATGGATTTTGATCAAATGCCAAAATCGCTGCGTTCCGTCGTAGAATGAATAGGGCTGTTTCGATACATTTAACAATACACCGAAATTGGCGCAGTGCAGTCCTAATAAACTGGCCTATTTATATTTTGACAAGTCGTGCAACAACACATTGTAGTGTTTGATCATTACCCCGGAAATAATGACAACTAACGTCATTCTACGTATTGTCTTTTACTCTCGTCCCGTTTCAATAAATTTAATGAAAACCTAAAAGATTTAGCTTTTGTCACTCAAAAGTCAATCCCAACAACAGTACCTCATGGCGGTGCAGTTATCTGCGTGTGTTTGATGGAGTGACACATGAAATGAAGTTAGTTTGTTTTTTAGCTAAAGTAAATTGTGTTGTAGGCTGGGTTGCGGTGTGGTGCCCGCTGTCACCATTCAAACTCCGACATGGGACAGCGAAAACTTTCGCTCGCGGACGGGGCTCGTTTGCATAGAGAAAGCGCCCGTTTTGTTTAAAGTTTTCCTTTTGTAAAATCTAAAGTGCTGTTTTATTTTTCACAGCTCAGCCTCCAGACTTTCCACAACAAAGCATGGCATTTTTCTCGTTGTCGGCGCCAAAATTTAATAAAGAAAATCTGTTAAATAAAGGCGCTGTTGAGCGGGGCAGGACACGGGTGTTGTGTAGGCGTTATACACACATGGCATTTTTATATTGTCACCGAAACTGCGACCGTCTTATGCTGGCCGTTATAATATAAGAGACTTTCGTTAGGGTTGAAAATTTATAGATATAAAACTGCCATTACACATTATTTTATGATAACTGTGTTGAGCTTTAGTTTAATTTCCTTCAGTGTTACGAAGCTAATCAAATGTTTCACGAAACTTGTCGGGGAATTTCATTTAAATACTTAACATAAACGGCGTAAGAAGACGGATATTAAAAAGTGGCTTTATTGCTACAGATGTAGTTTTCACAGACAGACACAATTTGGACTGCGTTTAATTCTGGTTTTATGGACACAGTTCCATAACATAACGTTTTCAACTTTATTATCTTTCACGTTATAACTTCATTTTTTTACGGTTCATTTTAATTACTACTGTCCTGGCTTTAAGTTAAGTAGGTAAATGGTTCAAACATAATTGCTTCATTTACGTATTATATTTTTAAATACCTTATTTAATATAGGTACAGACTTATTTTCAAATTAAACAATACAACAATTAAACGAACACGTAAAAATATAATTTGTTGAACAAACTTTTAAATGAGAACTAACCGGCCGACGCCAAATAACTTTTTAATCCGATCTCCCTCTGGACTACCCCGTATGCTAATATGCGATGGTTGGACGTCAACAACGTACATAAATAGGTTATAATTGAGCGACCAATTCACTGCAGAGTTACATCGCCCCTGTATGTACCAACTTGTTTTAAAGTCAATAATGATTAATCAGTACTCTGTATCATATTATCTGCATATATGTCTATGAACACATTTTGGACCATTACTAAGGTATACACTCAACAATCAAAACTCATCACTGTTTAAGTTAAACTCAAAATTGACAGTTGAGACAGAGGTTCCTTAAAAATTGGTAAGTATTACAAAAAAGTTAAGTCTGAATGTTTTACAATTATTATTAAGCTTAGGTATTGTAGGTGAGTGACAATCTGTAATACAAGCCTTAGTTCATAACTAGAACTATTAATGCCACTTGCGGTCACCCATCTAAGTTGTGACCGCACAGAACGTTGCTTCTCACTACATAATAAAAAAATATTGTCATAACCTTGTCAGCCATAACTACCCAGAGTTGTATACCATCAAACGTCATTATTTTCTGCAAATTATTATCTCCCATGATCACCGAACTGGATCATCTGTCCATTGATTAACTATTATTTATTCTGCGGCCGCTCCTAGAGGCGAGAGTCAATCAACGATTTTATGCCCGAATAACTATGTTAATGGTGTTGATAGTAACAACAAAAACACATCTCAGGGAAACTCTTGATCTACTATGATAATTATTGGGGTTTTTGTAGCGTGCTGGGCCAAGTTAGGCGAAAACCGACTTTCATTTCGGGTTCGAACCCCTGCGCTAATTGGAGTTTTGTTGTTTCGAAAAAATTATAAATACCTAAGTAGGTACTGTAGTATACGAGCTCTAAACGTTTAGTTAAAATTATCATGAGGAAACCCGCGGGTTAGTGGACGACACACGTAGGTATTGACCTATTTCTTGTAGTTATTGCTGGTTAATCTGAGAGGATAGTTTAGGTGCTGGGTAAGCCTATTCTATCTCAACGATGTCCTAGCTAGACATTACAAAGTCCCGTTAAGTACCTATAGGCTAAAATTGCCTTCTGACTTTATAAATTATCTGTACCTAAAGTTGTAAAGGCTTCAGTAACAAAAAAACACGTATCAAGGAAACTCTTGATACATGATAATTATCGGGGTTTTCGTAGCGTCAGCGTGAATTTCAAATGAAGCTGGATACGGAAGGAATCTCATTTGCAATAGTGTCGGTGTATGCATATTGCGTTCTAGATCATCTGGGTCAATAGGCAGATATTCTCGTCGCTAGATATTTGGATGAAATGCGAGACTACCGTAATAAAAAATATTGTAAACGGTAAACGTCTAATCACTATGGTAAATGTCTTGGATCTTTATTTTTTTGTGAAGATAACCTTCATCTATATCTTGGATCTTTCTTTATTTTTGTGAAGATAACTCATCTGAATTTAAGTACCTACACCTGTTTTTAAGTCTTATTTTGTAGGTATTTTGTTTATTAGCTATTTCAAGTAAATTGTCTCCATCTATCTATCCTCTAGTTATTTTTTTTTTGCTTTGGCCTGCCAAACGTATTAAAAACTGGACTAAATCATCCAGTTGCAGAAATGATCGGCGACTTTAATTAAATACTAATTTGACATTCAACCAATAATAATAATGACGCTTTAGCGATTTATGTGGCCTTTGACGATATAGATAAATCGTCGTTGGTGTAAATTTACCAATGTCATCTCTAAAAATACTTTTTATTTTTCAGGTAAGTCCTCACAGTCTTCAAGTACCTACAAGATCTATTAAAAATCCAAAAAGTGAAGCCACTAAAATAGCAGAAATAAGCAATAAAGCAGATATAAATTGGTATGTACTTATCTATAAGTAAGGGAAGGGATGTATATTATAAAGGCCAATTCAGATACGAGTATACCTAAGCGTTACTCGCTACTGGGCGATAAATACAGAGCGGTATTCGTTAAAGTCCTACGGCTAGTGCGAAAACGCAGTAATTGCTTTTCAAGACTGGTTTATCCGGTTGACTAGGTAGCTCTGTTTAGGCAGCGATATTTGATTTTTGCTACTCACCCAATGAGAAATAAGAGATCTAAACGTACTAAGTGATTATAACTCAATTTATAATGTACAATATTAAAATTCATTGGCGGATTTCAAACTTGCGACCAATCCAAGATCAAAAATAAATTTACGGCTCAATGAATATGTAAATTTTGGTCTCGAAGGACGGCAAATTAATGTTTAATTTCTCTGTTCTATTTCGCATAAATCTTGTAAAATATTCCTAACCCTTTTGATAAGCGTCGGTTGCATTCATTAGCGAAACCAGCAAGAGTAAAATAAATGTTATTTTTAGTGCGCTATGTTAGTTATACTTTTGATGAATGATCACCATCAGTATAATATCGGTTTATTCTTAGTCTCCTTGAGGTAATGACAGTATCTAATAAAAATGGATGATGATGAAAAAAAAACGAAAAAAACCGATGTTACCTACGCGTAATCCAGAGATAATTAGAATTCATTTCAAATTTAATAGATAATGCTTTACGTACTACGCTAGTTCTTTTTCATTTAATTGTTTTGTAAAAAGAAAAAATAAAAGCAGGCACAACCGGAAAGAGAGTAATTATTGCAACCGTTATTTTTAATACACAATTACTTAATACGTTGCCATTCAATATCAGACTCTAGAAGTAGACCATTGGGTTGAAAGTACGATTTCAGCGATATAACTACACACAGACCGGAATATCACAGAGTAAGGCATTTCTTTGACCATTGCTTTCGGTTTTAACGATCTCACTTTGATGTCAGTTAAATAGCCCTCAAAATGCATAATTTGTGTTGGTACTTTGCTCAGAGAAGATGAATAGCAATTTTTTTACTGTGTTTAATTTTGAGGCTTCTGTTTATAAAATATGAATTTTATTTTTGACCCTAATCATTTGTGGCTTATTTGTATTATTATCCCTCGCACACCTAATGCAAACTTCCTATCAGCCGATATATAAGTAGTTTGGTCGATCAGTATGAAGATTGTATACATAGAACGATTTGGTATTGTTTGTATTAGCAGACCACCAACCCACTAGTTTAGCAACGTTCTGAGCGGTCACGATTTGGATGAGTAACCGCATGTGGCATTAACAACTTACCGCTTCCGTGATGGGCTACCGAAAGGCTTTGGAAAGCACGTTGAATTGTCGGTCCTCGGCTTTTAAAGTTGTTAATCCAAAACGGAGGCCGAAAAAATCCGACACCAGAGTTAGACACTAGCTCATACGAACTTATTAACGTTAACAAGTTTCAACCGACTTCAATTTCGTAAGATGAGATATTCTGCATTTTTTGTTCATAACTCAGAAGATCCTCTTCAGATCCTCTACTATATTTTTAGATCCTCTACTACACCATTTCGAAAACTTGTTAAAATTCAACATTGTTTCACATCAACAAAATCAATTTCAGTATTGACGTAAACAAAATCACCTTTTGCGAACCTTTCAGAAGTTCAAAATGTATTTAGCCACACCTGCTGGTGACGTCACAAAGCAAGGGTCCCTGACAATTACGTTGAATAACGAGGAGGGTCAACACAACACTATTTCGATGTAGTTATAGTGACTTTAATCGAGGATTCACGCGGACGCTATTTATTGTGGTTTGTAGCTAAACTAAACTAGCCATCAAGTTTGTAGCTGAACAGTTTAGAGTTGTGTGAATTGAATTACCTACTTCACTTAGTTTTAAATATAATTAGGATGTTTGGCTACACATATTGACAATGACATGTGAGGACGTGACAAATGTGTTTCTGGACTAGGTCTTGATTGCCTTCTTAAGAGTCATTCCTCTCCTACCTAAAAGTGAAATAAACCGTTAAAATATGCAAAGCGGTACTAATAAAGTACCATTTACTTACATGATGCCATTTTCTTGTACGTACAAAAGCAATAATTGAATGCAATAATTACGCGCACCTAATTGACGTTCAATAACTGTAAGCAACTGTTGTTCAGACCATGCAAGTCATGATGACAGTCAATTTAATTGTAAATGCAACATGCATCTTGCATCGTGTAAATGAAACTTAAAGCTTTATATATTTTGTTCCATGGTGGTTTCAACTATGTAGTACGATACATTTGGAGTTAATAATTTAGGGAAACAGCAAATTATTACTTCCTAAATTAATTAACTTCTGTCTGGTACCCATAATTATATCAGCTGTATTTCGCACAAATAATTCAGTTAGACTGTTCTGTAAAACTACTATTTGCATTCATATTAATAATTGTACAATAATTTAATTGAGATTTACATTCATAAATGAACATGTGAAAATCAACAAATAAACTTAGTTATCGTTGAAATAAGAGAAAATTAGAAACTTGTTCTCTAAATGAATTGGCAGGCATAATGGGCATATACCTACGAGAAAGTAGGTGCTTGATTTGTGATAGGTATTACATATTACATGAATTTATCGAGATGAACATGTAGAGCACAGCACAAGTCTCTAGCAGTAACACATTCTCTTTCATGGCTGATTTTATAACGTAATTTTGAAGGAGGCTCTACACGTTTCATTATGCGACAAAATTCCAGGAATTCCCAGGCATTTACCGAGTTGTAGTGGAACAAGTGTGCCTGATATTCTGAACATTTTCCAACATTTATGTCGTTTCGGTGGATAAATAAGATCGTTTTGAAACATTTTCGTGTTATGGGTGAAACTATCGGAAAACATTTTGCAATTCCAGCCAGATGGTTAGCCCTTTTTGTGCGTAGACCGTGTAAATTTTAACTACATTACCTTTTAAGTAATTGAAGTGTTAAATAGTGTTGGCATCGCAGGCGTAGGTAGGGTAAAACTTTTATAAAACAAATATTATTTGTAGTAGGTAATTACCTAATTTTCACGGTGGCTGGTATTTATTTATGCTCTGGTCAAATCACGTTAACATTTTTTCTATTTGAATTTTTAAATAATATTATTCACATTGATAAAAAAATGTATTGTATTTCACTTTCAAAACTATCGTGAGTTGTATTAGACATTATAATAGCACACGGGAAATTACTCACGTAAAATTATCGTCGATTTAGATACCGACAATGTCGCGTCTCACACAGTGTGAGACGCGACCGCGAGGAGTGACCACACTCATACCCAGATGAAGATTCTCCGGAAGAATCGAAACATTGTCGGTATCTAAATCGACGATAATTTTACGTGAGTAATTTTCCGTGTGCTATTATAATGTATTGTGTTATTTACCTAAGTTTATATATTTTGTTCACGGGAAGATTGGAGCATATTTCCGCAGTTTTCAATTGATATTCAAAGAAAATCTATGTTTTCACCACAATGACGTAGGTGGGTAGGTAGGTACTTATAATTATAAAAGAACGAAGAGACTATTAATATTAGATTATTAATATTGGAAACAAAGTTTTAGTATAGTTTAGGTTTTTTACTAACGTATAGTTTTTAAAAGAAGATAATTATGTAAGAGATAATAAGAGTAGAAGAAGCAAGTTCGTATGAGCTGGTAGTTAACAAACAGTTACCTTAATAATATTGGTCGTTATTGGCAGTTACAGTGAAAAATTTTGACCTAAAATATACTCGTAAGTACCACAATAATATTGACGCAAAGCGATACTCAGCAGATCTGAGCTCGTGTTAGAAACAAATTAAGTGAAGGAAAAAGTAAAGAGATTCACATGTTGAGGTCGAAGTAATATTTGCACGTCATTCCCAGGCTCAAAGTCGAAACAGATCCAACATCCAAGAGGTCCAAAGTCCACCATAGCATGGTTAAGATCAACCCTAGAAGCTACTAAAATATGTACGAATGCAAGTTTTAATGCTAAGTAGCCTATCGATAAAACTTGCTTCTTTCAACCAGAAACAAACTCGCGACAACAACGAAACAAAAAAAATCGACAGTGGCTTGGCTACCGCTCTTAAATAGTCGCGTTGCTGTCGCTTTGATGTCACGAGATACATAATCAGCCTGCCGGTTATTCCTATTGTATTGAAACGTCATCCAAGTGTAGAAGTTTTTGTAGGTTATCCCGACGGAGATAGCGTAAATGTTACTACATTAGTATAGAACACGGAAATTAATTATGCAAAAAAACCTCACAGGTGTAAGACGCTCTTTTGATGTCGTTGACCCATCGCGCAGAAAGTCAAAGTTTTATTTCACATTATTCCTTCTTCTTGCCAAGTGTTCTGCCTTTTTTGAATTTCATTATGTCTTGTACAACTCACAAAAGTTTTGAAAGTGCGTACGCATAATGCTGATTTAGGTAACGTTTTGATGGCCAGTATGCTTTATACCTGCACGATTCCAAGGAGAAACCACACGACTGTATTTATTCACTCTCGATGGTATCCGATGGCAGAGGGCACAATTATCCACCGCGCCACTGCAATTTTGCAAATTGCTTTTACTTGTGCCGATGGCAAGACGATTCCAATTGCATGTCGCTACGTCTTCGCAACGATGTTATGATGTGATTGGTTTGGGCGTACAGACTACGCGATATCGATGCACGATCTTTACTAGATGATTTGTATAACGTCTGCCTTCACTCAGTGGGAGCCTGTGTAGTGCCTGTGATAGCATTACACAGGGTAGGTATGCCTTTACTCAATATCATAGTCATAGTTTATAGTTTGAGAGAGAGTAAGCTTTTCCCGCACCTAAACCACCTTCACAGCAAAATCAGGAATGATAACGGCAATTGTTGTGGAACTAAATTGTTATTACTATATAGACAGACACTTACAAATTGTGTTTGAAATTGTATATACTTACATGAAAATTTAACGACCGACCGGCCTTGTATCTATTTTATGTTTATACCTTTAAGTTCCATAGAAACTTCTCATCTAATCCGAGACTTTACCGAAGCTCCTATACTTACCGATGAATCCCGAGATTTACCAAACTTTAAATTAAATTGGCTGTCTGCAAGGTATGAAGTTTATTGGTTTTGTAAGGTGATAGGTTTAAGCAGTGTTAGAACTTTTAAATAGGTAGGTATCACAATTGTGATAGCTTATTGTGAAACATTGTTCACAGGTTTTTTTCGTCAAATTAGGAACAAATTCGACACTGTCACGTGATTACTTAAGAATTGATTATTTACCCATTGATTACTTAAGAATACTCGGTATTGGGTCTTTCGGTTAGAGAACCGAAAGGCCCAATACTGAGTATTCTACGAGTATGTACGCGCACAGAGATGCGCGTACACATATCATGCGCACGCTTTGAATACGTTGCAATGGGTACCTACAGATGTATTAGACAGTTTGGTTCACAAAACGTATACTATTTCCAAAGCCCGCACTTCAATACGCCTACTGTGTACTAGTACTAGCTCTTCTATCACAAAATAGATAGGCTACTATTATGAAATTAGCGGTTGAACACTTTCACTGCTTCATAGGTTCGATTCTTATCGATTACTTGTTGGTCCAAGTTCATTATGCCATGATAAGGTGGCTTTAATTCCCTATAGGGTTTGAGAAATACCTCATAAGAACTTTTTTTTTATTGTAATGTAATATAAATAATTTTCAAGCTTTTTAACGAAAACTAGAAGTGAGTATGAACCGCGCGTCGTGAGGTCCATTACATATAATGTATATGTAGGTTCAAGGTAAATGCGGCCTAAAAAGGATGCGTTTTAGTACCCACTTAGACAGTTTTATTCCTTAGTAAAGCTGTTTATCTGATAGCTATTCATAGCTGATGGGCCGTAGGCTTTTAAGAACAGACGGGAGAAAATGTTGAAATTTTGTAGGAAAATGTTTTATGTTTGTGTTAGATCTTTACGAAATTGTGTTTTGATTTGTAGTGAAAAAACCCTCTACCTACTTTTGGCTTAGGGCTTAGAAGGAAACACGTATTTAAAAAAAATATTAAACCGACTTCAATTTCGTAAGAATAGAGAAATTTCCTGCATTCTCGAGGTACATTTCTGTTCATTCATAACTCCGCAGAAAAAAGAAGGGTAAATACATACTGTGGAACATAGAACCTCCTCCTTTTTTTAAGTCGGTTAAAAAAGCAAAGATATTCATAATGACGGTGTAAATTGAAACTTATCCCTTTCACTACTAAATGGTTAATTGATTACCTTTCAAACTTGTATACGCCGGTTTCTATGACAGTCTCTATTAGCTTAAAATAACACCTAAGAAGTTATAATAGAGTAGAAAATTTATTAATAACTAGATGGGTACTTCAATATGCTGCTGCTTGGTAGCATAATGTCAAGGGCGACGGGCCTGCAAGTCTTGCATAGCAGAATTTTTAATTTTGTTCTTGAGTTCCAATGAATTGATTAAACTTTGCAGAATAATTACGTGTGCGATTTCTTAAACGTTTAATTAACCTGCAGTGGTTATAAGAAATAATTATGAGTGGAAAATATAAAATAGGAAACACATGGAATAATCATTTACTTTTCAAAACATTGAGAATAAACTTCCTAATTACAAAATAAACATGCCTAAATCATTGTGCAATTATAGGTTTTTAAGTCGCTAAAAAGCCATGATGGGACCTTTAGGCGGCCTAAAAATTCCGAATTAAAGATTGACTTTATACGAACTTATTTCCTTTTTTTTTAATTATTGGCAACCTTTTTCGAGCGTATAAACTCTTTTGTAAAATCTGTAATTCGTTTTTAAAATACATTCTATGATCGATTAATACGAATGAATGACCTCAAATTTCAAGTCCACCTGCGACTGTGATGACAAATTACCGCTGATGGCAATCATTCAACAATAACAAATAGAATTATGCAATTTGAATACCAACCGACACAGCTTAGAGAACAACTGGCGCATTCCATACAAATTGCAGCAGCTGTGTTGTTTCATCATCAGCTAATATAACCTTTCATTGCTCAGGCTTTGAGAGTATTCCTTCAACAGAAGACTGTCCAAAAAATTACAACATTAATTTGGATTTAATTAGTTGAAACATATTTTGATGGTTTGCTTTTGCGTGTAAATCTACCAAACAAACGGAAAGGGTGGCTTATAAATCAATTTATTGTAATACCTACATCAAATAAATATATTTACAAAACCAATAATTGGCACTCTTGTGGAACGTATATTTTTACTGTTTCAGAGCTGACTAAAGAAATAATTGTTTAGTTTTTAAACAGTGAATCAGTAAAATGATTATATTATTATGTTTTATTCGTGTCTCTGACTAACCCACTAGAAAAATATGTTCAAAGTTATTTAAAGCTCAAAATAATGTAATAATTAAACACTGTTTCATTATAAATGAACACTATGTAATAAAACAATCGCAAGTCAGTTTAAATTTAACACTCACAAAAATATATTAAAACTACATTACGCAAACATTTTATGATATTCATCTTTTTTGGTCATGCATTGCAAATTTTGCAACTATACACCTAATTATATTTTACAACACTCTATTCTTACAAAACTAGAAGTAAATTGACACTAGCTCTATGTAAGTGAAGTAAGCAGTTAGCAATTTTTGCTGGTAATTGGACAGTTAAATTGAGGCTCATACATAAAATAATTATATGGTTACGAAAGCTAGATTATATCAATTTATTTATATTCAGACTTAAATAAAACAAAATTATTGCACACGCCAGAATGTATTAGGACATTGACCTCTAAAAATATAAGAAATTGCAACTTCAAACACACATTAGTATTAAACAAAACTTCGATTATTATCTGACCAAGCCGCGGTGTTTTTTGTCATTTAGAGCTCGTATTAAACAAAGTGCACATAATATTTTTAAAAACTATGTAGTTAGCATCTCATTTGCTTTAACCTTTTTTTTCCTTTTTGTAGGTAGGTATATATCATCTAGAATAGATGAACAGAATAGAATAGAAAAGATCTGTCATTTATTGTAAAACATGGGTACAAACATAGGTAAATGTTACTGGTTAAAGAAAATTGTGTTTATATAACTGTAAGACCTGTCTTTGAATTGCTTTAGTTTCTTCGTAAACCTCTGCCCACACAAGTGTGGGTGTGTAGCACACCTGCTGAGTTGATCCTAATCTCTCAAAGTTTTCACCCACACTAATATTTGCTGATCTATTGATTGTATACTTATCCGAAGAAAAATATTTGCCGAACAGACTAACGTACCTACGCCCTTTATAAGATTTAAATCTATTACATAATATTGTCAGTAAATGAGTTTATACGACTTATCAATAATATTGACTTGCATAGCAGCTCATCTAACCCATCCTATAGAGATAATAGTACCTATCTCACCCAATGGAAATACAAAGCCAGCAAGGGGCTGACTAAACAGTTTGTGTTTGAGACATGACCATTATGCCAACACAATTGTATACAGGTACCTATACTTAATTACTCACATTATTATTATAATTATTATCTTAATTTTTTTTTGTCATCTACCATTCGCTGAAATGAAGCAAACCTTAAATATGTACCTAGGTAAGTAAAAAGTGACCTATAGAAATAAGTTATTTATATCTAGATAGTAAGATATTGAAACAATGAGCAAAAGAGCTAAAACATAGAATTTTATAGATTGTCATTATAAAGGGGACAATACCATCAAATTTTATTTTGTTGATGTTCGCACAACCTTCACCGCGTCGGAACGCTAATGTATAAAAGCATTCTTATCGCACATTCGTCCCATAGCGTTCTAAAAAACAATTTAGATCCGAATCCCTGCAATCCTCGTTCTTTTCTTGGTTTATCTTTATCCAAGGGACTCAATTTGATACGTTTAAGAGAACCTTATTACAAAAGGAGGGTATTGGGTCAATTGCGCAATTAAGGTAGTCTAAAATACGGTTATAGTGCTCTTTAGTGGCTTCATCTGAAAGGGATATGGGTCCGAATTTGGGAAATTTTTACTTTATAGCTTCGTTAATGTTGTATTTTTGGGAGGTTTCAATGTTCATAATTCATGATCGAAGATTATGGCTTCGTGCTCGAATTAAATATTTTATTTCACTTTCAAAATCCACCGCTTTTATTACCCGGCACAATACGATCAGTCGATTAAAGAATCGATTTATTGGCTACTTGTTCTAAACGATGATTATTGCAATTTCAACACGCATCATTGAATCATCGACCTTTTGAACAATTGATTTTTGTGCTTTGGTTTCTGTTTATTAAACAGTGTTTAAAACCTTTATTTTTTATTGAGATCTGAGGGCCTAGACAATGTAACAATCGATTAGCGAAAGCGATAGTAGAAAAGTCCAAAATGTATTGGTTTGACATATGCCTTCGATATGTCACGTGATCTGTTACGTAGGGCCTAGCCAACCGGCATTCGCTATGAAGCGATTCGATTTCTATCATCGCTACACCTTTGATTTGACATTTCAGATCGCTCGAGTTTTCGTCATCGAATGTCAATTCCTATACATTTTTTTTTAGTTTCTAATCGAAAGCGATTGTCGAAATGTAATATGGCTAGCATTTCGATTCCACCAAACGAATCGACAACATCGAACGATTACTTCATACAAATGCCTAGCCAAGTTGCACTTTTGACAGTCGATTTCGCTTAATAGTCGAATCGTCTGATGGAAACGCTAGCGAACGCTAAGACCCTGTAGATATCGAAAGAAAATGGCGATTTCATAAACAGCTGTAGAAAGAATATCATTGGATGTGTTTAATAAGCGACCCTGGCTGATAACACCTGTTTTAAATGCTGCACCTGGGTCTCGAGAAGATATATACACAAGCCAGAAACTGTATTGAGCGTTGCTATGGTTTGCTGAAGTTTCGTTGCTGATAACACCTGTTTTAAATGCTGCACCTGGGTCTCGAGAAGATATATACACAAGCCAGAAACTGTATTGAGCGTTGCTATGGTTTGCTGAAGTTTCGTTGGAGAAGCTTGCTTAAAGACAGAGTTCTTCACTACCATCCTTATGTAGCTAACAGGATAACACTTGCATGCTGTGTACTACACAACATTGCAGTAAAGGCTCGGCTTCCAACACCACGTTTTAGCTCTGGCACAAATAATGATGGCAGTGATGATTACACCTCACAACCTAATAATTAACTCATGCATGAAAATGAGAATTCTAAGTGGATTATAAATAAAAGTACTTAAGTTACAAAAATATTTTATTTTAAAACAAAACCGTCCATAACATGCTGTCTGTGTATGTATACTTATATGCGCTACTGCACGTTCTCACCTTGTCTACACTTATACTCAAGGTATCACACAAACTCACTCGCTATCAAGCCATACCGTGACATCGCTGTCCCTACTCAAATATTGTTGAAGAAAAGCTTCAGCAATATTTGTGAAACGGTTGAGGACATTGTTTCGCTCATTATTCAGTTCTACTCTTCGGGCTTCAGTCTGTGCCCGTCTCTCCTCCAACTGAAAGCGTCTCTGCTCGATAGCCACGAACTCACTCGTCGCTCGGTCAAATGGAGTTAGCGCTCGTCTTCGGCGCGCTCTCAAATGTCGACGATGGGGAGAGGCAACACTAGGATTCGGTGGTAGGCACAGGTGGGAGCGGGGTGATCGTGGTAGGCTCAGGCGGGAGAGGACTGGCAGCTCGGGTCGGTGAGCACCGTGCCGCGCCGGCCCCAGTGGCGCTGCCAGCTGCCGCCGGCGCTGACTCCAAAAGAGTTGGAAACTATTCACCGCTGGCTCGTACTCTTGATTGCATTATCTTTATAAATCTCAATAAAATAATTCAAATAGGATTCCGAATTCATCAAAGTTGACAGACTCATTAGACGTTTGATGTCGACAACCATAGACTAAGCGCGCTAACAAAGAGAATGTAACTCTCGTTTACACGGTATTTAGCGATCAGACGAATAGACAAGGCGATCGCTATGCGAAGGTTACTTTGTCTACCAATCGAACTTCGCTATCGCTTCAGCGATGACGATTGTAGAAATCGATTCGCTTCATAGCGAATGCCGGTTGGCCCTCTGATGGAAACGCTAGCGAACGCTAAGACCCTGTAGATATCGAAAAAAAATGGCGATTTTATAAACAGCTGCCGAAAGAATATCATAAGATGCCCCCGGTCAGTTTAATTTAATCCAAAGATTTTTTTTATCAAATGTACTGGCAGGCATAAAAGGCATAAGCTTGTAATATATATTCCCAAGGGAGCATTTAATCGGGATCAAAGTCCCTATCACCCAAGTCAGCTCATACCAACAGACCAATCGCAAAAATCCATTCTGAAGTTTTTACGTGAAAGAGTAACAAACATTAATCCATCTTTCATCTCTCCATCCATCCCTACTTACAAACTTTTGCATTTATTATATTAGTAAGATTAAAGACAGAAGTATTTTATTGGTAAAGTACAATTACTTAAAAGTCATGTGAGCTTATCTCTAAAACGGTATGTAGGTAAGATACACTTTTGACATTTACTGTACTAGTGCAAAAGTGCAAATCATAATAATAATACAATTAGTAGAATCGGGGGCGTCAAGCACAGGTGCATCGACCACTGGGGGCCTAAGCCACGAACCCGACAGATTTACTGCGAAATAAGCGATGACTCATTTGACGTTTGATATCGACAACCATAGACTAAGTGCGGTATCAAAGAGAATGTAACACTCGTTTACGCGGTATTTGGCGATCTTCGCTATCGCTTCAGCGATGACGATTGTAGAAATCGATTCGCTTCATAGCGAATGCCGGTTGGCTAGGCCCTCTGAGGGCCTAGCCAACCGGCACCGCGTAAACGAGTGTTACATTCTCTTTGATACCGCACTTAGTCTATGGTTGTCGATATCAAACGTCAAATGAGTCATCGCTTATTTCGCAGTAAATCTGTCGGGTTCGTGGCTTAGGCCCCCAGTGGTCGATGCACCTGTGGTTGACGCCCCCGATTCTACTAATTGTATTATTATTATGATTTGCACTTTTGCACTAGTACAGTAAATGTCAAAAGTGTATCTTACCTACATACCGTTTTAGAGATAAGCTCACATGACTTTTAAGTAATTGTACTTTACCAATAAAATACTTCTGTCTTTAATCTTACTAATATAATAAATGCAAAAGTTTGTAAGTAGGGATGGATGGAGAGATGAAAGATGGATTAATGTTTGTTACTCTTTCACGTAAAAACTTCAGAATGGATTTTTGCGATTGGTCTGTTGGTATGAGCTGACTTGGGTGATAGGGACTTTGATCCCGATTAAATGCTCCCTTGGGAATATATATTACAAGCTTATGCCTTTTTTGCCTGTCAGTACATTTGATAAAAAAATCTTTGGAATAGATTAAACTGACCGGGGGCATCTTATGATATTCTTTCGGCAGCTGTTTATAAAATCGCCATTTTTTTTCGATATCTACAGGGTCTTAGCGTTCGCTAGCGTTTCCATCAGAGGGCCAACCGGCATTCGCTATGAAGCGAATCGATTTCTACAATCGTCATCGCTGAAGCGATAGCGAAGTTCGATTGGTAGACAAAGTAACCTTCGCATAGCGATCGCCTTGTCTATTCGTCTGATCGCTAAATACCGTGTAAACGAGAGTTACATTCTCTTTGTTAGCGCGCTTAGTCTATGGTTGTCGACATCAAACGTCTAATGAGTCTGTCAACTTTGATGAATTCGGAATCCTATTTGAATTATTTTATTGAGATTTATAAAGATAATGCAATCAAGAGCACGAGCCAGCGGTGAATAGTTTCCAACTCTTTTGGAGTCAGCGCCGGCGGCAGCTGGCAGCGCCACTGGGGCCGGCGCGGCGCGGTGCTCACCGACCCGAGCTGCCAGTCCTCTCCCGCCTGAGCCTACCACGTTCACCCCGCTCCCACCTGTGCCTACCACCGAATCCTAGTGTTGCCTCTCCCCATCGTCGACATTTGAGAGCGCGCCGAAGACGAGCGCTAACTCCATTTGACCGAGCGACGAGTGAGTTCGTGGCTATCGAGCAGAGACGCCTTCAGTTGGAGGAGAGACGGGCACAGACTGAACCCCGAAGAGTAGAACTGAATAATGAGCGAAACAATGTCCTCAACCGTTTCACAAATATTGCTGAAGCTTTTCTTCAACAATATTTGAGTAGGGACAGCGATGTCACGGTATGGCTTGATAGCGAGTGAGTTTGTGTGATACCTTGAGTATAAGTGTAGACAAGGTGAGAACGTGCAGTAGCGCATATAAGTATACATACACAGACAGCATGTTATGGACGGTTTTGTTTTAAAATAAAATATATTTGTAACTTAAGTACTTTTATTTATAATCCACTTAGAATTCTCATTTTCATGCATGAGTTAATTATTAGGTTGTGAGGTGTAATCATCACTGCCATCATTATTTGTGCCAGAGCTAAAACGTGGTGTTGGAAGCCGAGCCTTTACTGCAATGTTGTGTAGTACACAGCATGCAAGTGTTATCCTGTTAGCTACATAAGGATGGTAGTGAAGAACTCTGTCTTTAAGCAAGCTTCTCCAACGAAACTTCAGCAAACCATAGCAACGCTCAATACAGTTTCTGGCTTGTGTATATATCTTCTCGAGACCCAGGTGCAGCATTTAAAACAGGTGTTATCAGCAACGAAACTTCAGCAAACCATAGCAACGCTCAATACAGTTTCTGGCTTGTGTATATATCTTCTCGAGACCCAGGTGCAGCATTTAAAACAGGTGTTATCAGCCAGGGTCGCTTATTAAACACATCCAATGATATTCTTTCTACAGCTGTTTATGAAATCGCCATTTTCTTTCGATATCTACAGGGTCTCAGCGTTCGCTAGCGTTTCCATCAGACGATTCGACTATTAAGCGAAATCGACTGTCAAAAGTGCAACTTGGCTAGGCATTTGTATGAAGTAATCGTTCGATGTTGTCGATTCGTTTGGTGGAATCGAAATGCTAGCCATATTACATTTCGACAATCGCTTTCGATTAGAAACTAAAAAAAAATGTATAGGAATTGACATTCGATGACGAAAACTCGAGCGATCTGAAATGTCAAATCAAAGGTGTAGCGATGATAGAAATCGAATCGCTTCATAGCGAATGCCGGTTGGCTATGCCCTACGTAACAGATCACGTGACATATCGAAGGCATATGTCAAACCAATACATTTTGGACTTTTCTACTATCGCTTTCGCTAATCGATTGTTACATTGTCTAGGCCCTCAGCAGTGTCAAAACTTAGGCTGGCTGGTTAAGTTTACGAATCAATATAGGTATTAAAGTAAGTTCGTATGTGCAAGTGACCAACTCTGGTGATGGAGTTTTAAGGCCGCTTAATTTTAAGCTTAATTAGTCGTGGCTTGAATCTATTAGTCATCTGGTTACCATAACACAAGCATTAAATTGCTTAGCTTGGGACTAGATGACGCCGTGTGGAATGTCCAAGGATATTTATTCATTTATTTATTTATTAGAACCTATAAAATGTAGTTAGTTTTTACATAGTTATCTAATATTATGTGTGTAGGTAGGTATATAAATGATACCTACAATGACCTGTAAAATCTAAACTTTTTACAAAATAAATACTATTGACTATTGACTATTGACTATTGACATAATAATTACAAACAGTAGTCTAAGCAAACAACTCATAAACTTAATTCACGTAATTCACTTTTAATAGGTCCGATACCTTTTAAATGTTTACTTGGTACACTGAATGGCGACGCTGACCATTTGATCAAATATTTATCAGCTTTCCGACAACGCGTCGTATTATTGATCGTAATTTCAGAGTATTTCTTGAAGGCAAGATAATCGCAAAGATGGTTACTCAGGTCATTACAGATCAACTTTTCATAGGATCTAAAGAGTTGTAAGTCACAAAAGTTTCCCAAAAAAATTCAACTACTACATCAAACCAGGGTTAGGTTGAAAATACATTTCTTCACATAGTATTATTTAATCTGTGGCTATACCTATAAAACCTAAGCATAAACTGGCCAATGACCTTTTTATTCTCCAGATTCAAATCAAAGTGCTCCACTTGCCAAAGGTACCTTTAAATCGGTTCGTGGGCCATCTTAAATCGCACTCCAGTGTGTAATAGATACGGAATGTTTCTTTGTTCAGCGATCTTCATTGCCAGATAAACAAACCTCTTCTGAGGAGCTCTTGGGAAAACGTAGAGTAATGTCAAGTTACAGGGTTTGAGGGTCTTGAATTGGGATGTTACTAATTGTGCGCTACTTTTTTTTAAACAAACATTTAAAATACCACATTCAAGCTCTAGTACTAGTTTGAATTATAGTGATTTCCAGTACTGCTTAATTAATTTTACTTCATAATTATGACAATGGGAGGCCTGTACCCAGTAGGGAACGCTAAGTATAGTAATAACCAGTCCACTACCATCGCACTCCCATAGCCCAGTAGTAGTTTTCCACATCTGTAATAGTCCTGCACAGACCGGAGGCTGCTTTTGGATGCATTTTTATAGTGTTATACAAGGTAGCCGCCGGTATGTGTCTCCATCACAATAAGATCAAAACTGTCAAAAGGGCCTCTGTGTGTTGGCTGTCTGTGTGTCTGTGTGTGTCCCGGACTCAAAGGTCCGGGACTCCATAGTTTCGTGATACGAAAGTTGACAAACATAATAATAATATTTTAGATTATTTGTCAAAAGTGCATAAAAGTGTAGGTAACGCTTCCATATGAACGAGAATTGATCTAGATTAGTAGTTATTTTATGATTTGTCTAAAGAATCTAGAAAATATCACAACGCCTATTATTATTATTGTTTGAGTAATAATTACCTTACATTTTAAGTACATGATATTATTTAAATCTGAATCCGTCTGCATTTCTGTACCTGCATTATATACCTAGTAATATACATTATATAATCGGTAAATAAATGTAAGTACCTGCAAATAATAGTAGTTTGGTATCTTTAAGTTAATGTATCCGCAAACATAGTAGAAGGCTAAGTTATGTTGGCTTGGCAAATAACATACCTATTTATAACCAGTTAAATACTAAATGAACGCACCCCACATAATATAAAACTACATACTTCGCATTGCAGGTAGTAACCGAGTAGGCACTTGCCTCGTCTAAACGAGGCTTTACATCGAGCTGAATAGATTACAGACATTGAACGGGCATTGGCAGTGATCGTGAATATTAATAGAATGATATGTTTTAGCGAATCATTGTTGAATTCCTGCCAAGTGGCGGGTAAACAACCTATCTTTTAGGTCAGCGATTGTTGGTTTACTGTCGTGTTTTTATGCAAATAAGGTTCTTTCTCACGACTGTATTCCCAGAGAGTAGACATTTTTTTCAGATCTTTTGGGCAATTTTAAATACTTTGATGATGTCTAAGGGATCAGAGGTATGTCCAGATACCTATTTGGTACATGCCCACATTTTGTAGAAGTTATGCGTATGTTAAGTAGTTATGTTTATGATATATTTGGATTGGACATGCCTCTGACTTCCCCCTTAGACATCTTTGTAAGATCTAAATAAAATGTATACCTATACATACATACATCTGAAAAGAGTTTATACCTACCGCTCTCCCTGAAAATACAGACGTGTTTACTTTTTTTTATCAAATTAAAGATCTTTGATTGACTTGTGTTATTCTTAGGGCTTGTGTTAGTTGTAGCCAGTAGAAACTTGGTTTAACCAATAAATTTGCATAAGGCTAGAATTCATACAAATAGGGAGGAAGGCCTCCTTACCTTAATACTTAGGTACTTACATAAATTCAGTAACACGGTTTACATACCCAAACAAAAAAAACAAAGTGAATTGTTTATGATTCATCTTTCGACAAAGAATACTTAGTGAAGAAACGTGTGTCTCGTAATTTGCAGGATAACGCTAACTTAGCTTAGCACCGGTTTGTATACTAAACAAATCGATTAAATTCTGCTTTTCTTATTACCCATAATTTAATAGTTACAAAATATATTTTTTTTAAATATTACGAGTTTTTTTTCATTTATTTCATCATTTTTTTTTGCTGATCTTATACTTCTAAATTCGACACCTCCAATTAATACTACGCTAACTCGAAAATCGTAGGTTTACAGGAGAAGCATTTAAAGGAAAAAAGCCGATAATTCCTGTGTTATTGAAGCTATTTCAATGAAATTTGCAGAGCGTGTAGTTCAATTAATCGTGGTTAAAGCTGCATATTCATATATTTTTTTATTTTGTTAGTTTTCATTTTAAGCTGAGTTAGCGGAGTATACTACGGAATAAGCTTATTTTTTGTCGAAATATACTCCGCTAAGTAAAGTTAGCTGTGTATATTCTGGAATATGACAGTAGGAAAATATAGTCATTAAATCGCTAACCAAAGCACAATAATAAATAATTTCGCCATATATCGGAAACAAGACATTCGTTTTATGTTTTTAGATAAAATTATTTGATAATTTCTATCAAATTTAACGTATTTAAAAAGTTAGCGCTCTGTAATTGGAATAACAATCAAAGCAACTATCGTGTTGCACGCCGCTAACAAATACATAGCGGTTTATTTCTTTACAAGTGCAGTTACTTAGCGTTTTGTTTCACTGAAAATTATTAATAAAATGTTAATTAATGTTACAAAATTAAAAATTTGGATTCCCTGATTAGTGGCAATACCTACCTATTTAATCAAAACTATCATACAATTCAATTTGTAAAAATCTTATTGAAATTCTTATTATGGGCGGAATTTAAAACAAAAAGGAGTTATGTAGGTAATGTATGTTTAAAATAAATAGGTACTATCATTATAAATTGTATCGTTTATATTATATTATGTATGTAGGTAGGTACCTACTTGGAAAACAATAACTATATAATGAAACTATCAGGACTGGAATGGTAGTGCCTTTGAGGTATTAAGATAGGTAGTAATAAGTAGGTATAAGATAGAAAACAAATCAATACTAATCAATCACAGTCATATTCAGCACATAGGTAGGACCTTTACACTAATTAGAGATCAATGATGCATGTAGATACTTACTAAAGATTATAAAAAGTGGAAAAATTATAAACAACTACTAAGATTAACTACTGTTAATTAAACATTTTCTTAAAATGCACTATCATCAACCTGGTATAAAACAGTAGGAAGGTACCGTAATGGTAGGTATTTATGTCCCTAATGTAAGTACCTTAATGTTTTTACAAAATATTTAGTTAGTACTTGAATTTACAAGTTAAATTTTTAAGTAGGTACCTACAATATTATGAGATCAATGGGTTAATCTTCGTCGATTTCATGTTGGTTGTCAATGACTGCGGTCATTGGCAAACTTTTATAAAAAACTAAGATATTTGGAGTAAATATACTAAAAATATATATTATACTAATGTCACAAAAATAAACTAGGTATGTCGTAGGTACTTGGCTTTGTTTTGATTTTCAATAAATGTTTAATAATTATGCTTTATCTGGTAATTGTCGCGCGAGATTATCGTTTACTTACCTGATTTTCTAACACGTTGTAAGTACCTATATTTTGACTGTCCACATACCTAAGCTGTATTTATTAAGTACCTACATGACATTCCTTCATGTTTTGGAGATGCTACTATTTTCTTGATTTAATTCACAATGTATTTTTAGATTCAGACAACTATCAGACCAAAGATATACTTCACTGAATTTACTTTAATGACTCCCTTTACTACCGATTTCATACAAAAAGTCATACAGGCAACTAGCTATTTCTGTAATATATTTGTATAAGCGAAATATTAACAAATCTTTGGAGCTCTGCCCCCGCACGCTACCCTATCTTCTCCTATTGGCGGAGTGTGCTCCTCTGTTTATCAGGTGCGGTGCCGGCATAGAACCGGCTAACTCATAATGGCGGAATATATACCGCACGATTTTTGAAAGTACATTATCTTAGCGTTTTGTAAATCTAAAAACTTTTTTGTTTTTCAATATTTTTTTATAAAATTTTGGGAACATAAAGATACGTCATTAGTGAGTGTTTTTCTGTAAAAAAAGAAAAAACGCTAAAATGAAGTTGGCGTAGTGTTCCTAGGAGGTATCGTAATGATATCTTCAATAATGTTTTTGGTCCATTAAAAATCCTTACCATTCTTCTCATTCACCCAAGAGTCTGTCTCGATATCGCCACAAACTGGTGTCGGTTCCCATTATGAACAACAGCTTCACACCTACCTGCTAACAAACTACATTGTCGCGTGCGTCCTATACACGACACCTATCATATCTTTTTAATGAACAACTCTTCAATTTCACTAATTCGTTGATTGAGGTCCAGAAATAATTGCTCATGGGCACGACATGTTTTTGTCATTTTTGTAAACTTGCTAGTCTAAACAAATAACTATGCTAAAATTGGTTACTTTAAAGAAATTTTAGAGATAAAGGTCTTATTTTTTTATCGGGCCAGTTGGATAGTGCCTCAACTTTATATCTATACTGACTCTAGATTTTTCCTTTTAAAATTTACATACTCTTTAATTTAAGCCCCTAACATAAAAAGAGGAAGAGGAGTAGTAGAAATACTCTACTTTTATGACGTGCAACGACAAACTTAAATCCTATCTTCCGATATCCGTTTTAAAAGTGTAATGTTTCTCCAGTTTATCCTATCGAAACTCCGACGCAGTGAAGAATCAAATTGACTTCTGGACAATTCAATTAAGCTGCACGTTAAGTGCAAGTTTGCGAACAACCGTGCGAGGAGCCAAGTTCCCGGAGGAAGTTTATCAAAGAGATTGTAGCCGAACAAGTTACCCTTCGTAGTTTCGTAGCGCCGTGTGTCACAGAGCAAACATCAGAAGGAAAACAAAATAAGTCAGCTGAACTTTACTGACCATTTCAATACAATATTTTCGGGTAAAACTGCCGGGCACAGCTAGTACGTTATAGATATATAGAGCTACTAGAAGATACTGAATTCGCGAAATGCGTCTTTTAATGTTTCTTCGGATTCTCATATAAATGTCCTTGTGTGTGTAGTTCTCGTTCACCCACATTTTAAAACTTACATTTGTTTTCAGAATAAAAAATAAGCATAGGTAATATTTGTTCATATGCAAATCAAAAGGATAAAAAATAACTGAAGGTGTAAGGTGAAATCTAAAACAAATATTTTACCAAGCCACACATTTATGTTCCACGGTATCTCGATCATAAGTTCGTGCCTCGCCTAGCATGAAGATATGATGCCAAAGAACTGCCATTTACAATATTTATCCATGTATAATCACAATTCTTGGCAAATACTGCACAAGTTTCCGTACTTCATTTCTTTTTACAGTGGCATCGTTGCTCAATTCCTGCGGAATGCAAATTTCATTTTATTTAAAAAAAACAAGTTTTCTGCTTTCCTTACCTATTTGTGAGGTGCAATTTATTTAACGTGGTTACTTATTCGTTACGAGTTGTGATACAAAAAATGTGAATGTCATGTCAAGGTCTGTTATTTCGAAACTGAAACATGAATGAGTTACATTACTCAGGTTCTTTTTTACCCACTTAATTTTGGCAAATCTTTATATACATCATAACTCAATAAATTTTGACCAGCTTGCTCCAAAATGATACCTGAAGCTATATTATTGTGTCAATAAAATTAACTTACAGATCTGAATCTGGCAAGGTCAAAAGAAAAGTAGGTAGTAGTAATGCTTAAACCGTTAGTCCTAGGGATTTTTGCAAAGAGCATAATATTATCTTGAACTACTGCGCATAAAAAGGAAGAATAAGTATTTTGGGATTCAACCTTAAAAGTCAGGATCATTTTGGCTTGCAACAAAATATAGAGAGGTACAAATGCTAAAGATACAGTTTTAGAAAATCTATTACGACGCCTACTGTTTTATTCATAGCCAAAATAACCTAAATACTGTTAAGATCGAGATTTTAGAACACAAAGTTATTCAGCAAATCGAATTATAAGTTAGCTTTTGTTCCAAAATACAATTGAAGTTGTTGAATCGCTGAATATCAATTGGAGAGTTACGGGTATCAAGTTAGTTCTGACAACTAAAACAGATTTCTGCCCTGAAATAATATCTACCCAGTGCTGCTACTATCGCCACAGATTCGATTATAGTACATGAAGATTTATTGATAGAAGCATAAGTATAGAAGTGAATTTATAGTTAAATGTAAAAAAACTAAGTTTTTTTTAATAAGTAAGTAGGTACATTTATGCATTGACGAAAAATATAACAAATATAAATATAAAAAAACCATCCCAACAACTATAAAATCTGTTTTGTTGAACTTTGTGCTTACTAACAAATGAATCAAACCAAGTCAGAGAAATAATCGTATTTGAGAAAAAAAAATGCGCTCAAACATTATTTAGGTAGGTACTTACCTACATATTTTGATATGTTTTTACGGACTCGGAGTGTCACTTCTGGAGTAAACTTTTTAACCCTTATCCCTATGGGTTATTTGAACTAATTCAATAGCTTCAGTTTGATAGCTGTACTCGGTAGCTCTAGTAATGGTATTCCGATGGATCGAGTTATAAGGGTCAGCTACATCTGGCTAGGTTACTTATTGCTTTCATTAACATGGAGGAGGCTGGCTATGTAAGGGAAATGGTCTATAACTTGTCTGATTAAACTATGGATCTGTAAACTGAACTGAAACAAGACGAACATTGTAATTCAATATTGTAAGTATTATCAAAAAAATGATGATTACTACCACTAGTAAGTTGTATAAGGAAGCTGCCAACATTGTTACCGAAGTTTTTAAGCCGCCTTGAGGTCTTCCTAACGACAAGACCGACAATGTAACATTCCTTCTGAAGGACGTTGCTTAGCTGTTATTGCTACTTGCGGTTAAACCTTGGGTGCGACCGCTCGGAAAGTTTTATCAAGTACGTCGAGCGCTTTATATTTATGCTATAATGTTTTTATTCTTTGGAAAAGGACAGCGGAAATAACTAAGCAAGTCCAAACACACGTTTGACTTTACCCATATTTTGAAATATTAATGATAACAAGTACCTAAGTACTCTTTTGTAAGCTGTTACGACTTACACATATTTTACTAGGTATATATAAATAATGCTTTCAACGTAATGTATTAGTAACGTGATACCTAGACATAATAAGATTACCTCCTTCTAACTGATGCATTGAAGTTTCAATTAGAATATCAGATTCCCCTCAAAACAGCTGAGCTCACTCAAATCAAATATGATACTCGTGAGATGGAGTTTCAAATTACAAATTCCAATTTCAGTATTAAACTTGATGATATAATTACTACGTTTAGTTTATAGGTACCTAGCAAGATTATTATTAAAATATGTTTGTATGTTTTAAAATATAAGTAGTTTTAGCGCATAAAAAGTTCTTTGCGAGTCTGAGTAGGATGCACTCGACAGCTAACTTTTCTGCAGAACTTTTTTTATTGAATTAATCATATTTATTTTCTCTAAAATGCTGAAAATCATTTTTTTGTTTGATCTTTTTTTAATTTTATTTAATTACGAAATTGAAATCTTTTGAAATTGAGGTTTTTATAAAACAAATAATTTTGCTATTCTAAAATACTTACCGGTAACTTATGAAAATTTTGCAAACTGTCACGTAGAATACCATCAAGATGTATAACGATTAATAAAAAAAAAATTGTTCTTATTATTTGGTAGGTACTTAGCCACCAGTTGAGTATGTAAGGCTCTTATTATTCAGAATAACTATTGCACCTTGAAAAACTTATTGAAGATAGTCTTGATCCTTTTTCATTTCCTTGTTTCAATCAAGCATCTCATTAAAAAACTAAATAAAACATAGTAAAGTTTGGCAACTATTCTTTCAAAGCTGTGGCGAAGCTAAGTGAAACGATGCACTAAATTAGGTGCATGAAGTTCCGCGAAGTATCTCCATAAGCACTATGGGTATGCACTAAAGTAAAAAGTTAGCTTCGAACTTGCATCGTAAGCAAAATTTAAATTTAACATTTACGACCACTTACAGAGTTAGTGAAAGTAAACTTTCCTTTCAATTTTCTTTTCTTGACTAGTAGGTATATTGTTTTATAATACTACAGTACAGTTGACGACAGAAATATCTATGTGTTACTTACAAATATTGTTATTTTCTTGTCTAGTACTGCCGACAGACACACCCAAAACCTAAGGTGTCGAGCTTGCTTAATACGTAATTAATAAATCGTTTAAGTTAAGCATCTATCTGAGCGGATGATGACGATGATAATTTTAGTTTTGTGGTTGAAGCAAAATAAATGACAACGCCCAACATTTTTAATCATTAATTAGTAAAAATGTAGTGTTGTAACCAAAATGAATAAATTTTTGAATTATCTATACACGGGCAGGTGAAATGCGCCTATCTCATCTAAACTTGTACGACTTAAGTTTTAAGAGCGAATGTGTTTCATAAACAATCAACATTAACGCGACTTTAACCTTATCGTAAAAGTAGGTATAAGTATAAAAATGTTTTCAAAAATTTAACAAATTTACAGTTATAGTAATTTCTTCCGTTTAAATATTTTTTTGTCAGTGACTGTACATTTTATGGAAGCGTGTCGAGTGTTTAATTATAGACATAAGGTTTCAAACAAAGAATATTTCATTTTTGTGTGAATATTCGTGTTTTGGGAACTTGTGGTTTCGATTTCTCCGAGATTATAATGAATGCTTCTTAACCCGTCCAATTCAAAATTGAATATGCTGCTCAAGAGTTGAGTTGAGTACAAGTTCAATTTTTTTTTATTTAAAAGCAATGCGATCTTTGTTTTTTTCACGGTGGAGATAATTTAAGCAATTGATCTATTATGTACCTATAGTAAGTAATTTTAAAAACATAAATAAAATTCGTCATGAAATCTTGGCAAACTGCATTTTTATACTTATTAGATCTATTTACAATAAGTACAGTGTGTTTCACAAGAACGTGACCCTAATAAAAAAATGTATTCGAGACATTTTTGCAAAATAAAAAATACGAGCAGGTAGCCCAATGTTTTGCCCATGACGCAACAAAAAAACAAACCAGTTCTCGCGTTCACTTCGCACACAGCACACGCTTCCCGATATGAGTGCCGCGTATGCTTCCCGCTATGAGGCAGTGTTCCTTTGTTCTCATCCCAAAGGACCCAAAATGTCACGTGTTCAGGCAGCAAAGTATATGAAAAAGTCAAAGGCGTTTGTGACCAAGTGGGTGAACCGATATTTAGTAACAAAACACGTCGATGACCTACCAGAACGTGGTACAACAAGAAAGACGTCGTCCGCCGAGGATAAGCGGATCACTAATCTATTTTTGAAAAATCCACGTTTATCTTTGCGATCCGCACAAGTAAAACTGTCGAAAATAGGGCTAAATATATCTCTAGCTACAATTAGAAGACGCTTAGTAGATATTAAGTTAAAATACCGAAGCACATTGAAGAAACCGCTCCTTTCACAAAAACACGTTGAAAAAAGAATGGCGTGGGCACAAGAAAACAAAGATCGCGACTGGGACAAGATAATCTTTTCAGACGAAGCTTCGTTTTGGGCAACTAGTATCACACCTCGTGCTTGGTCAACTGCTGATAACAGACTTGTCGAACGAACTGTTAAACACCCGGTAAAGGTGCATGTTTGGGGATGCTTCTCAAAACGTGGTTTTGGCAATTTGAACTTGTTTACTGGTTCTCTGAATGCTGTAAAGATGAACCAAATATACCAGAAAGCATTATTACCATCTGCCCGAAGGCTGTTCCGAAGCCCAAGTGAATCATGGATATTACAAGAAGACAATGACCCCAAACACCGAAGTCGCCTATGCACCGCCTGGAAACTAGATAATGGCATCGAGGTTTTGGATTGGCCCTCACAATCTCCTGACGCAAACCCAATTGAAAACGTTTGGGCACTGATGAAGCTTAAACTTCGAGGAAAAAAAACCCTAACTGCCGCCGAGCTTACTCGCAATTTAAAGGCCATATGGAAGTCATTATCCCGTGAATACGCAGAAAATTTAGTTGAAAGTATGCCACGAAGATGCCAGGCCATTATGGACAACGGAGGAGACTGGACACCTTATTAATAATAAAGCATCTAAGTGCATATGATTAACTACGTGTTAAATTTTTTTCGGACGCTAGACTTCATTTTTTTTTTAACTTATGCCGGTCACGCTCTTTTGTTACATAGTGTAAGTTCGTATGAGCAAGTGGCCAACTCTGGTGACTGAGTTTTTTGGCCGCCTTAAGGCCTCCGTCATGGCTTAACGACTTAACTCACATTTACAATTAGAATGAAATACCTACCTAATTTAGGTATTCTACATTTTAAAGAATTTTTTTGAGGCATAATAAATTTGTATAATGAGCCGGCTAAGATTTGAATACCTAAGTAAATCTTTTTATCTATGTATTTGGTGTAGGTACCTACATTGACGGACGGTCGTGTTGTTCGTGTTTTGGATAGGTTTTCACAAGTCTTTTTCAAAATTCTTGTCTAATTTAGGTCTTTGTACAATTGACTTTACTGTCATGAAACAAAGCTCCCTTACTAATGAACCGCAAGCTCATTAAACGTTTACTACCACATTGCCGCCCGTGGATTCGTATGTCCGTTAGATGTTTGAACTGTCAGAGTAATTAAATTTTCCCTGATTATTGCCAAATGTGTGTCCAAATGGAATTGAAATGCTACGAATGATTGAGCACGTGAAAATTCGATATGCTGACGGTCCAGCTCAGATGGCTTCGCTGGTTTATTGAATGCCAAATAAATAAAAAATAGGAATATAAATCCAGTCTTTAAATTTATACAATTTAAATAAAAATTAAATAATTATCATTATTTAGAGATGTGTCATTTTATATTGTAGTTCACTAAAATAAAAAAAGGTAACGTATAACAGGTATTTAAAAAAATTAATATTTCGAATTTAGAGGTAGTTTTGTAATTTTTTTCTAGAGTGAAATTATACTAATCATATTTTAATAGTAAGCTTACGGACAATAACAGACTTACCTACATTTCAAAGAAATGCGTGCTTACAACAAAATGTTGTATGTTTATTGAGATACCCATGTTCAAATTTCATGTAATCCAGGGTATCACCTTAAATAGTGAACCGGCTACACCAATTCGCGCGTGCTCCGGTTGGGGACCCTCGGTTTGGACGGGCTGCGATATAAATTATTCCGCTGCAACGGAATGCACGGTCCTGGTTAGCCGACCCTAGCATGTTACGACAAATAGGTATTGATGCAAAATTAACGGTTTAGTTTCCACCGCTGGGACCTATGGATGGACGACAATTAAAGTTTACAAATGTAAGGAGATAATAATGCAAAGCTTTTTTAGCCTTAAAAGGAAACTGCCTAGCCCCTGTGGTGCAAGAGACATAGTCTGTCTGTCTGTGTCTGTGTGCAACATTTAAAGGTGGCAGTCAATGTTCTAGAGTTGAATTTAAACGTGTTCACCCTATGCAGTGGCACTTAACATGTTAATTTATGAGATTTAGAAACCAAAAGTACAGAATAAAGATGATGTCAAAGTTTTCAACGCAAGAATTGTTTAAGCAAACCAAGAAATTTCAAGATTAAAGTTTTAAAGTGTTCGTTGATACTAAATTCTTAACCCCACTTGAGAAACTTTTGAAAACACAGTCGGAAAGTCACTTTCACAATCGTTTTAGATTTCAAAGTAATTTTTTATCTAAAATATTAAGATGATCGGTTTTGAAAAAAAAAATTATGTTTGGTTTAGGTATTATCTACATAATTATCTATTTAGACAGGCAACAGGTTTTAGTTGTTGTTCCTATTAATCTATTTTTGAGAAGCTAAAAAACTTATAACGAACAAGTAATTAGTTGCTATCACAATTAAAAAAATAAAACAAATTAAACCTTAAATAAAGCTCTACCCTATTCTTCTTTTTATGTCTCAACAAAAAGAACTGATCATACTAGTTAAAAGAACCTTAGTCACAATGAAAATCTGCTTTATAATGAACGAAAAAAACTATTAAAATATTCAAAGTGAATAGGTTTTATTGTTCGTAAGGACCGCTGCGCGGACTTTTAATTAAAGGCCCCTTCACATTCTCCATTATACGGACATTTTTACAACCCCTGTGAACATAACTACCTATAATTTCCACTACGCGACAGTAGTGGAGTGAGAATATGGTAATAATAAACGCAGTGAGAAGTGCTCTTATTTTGTATTTATTTTATTTATTTATTTTTATTTTTACATCTTAGGAAAACAAACAGTCATAAAAAAACAAATTAAATAACTAAGTATAACACTAAAGACCATTTAGAGGCCATATCCACTTTATTCGTCTTTCCTAATGGTTACTTTTATAATCATTTAAACAAATTTGGGTAGGTATCTGGTAATACAGTTTAGAGACACTGTTGGTAAAATCAAGTAAAAAAACTAGTAAAGATGTGGTAGCTTATAAGATTTTTTTTATAATGGAGTTTTATGTTAACTGGCCAATGGGACCATCATACTTCACCGGAGTGGCGAGAACGGAGGCTTTGATATTAAGAGAAGAACGATATTCAGAGTTAAAACATTAGTTTGTGTGAACTAACTCACTTCATATTACAGGCTTCAGGAATCGCATATTCTCTTGAAAATATTCGCCGGTTTCTTTTCATTTCCTGATACAAACAGCTTCTTCCTCAAACTTTCCATTTCGCCAAAGCCCAATCATAAAATTCGCCGACAAAATGTGGATTCCGCGTAAAATATTTTTGGAGTAATTTTATTTAGATATTGTTTTACACTGCGAGATGCCAGCTTACTTTCAGTATAGAATACAGTTGAAATGGTTTTTTATACTTTTCATTTCTTACATTTTTCTACGAGATGTATTTTAGTAGTGTTAAAATTGCATTATGTACTATTGATTCCATTATTTCTAAGGTTACAACAATTTTAGTTAAGATGCATTCTACAAAATAATGTGCGTGAATTTTTGCTCGGGAATATCCACCAATAGTATCCCTTCTTTTTCCCAGCCTCATCGCAGCTATATTATTGGTAGATATTTCCTCGCTCTTAGTTTCTCAGATCTTGTGAAATACCCTTACAGTTTAGACCAATTCCACGTTGGCAGAAGAGTTGGCAGGCCATAATCCTGGCCATATTTCACAGCAAAGCTCCCGATGAAACACGCTTGCCACGACACATCGTTTTGATTTATGAACTGTTTTAGTACCGTTTAAAACTAAACTGAAGAAAATAATCCCTTTTATTACCCCGGCCCGGAAAATGTTGTTGTTTTTCTTGGAGTTCGTATTGTCTTAAAATTACCTACATAATTTTATTGTCATTGAAAATATACGAGTACTACATTTTCATTCGAATTAAGCTTTATTTGAATTCAAGGAAATAATCAATGGGCGCAGTTTCATCTGATGATTAAAGTATAAACTGCGCCCATTGATTATTTATTTATTCCTTATTCTGGGTTTCTGATCGCATGGATAATACGAGGTTGACGCAGGAGTTCGCGGGTTCGATGCCGTTGCGGGAAAGTTTAAAAAAGAAAGATTTTGTACATTATGTTCTGCAGATATGACTGTGTTTCGGGTGTTTCTCTATTTATACCTACTATGTATATTATAAAAAAAAGTACTTATTAAGGTACCTAAGTAGATAGTACCCATAAGTAGGTCCAAGGATATTTATTTACATAATTTATTATTTAATACTAGTATCTGGCTGCGGCTTCACTTGCGTGGTACTTACCTGGATAAAAAGTAGCCTATGTATTATTTCAGGTCATAAACTATGTATATTCCAAATCCATTCAGTATTTTTTGAGTGCAAGAGTAACAAACATCCATACACACTTTCGCGTTTAGAAAATTAATAAGTTTGCATCTAAAATTAGAAGAATCTAAAGTCAAACCCATACTTTATATAAAAAAAATATGCTTACATTTTGCAGGTATTGTAAAACCTTCCACGAAAAACATTATAATTAAACGACTAACAGAATAACTGTCTGGTGCTCTGAATCAGCAACTCGCGTTTTTTTATTTTACTTGTTCCTGGATAAAGTGGGAAGCGGACATAAATTGTGGGGTTCCGTACAAATTGCGTTCCACCAGTAATGTATTCCATACGCTATCGACGCAGAGTAGACGGTGCGTAGAGTCAGGAAACGTAAAATATATTCAAAATATTCTTATACACGTTAATAAACTTAACCATTATTGTTGTTGTATTGCCGTTATTTATTTGAAAGTTTCGTGTTTTCTTTATAATTTGTTTAAAAAATTCCAAATGAGAAAACCAAAATCATAAAAGTCACATTTTGTGCCATATTGAACTATCTAATGTACCTACATTTACATTATTATAGTTTTTTTTCTGCATTTTTATAGAAGTACATACTACTGCAACATTACATAGGTACTTAGATATTTTTTCATTGTTATAAGAGTATTGGAGGACAGGAGTCGTTGGTGAAAACGGGCATAATGCCCGTTTTCACCAACGACTCCTAAACAGTCTCCTTACTAAGTATTACCTAAGCTAGGTGATCCCTTAAATCCCCCTCCTACCTAATTTCATTTTCACCAAGCTAAGTGACCCCTAGCGAACCACTACCTAACTTTAAGTGATGTATTTTACCGATTCAATTTCATTCATTCAATTTCTGGTTTTTTACTGTCAACATGTAGGCTGTATGTTGATTGTCTATGCTTTAAAAATAAATAGTGTTTGTTTGACATGTTTATTTTGCTTTAGGACATTAATTGCGTTTCGTTGGCGTTTCGAGTTTATGATAATTGTTATTTCGTGTGCTTGAACTTTTTATTGTCCGAACTCAATTTTTGATTCAATTTTTATCAACAGGAAAGGACACTTTCTTTAGTTAACCTAAATCTTCGAAAAAAGTCCACGTCATCAAACTTTTGGAAGAAATCAATTCTCTCACAAAATATACGTGGTCGATCCCATAATACACGATCTGTGATCACTTCTATATCCTCAATAACATCAATCAAAACACTCATCTTTAATAATTATAAATATTAGCAAACATTCACAAACTGATACAACTGTCACCTATCATTAGGACCCCGAATTTCGGCCCCCTAAATTTAGGTAACACTTAAAGCTTTTAGGTGACAGATTGGGAGTGGTGAAAACCATTTCTTTCTTAGGTGTTCCCTAAAATGAGATAGGTGTCACTTAAAATTTAGGATTTGTTGGTGAAAACGGGCATTAGAACCGGGTAACCTATTCTAGATCTTGTAAATAGGAACATATGCAGGGTCCAACTGGGGTAAAACTACAATATGTAGAAAGACATCAAATTGGTAAAGCAGACGAAGAATTGCGAAAACCTGATCGGATTTTTTTTTGCCACACTAGACCGTAATTCCGTCGCCGACTTTCGGCGGTGGAACGCCAATACAATGTTATTGCATATAAAATACAAATAACGGGCACACTACGAAGATCGGTCGTTCCGTCGCGGACGATCGGTCGCTCGGTGCGGACCGCTCAATTGCCGCGTCTGTTCGGTCGTAAAGTCTCTGTACGACCCTACTCTGTGCTCTCGCGTCCACGTCAGCTGAATTCAACTAAATGAAACTTTCCGTACCCCTGTGCTTTTCACACTTATTTTGCCTTTAATCAGTCTGAATTAAGGCGATTTGTAACAGCTGGAGACATTTCCTTAGCGTGATGGTTGACTGAATTAAATTGTTTGCACACATCGCGCTAAACTTTTCGCACGACAAGTTAAAGCTAAGCGTACAGTGAGCCATGAAATTTGATACGCATTTAGTTCTGAGTGAAATTATTTCTTTTTTAATTAAGTTTTTGCTTGACGAAAGTTTTGAACGAATAATTAAAAACAAATATCGTACGGATTTTGACAGAAACCTATTTAAAAACTTGACTGAATATCCAACATTTTTAGATTACTTACTTATAGAAGTTAGTTGAACTTGTTGATATTGGAGAGGTTCACTATATTTTTAAGCTATTGCATAGCTTCTATCGCGGGCCTTGAGCATGGAGACCGAATCCAGAAATTCCGTAACGAAAATAACCTAACAACCCCCACTCCGAAAAAAACAAATGCTATGCTTTACCGCGGCAGTCTCCGAGTGCCACGCGTCTTTCTTTTTTTAGATTATGAATTGAAGTCAAGCCATGAGGATAAATCACTTTAGTGTTGATGATAATCATGTGTTCTGTACTTTTAATGAGAATAAGCATAGCTCTAACTAAACCTATAATAAATTCGAATTAGCGAGAGCTTTTACCGTAAGGGGAGGAAACTCGTTCCAACACGAAATAGGGTTTTGTAAGATTAAAACTTTGTAGGATGATGCTGTATGGAAACTTATGCATATTATTACGTAGGTAAGTACTTTGTAAAAGTAAACGAAAGCAGGCTCACGGCTATATCCTCAAATCGGTACTTCCACTATACTACATTTCTTTCTATCCAAAGGTTGCCTGGAAGAAATCGCTACTCAGCGATAAGGCCGCTCATTGTACATAATAAATAAAAAATAAGTACTTCGTTTTTTAACAAGTTGTTATTGAATTTTACTTGTATTTAAGTTACAATAAAGAATTTTCATTCATTCATTCATTCCACTGTTTGGGGAAATCAGAGTCCATAGAAGTTACAGGATATTCTTAAGTTTCACTATATACCCTGTTACATATACCGGGCTTTTATTTTCTCTGTGACAGTATATAGGTGTTGCAGTTTTTTGTACAAACTAACTATTTCATTATTTGTTTTATTCCCTAATTTTCTAAAACAGTTTGTACCTATTATTCTAATCGTTTAGTCAACTAATCACTAAAGGTCGATTGATTAGGGGTACATTATTTTACATGTTTGTTTCCCCTAAAACAACGTTCATGTTGATTTTAAGCCCTTAATAGACTTTTGATATGTTTACGCCTTAAGCAATCAAACTATTATTACAGAATCACAGAACTGCATTACACCCCAAGATAAACAGGCCATAGATAAATAACGGGGGGCGATTAACAAACCGATGTGTTTGGGGACCGTAATATATTCAGTCACTGATCCCAATTTGTCTGACCTAACGTTGTATTGGATGCTGACCCCTTTGCAGGCATATTTTCGACTTAAATGGTTTTAAGCACGGTTAAAAACCTAGACAAGTTTATATGCAGGTATGTTTTAGTCACTGTGATCACAAAAAGTTACGTGGACATTTACCATAGGACTAAATAATTATGCTCATTCCAGTACCAGTTGGGGAAGTACGAGTATTGTTTGAAATATACCAAACCGTTTCGCAAAACTTATCTTTGATAAAGTAATTTGTCGATAAAAAATCGGACAGCCGATCTGACTCTTCTATTGTGTACGCGTTAATAGTTACTCAGCCAAGTCTGTCATAGTTAATTTATAACAGTAGGTAATAAAGAAAATAATTAGCGACAAATAATATCCCGCGTAGAGGCTTCTGCACTCGCCAAAGCCCGGTGAAGTTATAAAGGTCCGGAAGACCATTTAACATAAAAATCCTAAAAAAAAAAAAAAAAAAGAATATCGTTTAATTTAGATACAGGACTATCTTTAAAAATTTCGATGCAGTAGATATTTATTTCAGATCATTAGACAATTATTTACATCGAAGTTATCTAAGGGGGTAGTCAGAGAAATGACTAAATATTTCTTACTTGTAACATGCTCATTATCCACTTGCCCATATTTAGCGAAAGTTAACATAATTATGACAAATGAAAACTATACATTCGTAATAAGAGACAAACTTACTGAAACAACGATGCAATGAGACTCGAAGTAATGCCTCTAACTCTCCTAATCGTTTTCCCATTTAACTGGTAGCAAAACCCTCCCCCGTCTATTAAGCAAATAATTAAATTTAAACTTGCTCGTTGGATTTACATCTAAGGATTATTATAGAACAAATCTTAATTATTACCTCGTTAACTTTATCGGCTATTAAGATTTTTATGGCTCTGATGCTGGAGCTAAACAATATCAGTTACTGTTTAATAAGATTGCTTTAAATTGGATATAAAAATAATTAAATAAGAGTTTGCTTTTATTAAAAGCTAGATTAATTAAAATATAGATTTTAACTTAACACTGGATAAGAAAGAGCAAGATTCGCGCTCTCATTTTCATGTTAGCTTTACCGTTTTTTGCCTAAAAACTCTCTATCTCTTATGTGACTAATAGAAAATAATTAATTGAACATCTAGCGTTCAATTAAATGATGAAAATACATAATACTACTCAAGATATAAATATAAATATAATTATTATTGGACTACCTGAACCTGAATCGCTACAGAAATTGGAAGATAGGATGATCGCTGATAGAAATGAGGTACTAAAACTCACAAAAACTATTGAACCTGAGTGCCCTGAACCTGTGAAAGTTTTCCGTCTAGGGAAGCCCAGCCCTGAAAAAACACGACCCCTTAAGGTATGCTTCAACTCACATGATATCGTGAAATCTATACTACGAAAAAGAGTTAACCTAAAAAAAGATGGTATTAAAATATATTCTGACCAGACACCCAAACAACAAGAACACTTGAGGATTCTTAAAGAAGAACTAAAACATCGTACAGAAAGTGGTGAAAAGAGTCTTACTATTAAGTATATTAAAGGTGTACCTAGAATCATAAAACATGATTCCAAAAATATTATAATGAAGCACCAAAAGTAATTTAAAATAATAATAATAAAAAAAAAAAAAAAATTAAGTACTTATAATAATTAAAAATATAAATGATAGGTATACTTAAATAAAATTATGTGAACTTCTATTTCTGTAAGTATGTATACTTAGTATACATTACTAAAAATTAAACATAATATTAGGTACAATAACATACCTAATGTATTATAAAAATTTTTAACACTAATAATCACATTAACAAAATATAGTAATAACAAAAAGAAAAATACAATTATAAATTTTTATTAAATTTGGCCGTTGTCGCTTCCAGTTGTGCCTATTCCGTGTAAACAGCTTGACCAAGCCATTGTTACGAAGTTCGACCGAGCAATATTTCAATCTACCTGCATTTTGTCATTTTTCACCAGTTGACTTACTTTGTGTGTTAAATAATACTGCTATCTCAACTAAGACAACTAATTTATAAATAGGTACTTAGGTACTTAATCGTTATTTTCTACGTATTTGATATGATGCATTGTGTTGAGTTCAATAATGTAGCTAAATAAGTATTTGTCTTTTTACAAGTCAAAACATAGGCACGACCCACCCGCTCAGAACAAAATTTATGTTGTGTATTTTAATTAAGTTTCTCATTTAAGTGAATTTGTAAATTCTTTTGAGAAATAAATAAATCTTAAACCTGAAGATATAAGGTCAACCAAGGCAAGTGTGACATAAATTGATTAGTTCAAATGTTTGTTATCAAATATTTCTACACTGTAATGTTTTAACACAAAAAAAAATGTCTCAATACATGAATTAGTGATCTAATGTACGTTTGATCAAGCATTTAAATATCTCCTCGTAGTTCTGTTATACTTTTTGCAAGTAAAACGAATCAGAAATGGAGACTGTCACACTTCCCTCACAACTGGGGTAAGTGTAACAGTTAGCATTTAGATTTAGTTTTTTTATAGTATTGTCTGTGGTCTCTGTTAAATTCGATGAGCTGTTACTAATACCATCGTATTTTGTGATCTATTATTATGTAGTGAACGTTCTTTTTTGCATAGCATAAGATTCATATAGTCATGGGGCAAGTGCAACAGATTTTTAGAGAAATAGTGATGTGACACTATCAAAATTCTGTTACACTTACCTCAGCTATTTTTATGCATAGGTAGAAGATATTTATTGCTATGGATAGGTTTCGAAAGGTGTTATTTACCCAAGGTACTTATAAAAAATATTAATTAAAAAAATAAACATCATCTTTGCCGTCTAACAAAACAAAAACATCCGGGTTTTCATCAATTTGTAAAAGCTCATTTAAAAATTTCATTTGTAAAAGCTCTCAAATTTTTTTTATTCATTATTTTCTTCAATATTTTCTTTTGTTCACCATTTTTAAAATAAATAAAAATTTATCATAGGTATAAATAATATCTGATTCATTTATAAATACGATGTCCCTTCACTAGTTATGTTATTCTCATATAAGAGGATCGGGGTTAGCGTGACATGTCACACTTCGACATGTTAGGTTTTAGGCGAGGTAAGTGTAACACCGTTCGTATTTCATAGAATACTGAACTTACGTCATAGAAACGTATTACACTTCAAGTACCGATATTAATTCTTGTTACTTACCTCTAAACTCGTTAAAAAATAACACCACAACTCACAAAAAAAAAAAAAACATATTTGCCTAAAATTTTAGGACTTGGCACTAATCCACTTGTTATTCCAAATGGCGTGTATCGAGAAAACAGCTGAGGTTGTGTTACCTGTCGTTGCAACAATTAATAGCAAAAACGTTTCTCTACCGTTTCATAGATGGCACTTAAACGTAAAACGTGTTTAAGCCGCGTTATTTGAAATTGTTACACTAACCCCAATGTTACACTTGCCTCGGTTCACCTTATGTGAAGTCCAGTAAAGTAAGTTCAGGCGGTACCCCGACTTAAACTAGCCACCTATTTTATCTGATTACATATTACCTTGAAAAAGGAATTTTCAAAAATATATAGAACGGTTTGTGATACAGAGTGATTTATGATAATAAGCTTTTTGTTAATACCTCTGTAATAGTTTTATTTTGTAAAGTAGTATGTGTTAATCCAGGTAATAAACTATGTAGATTCCAAGTTTCAGCCAAATACGTGCAGTATTTTTTGAGTAAAAGAGTAATAAACAAAACATCCATCCGGATATCCATACAAAGTTTCACGTTTATAATATTAGTAGGATTTAAATCTTTATTGTTTTTGCATTCTATATTTACAGACCTCACAATCTTGTGCCCGAGAGAAAGGAGCTTATCAGACCAAAAAACAATAAATGTAAGCGTAACATTTATTCCTATTAAAAGATGGAACCTTAAAAATTCAATCGTAATTTATGTAATGAATTAAATCTACTATGTAATTACATAAAGAGTCAAGGAATGTTCCTTTACTTCGTCATAAATATCATTACACCTGAACTCTTTTGCATACATCTACAGGCTGATTCGAGAATTTACATGGTATTGTAAAACAACCTCTACCCCACTCCTAAATGTTTGAATTAGTGTCTGTCGATTTTATTATCTTATACAATCTAGTAGAATGTTTCGTTTTTGCTACTATAGCTAAAACTTAACAGTTTTCGAACTCATATTTCAGGTAATTTCAGATGCAATATTAGTTGCATCATGAGGTTCAGGCTATTTCGTTCTTCAGCTTGATGATATCCCTAGAGGCTGAGTTAGTCACTAGGGATAGCTCATACTACATATATGTATATACATGCTTTAGTGAATCACACTGTACATAATCGTTACGATCGAAGGCTCAACCAATCCTACTTTATGATTATTCAATGCAAACGTGGGTAGTCTATGGTCGCTTGAATTATTAACTTTACTGCGAGGAATTGATGAGACATCCAATTTATTGCGACGTTTTAAGTTAGAGTGGTTGTGGTAAAATGTAGTACTCGATACTTTACATACTCGATTTTTCATTATGTCGACGGCCCCACCGAATAAGCGTGTAAAGTTCCTTACCGTATTTTTTTTTTATTGAATTTTTACACTTTTGGGGGTAAAGTGCACCTCCTAAATTTTTTTCAGACATTTTTTTTAATTAATTTTAAAATAATCGTAAATCGAATGTTTATTCTACGGAAAGAAAAAGCACAAGTTTCACACGAATATTGCAGAAATGGATCTTGCTCACTGTCAACTCTTACACGTGTAATGTAATGTTACTTTGTAATATTATTCGCGCGATTTTAAAAAACAAACAATAACCGTAAAGTGTTTTGCTGATTTTTTTAGTTTACAGTGATTAGTAACCATATTGAATAATTTTATTCTTCGAAACTTTTGAATTCTAGTTTTCGTAAAGAATTTAATAATATTACAAAAACTAAAAATATAATACTTATGATTTAAAACACATATTTTTCAGTAACTTGTTTTAGCTAAAATGCTTTTATTTAGTAAAAAATGGATTGGTACACGGTAGAAAAAGGCGCGGGGAGGGAACTATTTTGAGAAATTATTATGTAGATCGAGTTAGTCAAGCAGTGTGTGTGTGTGGATGTGCATGTCGTCGTCCGTGGGGTTAATTTACTTCTATGAGAAATACAATTTAGTTTTGTTTGAATGAACTCATCTCGCTGCAGAAGGATCTTGAAACACTTGTTACATGAAAGTGATAAAAGTAATTGTCTTTTTTAAACTTTCGTGATCATAACACATTATAAAAGTATGTGGACACTGTTAGTGTAGTGTGTTGTCCTAGTGTGAACCGACCCTAATTGACATTTATGAAGATCAAGTGAGGGTAGTTGAATAAACGCTTTCGCTTTGCTGTGGCGGGACCTCCAATGCTTCAGTTTTCCCGCGACCACGACTGGTGCAATCCGGTCGAAACGTCGGGTGGATATTAAAGGTAAAATTCGTGATAAATACCCGTTTGCATATGTTTTATAATGTGATAAAAGTAAATGTGTACCTACGTACTATTTTATTTATTACCTACCTACTATGTACTGGTTAGTAGTTTAGTTTAAGTTGCGGAATTTTTAATTTATATTTGTATAAAATTATTAAACAAACATGTACAAATGCACCAACCTCGTTACATCCAGATGAAGAATGGTCTATGTACCTATGAGGACATTTAGGCGGGTCATACATACTCATAAAACAGTGTCGTTATGGGGAAGTGCAATGTGAAGCAAGAGAAGCGATAATGAGTTGAAAGTAGGGGGGACAGAGGGAACTCCAGTTATGGACACGAAACCTCCAAGGCTCCGATCTACTCGCACTCAGATTAAAAACCCCGAGATCTTTCAACTCATTTTGACTGTCTGGAATCACCTGAATTCAGTGGATGAGATCAATAACAGGTTTGTGGAAACTGTCCATACGGTAGGCTCTCAGTTCTTTAAGACACTACCAGTAGGTAGAACTTAAGTAGCTAAACGCTTGCTGAGACTGCAGTCTCCTAACGATGCTGCGTCACACTGAGAAGTCGAAAAGTTACAAGATTCTCTTACGAACCCAAGAGCCAAACTGAACCGACACTATACTTTACCGAAAATAACCCGTACATCAGCCTGTACGAGTTAAGGATGGCCCTGAAAGGTTCCACGCCTGAAGCACGAAACAGAAGCGTGGTGGTGCTGCTCTTTTTCAAGTAGGATAAGGATAACACCTTATCAAAGAACTTTAGTTCCATCTCGCTTTTGAGTCTATGTTTATAAGCTGTTTTCCAGGATCATCGCGAATCGTCTCGTGTTTGATGACTTCCAGGCTCCCGAACAACCGTATAACATACATACGCTGCGGCAAGGCATACAGAAGACCGAAGAGTAACACTTGCCGCTATTTCTAGCGTTTGTGGACTATGAGAAAGTCTTTGATTCGTTTGAAACATGGTTGGTGTTAGTCTCTCCAGCAATGCCGTATTGACTGTTGGTGCATCAAAGTATTGAAGTGTTTGTATAGAGACGCCACTATTATGTCAGTCCGAGTAAAGGAACAGAATTCCCTTGAAAAAAGGTGCATAACATAAAGATGTCAATCTCCAAAACTGCTTACTGACCCTTTGAAAGCCGCCTTTAAACTTCTAGAATAGAAAGTACAGGGCATCAATATCAATGGCGAATATATCACTCACCTTCGGTTAGACGAAGATATCGGGGTCATAGCAAAGTCGATGGAGGAACTTAGCACGGTAAATTAGGTCTAAATTCTAAAGAAGATGTTCAACCAGTATGTGCGCCAGCCAGTGATGACTTACCTAAGTTAAGGATCCGGAACGTAGCGTTTCATCTCTATAGGGCTTATGCATAGGCTCAGAGTCGCTCAACGAGCTATGGAGATGGCTATGCTCCTTGGAAACCCAGAAATGAGAAGATACGTAGAAGAATTACTAGTGTCACCGAAATAGCCAAGCGTATGAACTATGATCTCGTTAAAATGGCAATAGGAACCCCATATAGTACGCAGAACAGATGGCCGTTAGGGTCGAAAAGTTTTTCAATGAAGACCGCGGATCGGCAAGCGTAGCGTAGGGCGTCCGTCCACATACAAAATAAACGGATGAAGCCGCAGGTTCACGGTAGATGCAAACCGCTTCCAAACATAACAACTGGAGATCTATGAGGGAGGCCTATGTCTGTGTAAGTGGACGTAACATGGCTAAGGTGATGATGATGATGATGAGGAAAGGAAAAGTTCTAATTTTTGTATTAGTTAGTAAATACTTGTAGTTTTTAATTTATCCAGATTATTGTTTAGTACTTTTTAGTTCAAAATACCACAATTTACGAATTTTAGGGAAATAAAATTGATATGAATAACGTTACAATACATTTTTACACGTAAACATTTTTTTAGCAATTACGTAAATAACCATGTAACTATCTAGTAAACGTATTGACAAATATCATTTGCACCCAGTATAATACGGCGGTACTAGGTTACACTCTTAGAAAACTACATTTTTTCCCCCGAAGAATAGTGTAAACATTCGAAACGAATACCTGCATAAGTTTTTGTACTAGAATAAAAAACTAAAAGGGTTTTTTATTTATATCTTTTAAACTATCAATAATTTCATATTATTTATTTAAATAAACTATAGTGTATTTTTTTATCTACATATTGTTCATACATTGCATACACGTATGTCTAACCAATATTAAGTAATAATTTTTTTAACGTTTTTTAGCTCTCCTGAAAACTTACCGTTTTTACTTTACACGTTTATTCGGTGGGGCCGTCGATGTGATGTAGAGCCCCACTTGTAAAATTCAATGCATATTGAATACGTATTTTTTAGAGCTTGGTTGACAATACCTATATACATGTAACATTGAAAAAGCTATCACATTATTTATTATAAGCTGTAAATTTAGAAAGGTTTAAGGTAAATATTTTTATTGTCACTTTAAAGCATGAATGAGAACAGTAGGATTATTTAAGCTGCCAATGACTATGATGATGATTGTAGACAGAATAAAATCAGAGAATACTATTTAATTCAGAACAAGCCAAGGTGGTGCTGTGTGTAAGTCAAACAATGTCTCTCTGTTTAATTTATGTTTACACTTGTTTGTTTTCCGTTATTAAAATTTACCGGCTCGTATACATCCGTACACAATCCTCTGTACAAAGACATGATAATGTTTACTTAACACCAAAGACGATTAATATCTAGAAGACAGACAAAGGCCATACACAAAATCGTAACCCTAAAAAATAGCCTGAAAGCTCTAAAACATCAATTTTATCCAAGAAATTTCAATTACTTTCTAGTTAAAAATGTTTAAATATTGAATATTGTTGCTACCTACTACTAAGTATTGAAATTTCTTGGATAAAATTGATGTTTTAAAGTTTTCAGGCTATCTGGTACTGCGGGATCGGGTTACGATTTTGTGTATGGCCTTTGTCTGTCTTCTAGATATTAATCGTCTTTGCTTAACACGATACAACAATATACAATTTAAAAAAGGTCTGGTAAAGGATTAAATTTTAATGATTTGGTTTAAAATCTGCGTGGTGATATTTTGAAAGTAGCTTAGGTACAGGCAAAATGTGGGTGGTATAATGATATTAAGAAAATGGTATTCCTCATCAAATTTGTAATATATTTTAATCTGAGAGCTAGAAAGTTGAAAAAAAATGCTATAAATATTTATAATATGAAATGTAGATTTTTGAACATGTCTACCGGACAACCTAACTAAGCCCCATTTTCATTTCAGTTTGATTTGATTTTCTACCCTACAAACAAAAAAGTTTTTGAGTGAAATTGAATTTTAAAACGAAAGCCTGCGAAGAATCACTGAAAACCCATTAAGTAGTACAAAGGCTTTCAGATTAGTACAATGACTTGCTTTCCAAGTCCACAATAGTCGTTAGAGCCCACCTGGGTATTGGTTCTGTAGCACAATCAGCCACAAAGGGGTATTTTATTCTCAGAGAGTATGATGAGCTGTATCACAAATGAATAAAGTACATATTCGCAGTGGAAAGTCCCATGTGTCCCGTAATACCAAATCATCGTATCCACAATGAGATGGACGCTTTTAGCAAAATTAAAACGTTAAGCTTTTGACATGTACTTACGTGTTATATTGATATAAATGGTCGTGTAAGGGTAAATGAGTATTCGATGTTGTGGGATGACTAAACCATTGGATAGCTAGGTTAGGCTCCTAAAATGTATTAAGGAGAAAACTGAATGGGACCAAATGTGGTTAATAACTGTGTATGTATTTTATTTATATTGAGCAATACATGGACACGGGATTATATCGCGTTATTTACCTTATTTCAATTCCAACTTTTATTCATACTATTTCTAAATATGAGTAATGTGATCGCAACAGTTTAAGAAAGACTATTGTGTAGTAAATTAATTAGATTAATAATTTTAGAAGTTTTATTTTAATTCGTCTTAGGGGTCTGGGGTCCGAATAAGCTGAAATTTGGCAAACATTTTGATTTATGATGACTCTGAAGAGATCTGAAGATAAGACCGTGGGAAAGGCTACATTTTGTTTGGGTTCCACGCGAAGTCACGGGGAGAAGCTAGTAATAAATAATTATAATAAACCTATTTTATTTTTGATTCGAAAATTATACCTCTCTTAATGCAAAAATTCGCGAAGCTCCCGAATGCGGTCATCGGTGGTAATTAAAAGTTGCAGGCATTACCAACTCATTAAAATTTTAAATGAAATATTTGGTTGGATGCAAACTGTGAACAGACACCAATTTATGTTTAATGACGTTTCCTCACATCCTTGTAGGTAGGAACTATCTTTGTAAATATGAAAAGACGAACGAAATTAAACTACCATGATCACAAACACCATTAGATATATCCTTCAGCCTCCTACTAATCCATAATTACAATCTACAATCGTAAATCGCAATATAAAATTTATAAGAAATGCGTACGATGCCGATTCGAGGCACGTGGTCAAAAATTTTTAATCAAAGGATTAGCGTTAAAAGAGAGAAAATACATAGATATGAAACGTTTGTTATAATTATAGCTACGGGCTCATCTCTTTTAGACGATAGATAGTCAATTATTGACTATCCTGTCCTATTATAATCCAAATCTGTATTAGGATTTAGGACTCACTATTATAGTACTTAAGTCATACAGATTTGGTACACGTTCACATTTTGCAGAAGTTCACATGACACATAACTTGCATTAACTGAAAAGTTGCTGTTTTTTTAATCTTAAAACATTAATAACTGCTAGTAGTGAGTACATTTTTTATTCCATTGCTTTAACGACAAAATGTGAACCGGCCTTAAACTGATCATAGTCTGCAAATTCGAATTTAATTTGAATGCCCATTTAAGCTTGATGAATTTCAGAACAATATGTTGAGTAAACTGCGAAATATTGGTAATTAGAGATTGATTGGTGAAACTGAATTTGGAATTGGTAATTATAACTCGTGATTTTGTTGAAGAGTTGTGCATATTACATATTAAAATATACAGTTTATAATATACCTACGTACATATATAATATAATATACAATAGTAAGTTTTTTTTTGAGGGCTACTGAGGGTAAGTCTGAAATCGTAAGTAATATCGAAAAGTTTATTTAATTTTAATTTTATCCCGACGTAAATGTATGTTTAATCATGTGTTCTGATCGCGAAAGTTTAAAAAAGACTATATCGAAAAGTCATGATAGGAATGTGCTCGATTATAAAAATAAAAAGTCTGTGTTTTCAAGCTGCAATAATTAGTCGATTATACATACTTTCAAACAATTTATATTGTTTTAATTATCAGAAAATATTTTCTTCCAGATATTTTACCTACATCATAAGGTGCACTTTTATTAATATGAATCCTTTTTTTTTTAGGTAATTCACAATCTTGCCACCTTACAAGAAGTGATTTTCTGAGGGAAACAAGCGAGTCTATATCGTAAGTTGGTATTATTTCTTGCAGTAGTTAGTATGGTAAAATAGCAATAATAAACTATTTATTTTGTTATCGGTATAAGCCTAGGGCGGTGTATTTATATGAAGCAACTGCGTATTCGATGCACCTACACAATTTATAGCTATCTGTTATATTTAATCTGTGGCCCTGCACGTCCGAATTCAGCAGACCGTGACGTCATGCTTTGGGACTATTAAATTACCTGTTAGTTTTTTTGGATGTTTCCATACTGAAACCTTTTTGATTTTTGAAAATGTTGAAATTGTTGTTTGATTCCCACTTATTTGGGTATAAAAGTTCCTAAGACCTTATAATAATGAAGTTAATGCGTAGTTAGTAGGTTGGTATCATCATCATCATCAGCCACTTTTAACCCACTGCTGGGCATAGGCCTCTCTTCGTGAGCCGTTCGCCTCGATCCTGCGCTAGTCTCAGCCACGTGCAAGTTGGTGAAATGAAATAGAATATGATCACGACTGTATCCCAGGAGCGGTAGACAGTTGGTAATGCAACAATATTGATTAAAATGAGAAATGAAATCAAATCTTTTTCACCCGACTACGGAGGGTTATGATTTTGACCGATGTATTTAAAACATAGACTAGTTTTAAAAAACCTCTTTGGTATTACAAATTGCCAATGTGTAAGTTTTTTCATAAACTTTGTGCCTACTCCTGACAATGCTTGCTCTCTTAAATAGAAACAACAAAATGCCAAACAAACAAGCTACCCATTGAACCGGAAAACTAAAACGGAAAATGGACGACACTTTCTGGCGATACTTTTTTCTTCTAAGTGGTATTTTGGGACATTATTTCAATAGCTGTCCAGACAAAAATAGAACAAAAGGGAGTCGGGGAAGTATTTTGAGCACGTACTCCGGTCTTTGGCCTTCGTTGTGACTTTTAATTAATTTTGGAAAAAGTCTATCGGTAATCACGTTTGAATGCAGCGAGTTTCGGATTGTCTCTGCAGTGCGCGGAAATGCTTAATTAAATACACACGGTAATTAGAGACGTGAAATTTTAACGGTTGCAAAGTTTATTACGTACCAAAAAGTCTTTCACGTAAGTGACAAAGAGAGTTTCTTTCATTAAATGTGAAAAACGAAAATAGTGATGTAGTAATCTCAGCCGTATCACAGAATAATACTCGTACCTTACAATGTGGCTTGTAGGAAAAGCCACAGCCGAACATTTCCCTACAGACCAAAACGACATTGTCACACACCCGTCTTGTTCTAAATAGGCTTGATGCTCTTCGGTCACACCGAGTTATTTCAGATCCATTTCTTCTTTATCAATCCCAAAAGACCATGAACAATTAGTCAGTACAATTTAGGTTATAGGGTTTGCCATTTGTGAAGAATACATTCGATTTAAGTTTAATAACTTTTCTTTAATCTGTGGTTAGTTAAGGCGTAGGTGCTCCACAAGTGAGAACATAGTACCCGAACAACAAGACCTATTCAATTTACATACTCCGTCTTACTTTCGAAGTAGTTCAACTAAGGAAGTTGGTGAAAATACAAGAGATCCTAAAGAGGCTTCAAGTCTAAACGCCAAAGTTTCTGTGGTGTTAATTAGAAAACAGGATTGGATTACTCGAACACTCTTCATTAAGTTAATGAAATAAGATAACATTTATAAAGCACGGTGCCGAAGTAGGGAAATGAATGCGGTGTTGGGCGTGGGGCGCCGACACGTTGTAAATTGAACAAATTGCACGACACACCTGTCAGTGATAATTGCATAAAATTATGACCTGGAAGAGGCTTTTGCTTTGTTAGGGAGCACGAAATAGGTGATATTTATAGTTACCAACAACAAAGCACGTAAGTGGCACAAACGTTTAGCCTACGTCCGCACTGACAAGCGGCTTGCTTGGCGCCTAGAGCCTTGACTAAACATCTGGATACTTACTAGAATATTATGACCGGTGGTTTGCGTGCAGTGTCGCTAGGTGCCTTGGATATTCATAAATAATTGTAAATTTTTTTCTTCTAAAATACCTCGCAACTCGTGACGAAAAACTAAAACGTCTGTTCACTTCACGCTGAACGACCAGCAAGGCATGGCCAAATATTCTAGAACGTTAGTAAGCTAAACAAACCGCATTTTAGTGCGAGTGCGAGTGCGGACGAGGCCTTAGAGCCTATGCACACGATGTTATTCGAACGAGCAGTCACTGTTTGTGTATAGCGCGTCATCTGCCACGTTGCAATAGCACGTTTGTATCGATACAAAGTTGGCCACTTGCTCATACGAACTTACTTTATCAATACAAAAAGGTGTTCATCAATACCAATAAAACGCACCTTAAAAATACGCCGTGTTGGTGTATATGCTCTTAATTTGTCATGATCCTGCTCTTCTTTCCGCAGGTAAAATGTATGTGTTGCATAGAAATAGAGTCATTTCGCACGCAAATTGTAACGTAGAGTTCGTCCGCGTTCAGTCGCTTGCTTGTAAATGAGTCGGCCCAATTTGTATCTTATTTATTTTGTAGTGCCGAAATTAAAATTCAAATGGGATTGAGGTCCTTGGCGTTGTTACATAAATTTCAATAGCTACCTAGATTTATTTGGATATTTTAAATTAGATTGGGAGTTGGAGGTGCTTTAATTATTGCCTTTCGTTGAGTTAGAACAGAAGTATTTGGTATTAAAACGTGCTTCTTGATTTACATTGGCCAAACAATAAATAAATTAATACAAATTTTGAAGTTAGTTTACTTAACAATTTTCCTTCTGTTGTATTTTCGCTAAATTAACCATGCTATAGGATGACGTGATTGTAACAAATCTAAACATACTTAAATTTATTATAGGTATGTACTTAATCTTAACTTATTTGGCCTTTGAATTTGGATAAATTTATCCTTTATCTATTTAACGAGATATTAGGTATTAATACCAACTTTCTTTATATGAACCGAGTTGATTCATTTCAGTGATAGCTAATTTCTACCAGCTTGGCTTTGCGAGAGACCTCACTGACTGTAGACCTCAGACATAATTGTGCCAAAAAACATAACCATAGATTAATAAATTCATTAATTGCAATTGATCTGTCACTATCACCCCCACCGGAATTTATACGCAGTAGATACGTTTGTATCTTGTCACTGCGTATCAAATAAATGAGTCCGTTCGGTTTGATTCATGTGAATGGGGAGCGGGAAATACCCAGCAACAAATAAAACGATCCGAATACGTATAAAGGACCCGTGAATTCGGGAATTCACTGCAGCACAGGGTTATCGGGCGTCCGGCTACTCGGGTTCTTGTTGTCCGGCATTTTATGAATCTGGGTCAATTTGGGCGTCAATAGATGGGACTAGAACTGGATAATAGTACAAGCTTAGGGCAGCATATATCCAGTAGTGGGTAAAATCAGGCTGTGAACGATGATGATAATGTGTAAATTTCAAAAGATTTGTACTAGACACAATATGATACCTAACATACGAGAATTACTTATCGTCGGTGTCGTTTCGTTTTATATAGCGGGAGATGCGACCAACAAGTGACCGTGCCACAATACCCTCCTTTCTAAACATATAAAGATAGAAAACACTGTCGGTATCTAAAACAATTATAGTTTTATGAAGGTAAGCTATGTATATCAATGTGTGTAGGTATCCAAATCAAAAGTCAATAATTCAGGTAAATTCAAAAATTAGATATAGAAGAGTTTTCCACTAGGTACACATTCATTCACACCATTTAGCGTATTGCTGTAGTAACCTACAAAAAAATAAAGCTTTTTACAATTTAAAAGTTCTAAAGATTACAAAAACTCCGGCTTTTTACATAAAAATAAGGCTAATAAGTACAGAATGTTTCCGACCTTTTTGCAGGCTAATGTCGGAATGGGTTACTTTAACGCAAAAGTAGAATTTAAATGAATTGTTTTTATTGTTATCTTTGTTTGTCACGTAGACTATTTCTTAATTTGAAAGCTATGCTCTGATAAACTCGACCGGCCTCTAGCGAAATGTAATTAGTTATTTCTTGATCTTTGATGTCGGCAATATTATTTTAGTTTTAATATGCAATACTGGTGTAAGTTTGTTTACTCGAGCTAAAAGAGTATGGTCCTATTATTAGGCATTAAAAGTATAAACTCTTAATATTCCTGTTTACACTTTTGAAAAATTAACTTTATGTTAAAATAGCCATTACGACTATTTACAGGTCAAACAGTTTTTAGCCGCAGTGGCCACACGCGACCCTTACAATGTAAAAAGGCTATTTAGATAAGATAAGATAAGATAAGATCATTTTATTGTAAACTGTTGAAATTTTTACAAAGGTGGTAGGTTTGTGTTTAAATATAAGTGGTTGGTTTGGTTACACGTATAACATTAAGCCTCTTTCTTTAACCACTGACACATTTTTCGTCTTAATAATTATTTTTATGTGCCTACTTACATACAAGCTCGCCAATTTACTTAAATTTAATTACCTTTACTAGATCCAAATAATTATTATTCGTTTTATTTATGTGTCCTTAGCTATGAGTTAAATAACAGTAACGTATATTTTCAGTCTTCTGAAAGATCATACAAGTCCTTTACTGTTGAAATTTACCGGAACATTTTCGGACAGATCGGACCGACAGAGGATATTGCGTTCTGCATCGCGACACCTGTATCGGACGCCGCACTCTGCCGTCACAATATCACACTTATTGCCAACATGCATGCACAATGAACAATACGAAACTTTATTGTACAAAACTAGTAGACCCGCGCGACTTTGCATATGTGTTTACGCTACTTTTCAGAGTTTCTATCTAATTGCACTTTCCTTTAAAACGTTCCTATACAAACTTTGACACCCCATTGCAACCTTTTTAAGGAGTAACGTGCGATAAAATGGCGCCTATTTTTTTAAGTTAGTGATTTGGCAATACATCGGTGAAAACTGCATTCAATTACATTAATTCATTTTGCGTGATGCGGGAACAAACATCCATACAGACAGACAGACAAAAAAAAAATTAAAACCATTTTTTTTGGCTTCTGTTGCTCTAATAAAGACCCCCATATTAGTTTTTCATTATTATCTCAAATGTACAGATACGAGGTGTAACAGTTTTATTATATGCAGAGATGTAGAGAAGAGATTGTGTGGTGTCACGTAGACGTTGCTGTTCGTATACTTAAGTCAGTGGATAACTCTGGTGACGGAGTTTTTAGGCCATAATAAGGCCTCCTTACAAGTTAAAACATTTAAAATTGAGTCTAAACACGAGTAGATTTCATTGTTATTCACTGAGGAATTCCATTGAACAGCTCTGACTCTATCATCTGATTAGCTTGATGTCAACATATTGCGTGATTATGAATTTTGTATGAATTCCTAATGTCCTAACATAATGTTCTGTATTTGTCATTGTGAAAATCTAGTGGCTATTATTGTACCTAATGATTAACAAGATTAAAAATTACAACTGTCCATAAGTCAGACTTAAATCGATGCGAAAATTTAATGCGATATATACTGAAGTAGTTAGGTACCTACTTCAATTCTCAATCAACGCATGCAAAGGCGCCGTTGTAATTCTAAATGAAGGAGTCGAAGCGCTGACCACCTATTTAGAATTCAGAGTGGTAGAAAGCGATAAACCGACTGGACCTAATAACCGACACGACAGTAATACCCACTCAGACTTGTTATACAGGTCGGTCATGGAGGAACAATATATCTACACAGAGAGCGTTCACTTCAAACCTTGCACCCTTGCAGTAAGGACTTGAATAAACTATTTTTAAATTGAATTATTTACACTGCCTGTTGACTACATGCAGGAGTGACGACACACCTTATATTATATGCGTTGGTAGCCTTATTCCTTTATTAGATTAAAAGGAACTCTGTAAGTCTGCTTTCGAAATTCAAAAATTAAGCATAAAGTATACTTAATTTTTTGAATTTCGGAAGATTTCACTCTTCCCAGAGCCTGTTCTCTGCAGGAAATCGCCGCGGAGTAGCCTGTACCAAGATCATTTATAAACGTCACTTCATGAGCACTGAATGAATTAAACATTACTGTGCAAAGTTTCAGCGACTCAGTTGTAAGATTTGTTCTAGACAAATGTGATGTTGAATGAAATCATGTAAAAAGGCTACACAATTTTCAAAGGTTTCAAGTCTGGCACTTGGATTTACTTTTACAATAGAAGCTCCAAAGTGAGACAAGCCAGCCCCTGGCTCTGACAATACCCCTTTTAATTGAATAACCATTGTTTATATTACGTTATTGTGTCCTTGTATTAATGTTATTGAGACTGTAGTTCGCTGTTCAGGGAATAGAGCCGGGATTAAGGTACCTTCGTTGTTTGCTTTGTTATTTGAAAATTGTAATTCTGCGGGGATATGTTTATTGTGTTTATATAAGTATGTTACGTATATTTACTTACCTGTAACGACTTAGGCTTCAACTTGTACTATACATATTGTTTAGATAGTATTAAGCCTTCACATTTTTACTGGATAATTAATTTTGCTTACATTCTCGTTTAACAAGACGCTGCAATGCCTAGGACATTCTAGATATAAAGTAAGTTTTTCTAGCATTAGGTCTACAAAACTGATACAAATTTTATGGTGTAAACTTTGGCCTATATATCCGTAGTACACACTGTACACACTGTACTATTTATATTGATTATACAGTACCAGGAGGCAATCTTTGCAATACATTATAGATGAACACTGTAGTGCCTGTGACAATTGTTAAAATGGCTAACTGTACAAAGTAAAATTATCATGCATTTCTGTAATGAGCGTAAACGGACGCATCATATTATTATTTTTAATTTTTATTACCTACACATCACAATAAACTTTTTTATGACTCATCTCTGAGACAGAAAATTGGTAACGTCACTTTCACAAGGTGCAAATCTTTATTATTATTTTCTATTATTACGACCGACCTGTTTTTATCATTGCATGAGCCACTTTATGTATAACCCCTGAAAGCAAAACACGTTTGTTATTATTGACAATGCCTCTATCAATATCAGCATATTGCGAGGCACGAATCCAAACAGGGAATGATTAATTTCCTATTGGACCGTGCCCAGGTACTGGCTCGAACGCGTGTCTTCGATATCATAAATAACAGGCGAATGGACTTAGGGGACCGAATATTTTACTAATATTATAAATGTCTGATTAAACAGGAACCAGGATTAATAGCGAGGCAGTTAGCAGATAACAATTATATTATAATGCTTGTCAATTTATGAATAAATGTTTAGCTATAAATATACAAAACCTCTAACTCTTTACTATATAATTGGATATTTATATGATTTTAAAATAAATGATAGTTCAGGGGACGAGTGGGCCCCTCAACCATTTGACAGGACGAATGACCATTCGTCCTGTCAAATGGTGACCACAATGTGCAAATTTCAGGTCACCAAAAGTCTTAAAGTTATGATCTAAAAAAAATATTGCTATTCATTTATTGCAAGAGCTTTGTCGATTTGAATGCTTTTGTAATTGTAGAACAGAATCAAAGTTATGATAGCGACTAAGGTATTTCGCCAATCAACAATATTGACCATCACAGATCAAAAGATGTCATATTACTGCCCCGCTTCTACGCGATCGAAATCTTTTTTCGAAATTTGTAAAATTTGTTGTAAAGTTGTGGGGCGCACAACTTTTAATAACATATCCAGGAGTTCGTAGTTTAAAAAGATGACAGAGAAAAATATAGTTTCAGTACTTAGTAGCAACTGTAGATGTTACAGTGATCGCTAATGAAAGTTCAATAAACTCAAGTACCGATTGAAGTTGGCCCTAAGTTCGAAAGTTATTTGTGACCGAAGCTTCAAATTATAAGTTTCAAATACCAACCTTGACGACGATAGGCATAGCAATGACCTTCGTAAACATTTCGGTCAAAATAATTTATGGAGATGGTTTTCGCCTTACACCCCTTGATCTGCATGATAATACACAATCGCGATCAAGATCGACTTCAATTCTTCAAGATTTAATTTATTTCCCGCAGAGCCCGCCATTGGCCTGGCATTGTCTGCGCACAAATAAACCTAGAGACTATTGTTACTTGATCCTGTAAAGATCCGGGGAACGTTACACGGCTCACTCTCGAGTTTCTAAGTAGAAAGAATCACTTACAAACGGACTACCCATTTATTTTTGTTGTTTAATTTACCTCTACTCTGTTTGCCCCTTTGTCTTTTTATTGCATACCGGCGCGAGGGCCTCGTTATTCAGATAAGTTTAAAAGAAATACTTCCTTTAATCTCATTATTGTGAAACTCTGAAACTGCGACCCTATTCTGGACCAGGACATTATTATTGGCGAATTCCGTCCCGGGATCGTTACGTCCGACCGAATTACTTCGCGCCAGTATAAGTATTTTTTTATGAAAATTGTCGGTGAGTCCAAATCCTCTGTTGCAAGTGAAACAAATTGAATCGTGAAATTTTCTATGAAATTACGTTTACGAGTATGTCCGTCGGTTATTGATGTAAAAAGTTTTTTACGGTTGTTCGGGAGCGAGAACTTTTTTACGACAAGTCGCGATTTTCGCTGGGATAACGACTTCCGATTTATTTGTCTCATCATTGCAACTTTTTCTGGTACTTCGAGAAATTTTATACTTTAGTTATTGCTCGACTAATTCGAATTGATAAAGAGAACTTTCAATAGATTTAGTCGATCGTAATGGGCGTGAGTGAACTGTCGCAAAGAAATGGAAATGGATCTCATTTGTTTTTCGTGTGTTCCTCTTTACCTACTGTATTCGTTTGTTCCCGGAGGAGCGCGGGCCCGTGCGTGCTGGGTTTGTGCTCGACTGGGCTGAAGCTTTGCTGAGTGGGCGAATGGTTCCGCTCCCGATTCTCTTAATTGGTAAATCTTAGCTGACTGGGCTCTTTGCAATTAAAGCGAGCTTCTATGCAACGCGCGCGGATGAGCGGGATTTAATGCATCGACTACGTAGAGTGCTTAGTTAATTAAATAGGCAGAGCTCTGTTTCAAATGCATTGAACACGAAACTTGCTAACTTTCCGAACCGACTGACTACAGTTTTATACGCTTGAATAGTTACTGTAGAGGTGAAAATAGTAATCATTGCGAACGAAATACGATCGTTTTCTGCTCTGAAACCATTTGAAGTTGGCTGTAAACATATGCAAGGGAAACTTGTAAAAGCGTAAACAAAGGAGACAGTAGAGCACCAGAGTTGGCCACTTGCTCATACGAACGAACGAACGAACGAACGAGTAGAGCAGGCCTTGTAAAGATTTCGTCGTGCGTGAGACATCGTTTACGAAAATAAATCGAAGCAAAGAAGACAACCGTGAGATAATAAAACAACCACAAGGCCGTACGCATTGTTCACACACTTTTGTCGCTCGCTGTACCTACATAATTGATTCGCTTGCATATTCCAAGCACGTTTCAAAGTTGTCCAGGACTGTACGTGTTTTTGGCAACCGATCTCATTTTCAATACTTTACTGCTATAGAGGCGCGAATCAATTTGATACACATGTTTGGTATTAAAATATTACCTGACAAAATCTTAAAACGGGCTACAAAATAGTTATTCTTTTAGTAGTGTTCATTCCTATCTTTTTTTTGACCTGTGACACAATAAGAAATTCCTAACGACCAAAACACCGGTCAAATAGGTTCAGCTCGGTGAATGAAAACGTTCAATATGTTTGGGTAATATCCTGGGCAGCTATTTATCACGCGGGCAAAAAATCGTCTCTCGAGGTCGAGAACCAAGTTTTTCTCGAGTTTTGATTTGCGAGATATTGGATTTCCGAATGATCGAAAAAATTGCTTGATATATTTTAGATGATATGCTCGAGTTTTACTCGTAGTGAAATATTTTACTGCGGAATTGAATTTCTTATTTAAAATAGTTTTGTCTAGTTTTTGTTACTATCTGAGGTGATGTTGGCTTTATGAAGTATTCGTAGTACATTTTCTTCCCTAAATTCGCTCGTGTCACATTCAATTCAAGAGTTAGCAATAATCCATTTTCAAACGAAAATCAAGGTAATTATGTCCCCTTATCAGTTGTTGAGACATTCATTCCCGAAAGGTAATAAAATTTGTTCCAAAGGAAAACACGCAGAATAACGTTCAGAAATGGCTACACCATTATCCTATCTACCCTATCTCATCGCTTGCCATGGAAAGTTCTTTTGCGGAATAAACGAGTTAAATCAACCATAAATTTACCCCAAAATGGGCTTTTCGAATAAGTTATCATCGGATGCTAGGAACACGGAACGCAGAATTTTATCTCCCTGATAACAGTGGCTTTCTTCGTTACACATAAACCTTCCTCCGCTACTCGTATGTATGTCAATGAGGAAATTTTTACTTGCGCAGCCAATTTTATTAGATAACTTCGCGCTACTCGCTGTAAATGTATTCTTGGTTGAGTTGCTTTAGGATCAGGTGGAGAGGAAAGTATATTACAATGTTTCGTTTTACGATGTAAAATGAGGATTAAAATATCTTCCTATAATTTTATACGCGCGAAAGTTTGTATTTATGTTTGTTACTCATTTACGCGAAAACCACTGAATGGATTATAAAACATATTTGTATGTTATATAATGTGTTCTGATCACGAAAGTTTAAAAATGACCACTGAGTGGATTGAGTTGAACTTTTAAATAGACATAGTTTATGACACATAGGTTACTTTTTATACTGGTATGTACCACGCATGCGAAGCTGCGGGTAAGCTTGTATTTCATATTTTACGATTATTTTGACTACCTAATAGCAATAACAATAATCGTAAAACATTATAGTTACTATTATTAGATAGCAAAATTCTAGCAAAGTTTCACTATTTAACACCATAAATGCACGATAAATTAATGACATCTTGTATGAGAATTGAGAGCACATCTTAACATGCGTTGAAGCAAGGTAAGTGGGTGAACCGAGCATGCAATTATGTGCATGATTATACGTCGCGTTCGTTGCCTTGAGTTGAGATACATTCGAATTCCTTACTAATGATCTGCTATTCTATCGCATCCTGTGCTAGTTCTATGTTTTACCATAGGGTTACCAGCTCACCAACTGCCACCGCAAACGCTCCAAATAAAATTAGAACAGAATTTAACCTACACCAAAAAACAAAACCAAAAATAAAATAAGCCTAAGTAGGTAACTATACCTACATTTTTTTATTGATGGAACATAAATTAACTAGTGAATACGGTACATAAATTTGTATCTAAAGTTTTTTATCTTATTTGTATCTTAAATTTTAAATAAATAAGATGCTAAGATTTATTTCAAATATTTAGTGGATAGGTATTATAGTTCTCAACTATAATGCCAATGAAGAAAAGTATTAAAATTCCTAATTTAAAATACCCATTATTATTCAAATACAACGAATAATAGTGATAATGAACTATCACGTATCAGTATTTTTCAGGTCTTTCTGTTTGATAACTTACTAAGTGATTCTAATAGAAGATGCAATGAGATTAGCCAATTGATCTAATTTAGGTTATTCATTCATACATACATTTAAAGTACTTTCGGCGAAAACTTAAAGCTCTGTGATCAGATCATTTCTTGGTTTCCACAAATTGCACCGTTTGGCCGGGGAGTTGCTAAAGTGGCTTCCGTTGCCAACTGAAATACCACTGAGACCTCTGAAGGTGGCTTTGCAGTGGCTTAGAAACTATTAGTTAGTAAATTCTGACTAATATATTTATGAACTTCTCTCGTCGAGTACGTTATCTGGGTTCAAAGCTAAGTAAAATCGTCAATTTCTAAATAATGGACATACCTCTGTCTGACTACCCCCTTAGACATCTTCGAAAAGATCTAAAAATTGCCTATTGATCTGAAAGAAATGTCTACCGCTCCCGGGATACAGTCGTGATCATATTATTATTTCATTTCATTTTTCATTTTCATTTCATTTCTAAATAATTGCTCTAGCTGTGGTCTCTAAATTGTGCTTTTATATTATTTCATCGTCTAACTAATGGAAGACTTCTTCAAACGACGTAAACATTTTATCAGAACTTAATTCTTCAAAATTGTAACCAACCTACGAAAATAAAAAATTATTTAAGTACCTACTGATATTTGAGTTACCTGTGAAGGATCACAGGTAGGGACTGGGTATCAACATAAACGAAATTTCGTGCCAATTTTCGGGGTCAGCTTATGTTGGTGGATACTGAATTCGTAACAGTTCACCAACATAAACGCAACCCGAAAATTGACACGAAACTTCGTTTTTGTTGATCCCCAGCTCCAGCTCATAAAGAAACAAAACAGTAGGTAGGTATCATATACAAATACATGTCACGTAATCTAATCACAACTTCACTTTTAAGATTTATGACAAACAAGTATCAAGTACAAAGTGTTTGTTGTCCAAAATGGAATTAAGCTTCATAATTAAAACAATAAAATATTCAAATTACTCCATACATTTGCTCGCAACCACGATAAACATAACGCCTGGGAAAGTTTAATTGTGTCTGGTGCTAATACACGCTTCACACGACTTTGGTATTACTTTACCTCATGCGCAGACTTACGTAATGAATTGTTTCACTGGGTCGCGATCTCGGGAGCTAAAATGGCTATTTTATATAAATCATACTCGTAACTATTATAATTTTTTTTTTTATCGTAAAATGGCCACTCTTCTTATAATTCAAGTGTTCAAGCGATTAATTCATCTGTTTGACAGTTTTCTATAGAAAATAAAAACGGCCTCACTTAAGGTGCTGTATTGGTGAAACTAGCGCCACCGCCTATTTTATTTTATTATTAGGTACGTTGAACAAAGGAATTTTAAAAAACTAAATGTACAGTTTGTGAAACCTATCAAAAGCTTTTTTTTTAATACCTATGTAATAGTTTCATTTTGTATAGTTTAGGAGGAATAGCGAAAACAGAGTTTGGTGGTCACCAAGTCGTGCAACTTCATGATAAAATAACAAAATAGGGTTACCACTGTATTTCCAAAGCGCAATAGAAATAAAATAATATTCAATAACATCTGCATTCACAATTATATTAACATCGTAGAACTTAGCACCTTCATGTTATACAGTTTTACTTACGAGTAGGTACTTTGGCATAACCAAATATTGCGTACCTACACTAAGCGCTTTGGCATATTCCGTAAATGTAAAATAGAATCAAATATAATTTTAAGCAAATATTAAGACACTCCATTGGTCATCGCTTTGCCTTACCTATGTTTGCTTAATCTTTATGTTTAAACCATTGAATGTCCATGATAGTTTGAGAAGTATTCGCTCATAAATATAGCTGAGTTTTTTAAATACATAGGTAAGTACTTACACATCATTAATACACACACACACATTAATTTTTTAAATAAATTATATTCGTTTACTTATTTTAAAAATCCCAGTAAAAAGTATAAAAACCTACGTAGAAAGGTACCTACTTATTAGTAACTAGCTGCGCGGGCTGCGCCCCGCGGTGTTATCCGCGGTGAATAAGTTGGTACCAAATCCCTCCAGCCGTTTCGTAGTTTCCATTCTCGTGTAAATATCGTAATGAAAAGTAGCCTATGTGTTAATCCAGGTTTAAGCCATCCTGGTACCAAATTTCTTTCAAATTCGTCTAACCGTTTGATTGTGAAGGAGTAACAAACATACACACAAACTTTCACCTTTATAATACGAGTATTAGTGTGATTTCCTTGCAGTTTGTTGGATTTGTAACCACTTTCACTCTATCGGCTCCGATAGAGTGAATCAAGCGATGTATCTACACGATTTCCTCATTAGCAGGCTTTTGTTAGACGTGGCCGTTTGTTCAACGTGTACCTGCACAGTGGAAATAACAGCTATCATGCTGTAATTTCACTCCGAGATCAATTGCGTCGATGGGCTTGCAAGCTTAAACCTGTCAATTTCGTAATGTTTAACTTTTGCAAAATGTGTTTTTAAAGTCGTTAAGCCATGACGGAGGCCTTTAGGCGGCCTAAAAACTCCGTCACCAGAGTTGGCCACTTGCTCATACGAACGAACGACTTAAAATATATTGGATCTCGTATGATCTTTAGTATCTACCAATCAGTTTCTTGCGTCAACAGTTTATATTTAGTTATCAGTTAAAAATAAAGTCAACAAAATAAGGTTTATTTAAGTTATCTTTACCAAGTGATACAAGGTAGTTCACGCTTCTCGATCAGTACAGGCTCTAATCAAATAGTTGTATGTGTCTCGATGCTGACTATCAAACTAAATCAAACCGTATTTCTAGCTCCTAAGCTCTATAACAGAGTGTAGTAGTTTTGCTTGTGTAACCTATGTCTGCAAGTGTTTGAATTATCTTCTCCCGATGGGATTGTCTACTTCCCTCATGATGAATGACGTATTGTCGATTGTCTTGATTGCACTTCAGCTTTTAGACGATTATCTTATGAATTAGGTTCTATCGCTATTTGAATAATAGCCTTAAATATTCATTTATTTTTACAACCCAATTAGAACATTGTAATAGATATAATAATAATATAATAATAAAAGCCTTTATTCACTGACCAATTACAGTAGGTACATTATAACTTAGGTATTAAGTAAAAGTGTCTGAAGATTGACAAAAGTTAACTACTTATAACTAATTAACTTAAAAACTAAAATAAAGTTCTTCAGCAACCAATTTGTTGATCAGGTTGTCCTTCGACATAGGCCTCCCCTAGTTTCTTCCACTCATCTCTTTCTTGAGTGAACCTTCTCCATCCTTTTGGTAGGTCATCTTCCCATCTTTTAATTTGTCGTCCTTTTCTCCTTTTGCCATTCCTAGGATACCATTCCATTATGTCATTCGTCCATTTCTCCCTATTTGTTCTCATGATGTGACCAGTCCAGTTCCATTTCAGCTTTTTATTTTTAACAAAACATCGCTTACTTTTGTTTTTTTTCTTATTTCTTCAGTCTTCCACCTGTCACTTAACCTTATGTTTAGCATGCTTCGCTCCATATTGCGTTGGCAAACTATGAGTTTTTGGTTATTTTTGCTTGTAGCTGGCCAAGTCTGACACCCATAAGATAAGCATGGGAGAATGCATGTGTTATAAAGTTTACTTTTCACTGACATTGGTATCTTTTTATTCTTAACTATTTCTTTTAGCGACCAGTCCAGTGGACAAGCCCAAATGGCAGAGATAAAAATGAGATCGATTTCATCCTAGCAAAAGATAAATCGATATTTAGACACATGACATCGAGGTGTTGAACAAGTTAAATTTTAATACAGATCACAGGATGGTAAGAGGAGTAATAGATATACATATATTTTAATAAATCTGCCGTTAAAAATATAACCCAGATAGCAAGTAGGTACCTATTCAAATAAATAAATAAAAAATATAAATTAAGAGCTAAGTATAAATCTAGATATTGTTCAATAGTGCCTTATAAAGCTTATTAATTTAGCAGAAGATTTGAAAAACGGTACCATAAAAAAAAATATTCTTACAATGTAATTGTGACCTCTATAATAAAGAGTCTATTTTGTAGTCGTAAGATAACTTTCATTTTAAGAAATTAATTTTGTTAAGAAAATAATTATTAACTTGTTTATGGCACTATGCAATTACTACATTACTGTCGCTGTACTATCTTATTTTATGTTATGAATACCTACAATGCAATATTTTGCTTCTTGAGATAGACAAGGAAAAGGCGTGCCTTGTGACTATACGTCTGGAAAAAGAGTCCCGCCTTGCCAAATCCTTCTTACTTTATGTAGTAGGCGTCTTTTGTCCAAGTTCATAGTTTTACATTTTAAATATTTTACAGATTTAAAAATATTCTACAAATTCGGTTAGTACCTAAAACGCCTGCCAAGCCGTGAGCGGAAGCTTGTATGATATAAAATCACAAAAACAGGTTAAAATTATGACTACCAGTCTACCAGTGCACTTATGGGCATTTTATTGTGCCACAATAATGTAATGACATGGAGAATAAATATAAGTCTAATGATCTATCACAAGAATGAATTGAAGGTATGCGAAGGTTACCAGGAAATTATAGTCATGACAGCCTCTATCGATCACCGTCGATTTTAGGTTATAATAACTGTTTAATAGTGTGGGAACACGAATATTAATATCTCTAACAAATAACGCAACCTACCTTCTACTTATTTTACAATACTCATTCTATACTTCTACTGAGTTTAGTAGAGAACGCATTTTGAACTGTAGCAAAACTTTTTCTCACTTAATGTTTTAACTCATAAGATTCTTGATTATATTTATGTACATAGATAAATATTAAGATACTCATTCACATCAAGTATTATGCTGTGTGATATTAATTGATGTAACGTATCCACTTAAAACAATACAATTTTCATTTTCAGATCTGAGAGCACGTGATTCATTTGCATTCTGTGCAAAAAGGTAAGATTTAAAAATAATCTATACCTACTATTTTATATATAAAGTAGCTGTGCCCGCTCGTTTCACCTATCATTAATAACATTCCTTAAGAAAAGTGCTATCAGTTATCAAATGAAGAAAGTATTTTCAAATCTAGTGGTTCCTCAGATTAGTGCTTTAAAAGAAACAAAATAAAATCTTCCGCTTTGTTATATCAGAATACTTAGGCGTTATCGTTTGTAATTGGATGGTATCCTTCTAAAACCTTCCTTACAATTAAAAAAACCACCTTATTGTCCAAAGCTCAAGGAACATTTACGCAAAGTGACAAGTTATTAATGTAATATTATTTACAAAGAAGAAAATTGAGCATAATGACGACAACGCATTTTCTTTAGAAAGTAGGTCGGCCTGATGAAGCGGCTCTTAGAAATTCACTTTCAATGCAGTAAAAGTCAACAATAACATTTGTAATCTGTAAGTGGCCTGAGAACTGATTTCCGATGAAACAATAATGTTTTTATGTAGGAATATCAATCTACATGTGGAAGAAATTTTACAGAAATGAGCCAGAGTAATGGTGTGTCGGTTAGGGAAGGAAGCTTATACCCAAAAATGGGTCACACACAACAAGCTGACAGTGATGATGTTGCAAAAACCTTTAAATGCCCAAAATCTGTGGCATTTTTTTTCGTTAGACCTTTGTCATTAAAACAGCATCGTTTTGATTTTCTCAATGTTACCTAATTTTTCTAAACTGTGACTCCTTGACAATTCTTTCTTTTAATTTAGTCTGGAAACAATGACATCAGTTTTTTAAAGTGTAACTTTTTAGTCAATAACAAGAATCTAATTTACGCTAGTTAAATCGGTTTGTTAAATATTACCTACAGATGTTTTCTTACCTGTTTGAAAGGAGGGTCATGTTTTAATGAATTTATAAGGGTAAGGTTGATTGGTTGAGGTTTACTTTACAGATTTACTTTTCAGGCACCTTTAGATTTCAAAAGAAAACAATCTCGCGGCCGTCAAATCATCCCACAACCTTTTATCAGCTTAAACATTATCCTCGTGTTATTTTAGGACGTAAGTAAATTACATCTGGAGTAAATCGCATCCCGAATTTCTTCTGTGTAGCGTCATTAGCCACAGTGTATATTAAAGCAACAGTTAAAAAAAGTCCCAGAAAAATTTGGGTTAAACACTAATTAAAACATTATTTAACACTTAATCTAACCTCTGAAACATTAAACTAAATCTCACATTCTGTGTTCAACACAGCCACTCAACTATATCGTTTGTAATTTAACATAATACCTATTCAAGAGAAAGGATATGACGTTAGTTGAAAAAAAGGATCAATGATTAAAAATGTGATTTTCTGACAAAGAAAGACAAATATTTTATGGTAAAATAACAAAATTGCATTATAGAACATGAGTATGCAAAATATGGAAACCCGAAGTATCAAGCGCTTTCATAGTTTAAATTAATAGCATCACTACTAATTATTGAAAAATTGTATCACTGCTAAAGATACACCGTGTCGTAACTTACAGTGACTAGGTACTATTGTGTATTCTGTGTCGTAGGGGTGAAAGACGAACCGAGGCTAATACGACTTAATTACTGCTCCTTTTTTCGAGGTCGTTTTTCTCTTTTTTTAAGTTTGTGATTTTAGACAAAAATCTTCGTTTTTACTTTACAGTATGTGCAGTCAGTTTCAGATATTTATCTTTTCAACAAATATGTCACAGTTAATCACAAACTAGAACATCACGTAGAGTTTTATGGAAACCAATTTCAAAAATATTCACAGCAAGAAAAAGCACCATCAATCTGAGAGGTACTTATTGTTAAAAAAATCAGTAACTAACTTCACATAACGTACATTTGTAAGACCATTTTGAAAGTAGTTTTGGCATCATTCCTTACAAAATCTTTTTGTTGCTATACTTATAGGGCAATGAAAAGTTTCATTGGCAATTGTAAGTGTACAACTATAGTCTTAGGCCGGTATTCAGAGACCTTACTCAAGCGTCGATCTGTGCTTGAGCGTCGATTTAAGTATCGTTTCTTATTCAAGAACGTTACTTGAGAGTAGTTTTGCTGATCAGAGTTCAGCTGAGTCGAGTTCAGCTGAGTCGAGTTCACCTGAGTAATTCCTTATTCAAAAACCTCAATCAAGTGAAATCGATGCTTGAGTTTGACATTTTTCAAAGGAATCTGAGTAAATGCTTGAGAGTGGTCTGGACCACGCTTGAGCATTTACTCAGATAGCATTTTTGTTTTGTTTTCAGTAAAAATGGATAATATATTCGATTCGTTGTATTTTCGAGGTCATCTAAGCATGCTAGAATAACGGACACACAAGACAAGACTTCAAAATATGCATGGGGACCTTGTTTCTGTTTCATACAGACAAATGTTATAAGGACTTGTGAATTTATAGTTAGTATTAGCACAGATAAAAGAATACTATTAGTTTAGTCTTGGTAGGTAGGTACTCATAAGGATTACTTACCTACTTTATTTATGTCGAAAATTCTACCTACGTACATAACCTAAACACATTTGGTTTGGCTGGGGTAAAATAAAAAATATATTGACAAAACTACCATAATGTTTTTATTTAATATTTTACACACACTTATTTAAAACGTAAGTATTAAATAAAGTTTATAGGAGTCACGGGAAACAGCTAATCATTAGATCATGTCCAGGCTAAGCTTGTTGAGAGAGATCCTTCGTGTCTCGTCATCTTCAACGAGTGCTGGTGCTATCTTCCACAACGTTTGTGTCTACAAACACTACATAATGCATCAGACCAGGGCAAGAAGCACTACCGCCGATAACCAAGCAGTATTACCTGTCTTTGGTCAAAGCGTAAAAATAGATTCATTGATTTCACATTTTCATCCCGCGATTTGGCGATTGTTGAAATTTGATTGACTTGCTTGACGACTGACGTATGAATGAATGAATTTGTCAGTTTTCTAAAGTCGTTCCGTTACACGTTATTTTTACTTCACTTTCGAGAGTCGCCATTTATTTTTCATCCAGGCATTTTGAATTTCTGCGTATAACGGAATGGAAGTACAAAATAAATAAAAAATGTAAATGAGAACAGACTGAATTCATAAACAAAAAGGAATCGACACTTGAGACTCGATTTAGCTGAGCATTTACTCAAGCAACGTTCTTGAATACAAACGATACTTAAGCAACGAATCAATGCTTAAGCAGAGTTCCGCTGAACAGAGTTCAAATCGACGCTTGAGTAAGGTCTCTGAATACCGGCCTTAGATTTGCATTATTGAATAGCCTTTCGAGAAACGGTTCATGGGTGGTCCTCAAAATTCTGTTCAGATACTTGAAGTTGAACGTTGTGTACTGATTTAAAAATGAAAAATCTAACTAAATATTTCGATTTTGGTGGGATTCGAACCCTCGATGATAGGTACAAGCGATCGTCCTAAAGCCGGACTGCCTTACCACTAATGATTTCACATTGTAGTTCTGTGTACTGATTTCATATGAGTTTTGTCTGAATATTTAAATGTTTTTTTAATGATTTCAGTGTGTACATAGGGAACATCAAAATAATTAGTGATCTAGACTAAAAATAAAGTAATATTTACTAGGTATTTATTTTTTAATGTTTGATACTGTCCTGTTGTTAATAAATAAATAAACTGGTGTTTTACTATGCTTTTATACCTATACATACTTATGCTGCGTTTTCAAGATTTTAGTATATTATCAGTTATACGCGCTTAAAGGAATACCTTTTTGCGACGTTTTAACCTTACAAACATTAGGTAGTAATGTGCCCATTTCTTGCAATGTTAAGTTTATTTGCGAGTCACGACATGGAAAGCTGTAAGAGCACAACTTAGCACTCAGCCCAGTGGTCACGATGAGGCAACTTTTACTCATTAGGAGGGCGGTAAGTATTGTCCCATTGTTTGCGAACTGTGCCGCAGAACTATTTCAACATAATTACCTAATTTTGGCTAGTATTGGGGTGTTAGTGATTTACTATTTTCCCAAATTAATTTACTGCTTTGGAAGCTGGTTTAATACAGAGTCGGTTAGCATGTTAATTGACCGGGTTCGAATAGAGAGATCCCTTGAATTTGTAGATTCGTTTGTGACGATTTGTGACCAATTTTATTGACAAAGTCTTCAGGCTACCAAAGCTCGTGAATCCAAACTCGAACAATCATGGAATCATAATACCGAAGCACTGCCTATTGTTCCGATATAGCAGTCCGATATTATTGTGACCGGGCAGAATAAAGCTTTGATAAGTTGATCGTAAAAAATCGAGCACTGACGCGTTCTGCTTAGATAAGTGTGCGTTCAGCTTAAATCTTGAATCTTTTTCTATTTTCTCATTACGCTTCGTATCTTCATTATATTTACGTTGGTCCTTGATATATTATTAAATTACTAATAGCTAAGGCGTAGAAAGTAAGTAGGTATAGTAAGCCTTGACTATCAACAATGTAAACGAATTTATGATACTTATTTTATTTCCCTATATGGTTTGAGCAAGTCTTCTAAAATGGTCGATCGACTGGATTTTCTAAAACGTTCCGTTATGCAACGTGCCATGAACGTTAAAATTCCGCAAATACGTAGGAAATCGTAGGCCATTGGAAATGTTTGGCGTCTTTGTCGAAGCAAACATCCCTTTTGACGATTGAAGCTCGAATGGAGCTGTACAATATCATTAGACCGTTTACTCTCGTTACTAAAAGAGCAGTATTCCACCATATTTGATCTAAACGTCAGCTACGCTTACTCAATAACGTAATCTAATTAATCAAAGTAAACATTTTACCAATCTTCATCAAACTTAGCCTTTGACATAAAAAATATCATGTTTTTCAATATAACGTTCAAACGGTGATGATTGGCGAAGACTGAATTATGAAAGTGTCAAAGTGAAGGGTATTGTGTTATTAGTAATCCTTTCTTAATTGGATTTGTTAGTCAAGTGGCACTATCAATTTATTCAGTAGTTTTTGGTGAACGTCAGCTCAAAAGTTAGAGCTTGAATCAAAATAATCAAGTAACAAGCAATTTCTACGGAAGCATAAAACTTTATAGTCATATAATACTTTGTGTCTTGCTTACGGGTTGCGCATCCAAAGTTTTCTAGTACGGAGTAAAGATACTTTCTCCTCTCATTTTATTTCGTGAATTTTATATTGTTATAGTGTTTTGAAAGCAGTGATTTTTTGACCGCTTGCTGTCAATAACCTGGGATGAATGGGATGAACCCCTCGGCTGCAAGTGACGTTTAATTTACACTTTATTTTTATGGGTATTTTCGACTAGAATTTTGTCAAATAAACCCACCCTTTTCCATGATGGCATTGGATTTAATATTATTGATGTTTACGGTATCGTGTTTCGTGCCACCAGGATCGGGGATTTATTAATTTGAACACAATCTCATTTTTAAAGGGATTTGTTGATAAAAATAATCTTGTTATCAGATATCCGCTGACACGTGCTTTGCTATAATACCGAGTATTTTATTTATAAACCTTATGATGTTCCTTATTGAACCGTTTCGTTCTTTATATCAGTAATTTGTTTTTAATACATATTATGTGGTGTGCAATAAAGTGTTCATCATCTATCTAAAGTTCACCCACCCTACTCAATGTAAAATTGTGTGTTAATTTTACTTAGCCGTTTTTTAATCATACAAATATTCAAAAGTTAAATCATGCATAACAAATGAAACGATCAAAAAATAAAATAACTATAGGTAGACAGGTATATACTTTTCCAAGAATAAAATAGGTGAGTTTTTCTTCAAAGTTGTCAAAGTACGAGTTGTCATAATGAAATTTGGTTATTTCGCGAGTCTCACTGCAGCCGATTACGACTCCCCGTAAACACATAGCATTAGATGACACAGCTACTTCATATTATAACTTGATACTTACTAAACTTTATTTGTGTCTAAAAATGGTGAAAAATTTAAAATTTTAAAGTGTGAGTGTTAGATATATATATAGGTATATCATCTTTTGAAAACAAATCTTGCCCATTAGCGAATTAAATACACTTCGGTTTTGTCTAAAAACTTTGGTCGTGTTTCATTATTTTGATAAGTAAGTACGTGCAATTTTTAAGTGTCACAAAACCACCCTCAGTCAGAAAATTATCAACCAAAATGTTCCTATTTCGTTTTATCTTGAGCAATGACACAGCCACGTTTCTGAACCTGTGATAAATTCAGAGGAGAGACGGTTCTGTTTTTATCAAGTAATAAAATGTTAGCTGGCGGTTACGAAAATTCGCTTCCAGGCGAAATTTCCTTCTCGTGTAATAGAGAAAATAGAGTTGTAAACGCAACTTGAACAGTGTTCTTCCAAGATACCCGAGTATCAGAAACAAAATTAACTGAACAACGTGACTTGCTGTTGTGGTATGAAAAACCGATGACGAAGAGAAATCAGTTTTTATGGTAAATTCTTAATAAAACTGCTAAGATTTTTTAGGGTTAAAAACTATGCTAACCGCTCTGAAAAATAAGCATAATAAGCTCTCGAGTCCTTTATTTGATGTATATGTAGGCCAGATTATAAGCGGATGTGTTGAAGCGCATATAAATTTTTCGTTGCGAAAAGTTCATTGATGCACGGCCGGATTCGAACTCACGAACTTCGGATCGAAAGTCGAGGTACTAATCCACTTGACCTACACGTCTTTTTTCGTGATAGGTTAGTGAATTCCGATTTCAAAGTATGCTGAAAAACTACAGAGCGCATTTCTAGAATCGAAAAAAATAGAAACCACAAATGCCAGAATACTAAAATCCGATCTGAAATACACATAAAACTACGCTAGTTTCTAGCAAAGATAAGCACTAACTACCGATTTTGCTATAAATCTGATATACTTTTTCACTTTATTTACTCTCTGCTATGAGGTCTTATGAGTTGTTCCTGTACATTCATCATTTCTCTTTTCAAATCATTTTGTTAACATTCAGCTTTTGTCCGATTTTGATGAATGAATGTTTCAGTGACTAAACAAAATCTCAATTTTACAAACTCAACACAAATTTTCACAGAAAAATTAAAAATTTAGTAAAGGCGTCGGTTATTTCTATACCTACTAATAATCAATAAGGACCGTCGTTGGTCTATAAATAAAACTGCATTTAGTTAGTAAATATTACCTTTAAAATATCCTATTGGTACATTATAATTCCTTAAAGCTCAGAATAGTCGGACATACACAAAAGTAAGCGTAACGTTTTAACCCACATTCCATATCCACATTTTTTTCACTCTGCAAAGTGGCAACCCTAAGAAAAGACAAAAAAAAATGTCAACGCGCGCCGGGTTGTTTTTCTCCGTACAGTCGATATTGATTTATCCCTGTAATAAATCCAAACACAGGATTAATCAAGCTAAGTTTCGTCGCATTGGAAATATGTCGGTGTTGTCCCATAAATCGTTTGCGTAATGAAAAATTACGAAATGAAACAGCCGCTCGGTTTGTGGGCTATATTTTTGGCATATTGCTTTTCAACAAAATACATTTGAATTTAATTGATGTTTTCACGATATAATTTGTGTCGATGTGGTCTGATTGAGAAGCAGTGGGTTACTGCAAGCAAGCAGTACCTAGGTTGGATTCCCTTAACCCCGAATACTGAAACGATAAGTACTTAAATATTTGGGAGCGTATTAATTAACCATTTGAGACCTGTAAGGTTTGTCTAGACAAACGTCAAATAATGTCATAGTTAGGCACCACTAGGTAATGTTAAGTACACATTCTGTATTCGGGCGTTAGTGGAGCAAAACTTGGCACAATCCAATTGTGACACCGCGGTACCATTTCTATAATAAATCATCATCAGGTAACTCTTTTGTATAGGATGCCCGATACTTTTCATACTCATCCGATTTCTAAATCTCTAATAGGTCAATAAAGGCTGTAATAAAATTCAGAAATTGAAAATTACATAGACAAGTCAAAACACATAAGAACGTCTTAAATGGTTAAATACGATCATAAGTATCTTAAATACTTCATCATTAAAACTTGAACGCAGTGCATTGTTAAATAAATGTTTTGTAATCTAAAAAATAAATAAGAACTTTCAATGTTAATTGGCGCTACTAATGAGTATGATGTTTTCTTTATTGCAGTCATCATTAGGTATAATATACGCACGTAGATTTGTACCTACGACAGTTCTTTTATTTGACCACCACTTACTGGCCAGTCGCATAAAGTTAATTTGCATTTGAAGTCTTTTAATTGATTATAATAGTAGACAAAACGTAACTGAATAAATACAAAACTCAGTTGACCACTGACATGACGTCAAAGTGAGAGGAACGTTTAATTTTTGAACGACGCACTACAATTATTTGCATCGCTCTCCTCGTCGTCGGTTTGTTTGTGTTGTCTGTCCCTGACTGTGCTTTGCCAACTTCCGTTTTGGTTTTTAGAAGTCTCCTATGATGCTATTTGTCTACAAATACCTGCCTTTTTGAAATTTCAGCAAAAAAAATTCAGAGATAAATTAGAGTAACTTTATACAATCATCAAAAAAATCAATGAAAACCCTCTGGGGTAAAAACTTTGTGAGGGCAATGAGGAAAAAAGTATTTTTATTCAAAATGAAAGGGTATGCTAGCGATAGGCCCGTTTCTCCGATAAGAAGTAAGTTTGGTAACCCGTCTTTTTAACTGCCTGCCGTCAATTATCATTATAATGTTGGGATGGCCGGGCGACCCGTAACTCAATATTAGTGCCTATAAAGGTGAGTGATAACAGCATATCCTCTTGCTCGCTTCCTCTTTAGTTTGAAGCAGAGATGTAGGATAATAGCAAACTACTCAATATGCATATAAAGCACAACAATGGATCTGTTTTCGTCAGCTTAAGATTACCGAATAGCACTGGCAATTTTGATATCTCCCATTCGATGGATCAAAGTAAAGTTTTTATTGTTATTCCAATAGTTGTTTTGATATTCGAAATATAAATGTGGAAACTAAAAGTCCAGCGAATTACTTATCTAAGTAGCGAATTGATTTAGCTGAAACAGGTGCTTTTCCTTCTTATCAATAAGTAAAAACTTAAGATCTGTCGCATGGGATTCTCAAAACTTTAATGATCATATTGATCATTAATAATATTTTTAGTAAATAGTAGTAGGTAATCAATTTTAATTATTTTTTCCAGGATTTTATAGTAAAAATAACTCTATTTTGTATGTAATAGAGCTGAAAGCGATATCATCCGGGTATTTTTTGAATGAACAGCATAAACATTTAAATAGTATCTCTTTTATCTGTGATAGTAGGTATATAATTAAAATTGTAACAAGAAAAAAAAACTTTACGACGTTACGACGTAGGTAAGTAAAGAAGGTAACTTATTCACTATTTATTGTGTTGAGTGTTGTTTTGGTAATATTCAAAGGTAGGTATTCAAATAATACATTCAAACGCTGTAGCAACGTAAAATTAAAGCTAAATTTAATTATTATAAGGGCAAAATGCCTTTGCGTAGGCCCGGCGCGGCATTACGATGCAGTCCTTGTACGACTTGATGCCCGGAATTTGTGATGTGGATGACCCCTAACACGGTTAGCCTATGGCTGTTCAACACACAAAGAGAAAAGTGCCTTACAAAATAGCTGTTCTAAAATAAGCTATATTGAGCTCAATTGAAATAAATGTTTGTGAAACCAAATTAATTTTGTAAATTCGTATGAGCTAACTCTAGCGACGAAGTTGTAAGGCCGCCTAAAGGCCTCTCATGACTTAACGAGAGGCCTTAAAATAAAATTTATCTTAGTTTATTAGTATGAAAATAACATTTGTATAAATGTTAGAGAACCTAATACGAAATCGCAATCTAACAGGTACGTCCAGTACATGGGTAAAAATTTACATTTAGGAAACCAATCTGAAAATATAATTTACACGAGCTGTTAAAATGTACCTACGTTGCGAAAATTAAATTGAGCAAATAAATAAAAGAACTATCATCAAATTGTTTTATATGCCAGTACCTCCAATGTAATAAAAAAATATACACGTTGATAGTTTATTATTTTAACACTGCGAGTTCATCTGTTATTTGAATTGTTGTCGCTCTAGGTCATCGAACCCTTGATAAATGGCACATATTTTTCTCATATCTTGAGTAGAATCGGACAGATTTTGTTTTGCCAACTAGTATTTGTCGATCTAATATTTGCAAAAACCAGAAATTACGGTTACTAAACAAACTCAAAATACTACGCCGTTATGTATATGCAAATAAAATTGTTTTGAGCCGCAAATACTATTAGGATTCTTAAGATTCCTTGAATAAATTAAAAATTGAAAAGTGACATTTTAAAATTCTTAGTGAGGATCGCTATCGTCTTCATTATTTTTATTTCACCCACGATCTCTCATTGGCACACATTTTTTCTTTTTTAAACTTTCGCGATCAGAACACATGATTAAACATATATTTACGGGTATTTATCGCTATTTACCTTTATTTAATTTTAATTTTATCCCGACGTTTCGACTGGATTGCACCAGCCGTGGTCGCGGGCAGACTAAATTAAAACTAAATAAAGGTAAATAGCGATAAATACCCGTAAATATATGTTTAAACACATTTTTTCATTCGAACGTCTTTAGGATATAACGAATCGCGTGGGAAAAGTTTTATAGTAGGTAGCAAATTGTGAGTCTGTATAAAGTGTCTGTTAATGCTGCCCTACTCAATATTAAAAATAATTAAGCAGGTAGGTACTTGAAGAGACATTATAAACTTTTTAAAACTTACTGGACGATTATATATTGCAACAAAAACATTTAGATTTAAACAAACATCAAGAAATGGTAGATGGTACAAAGAATCCTACGCGAGTTTCCCACAAGCTTGGCACGTCTGCCTAAACCGATTAAACCCTGGTTTTTTGATAAGTAGTGTCCGTAATATAATTTCCGTAACGACAATGCTTCTGAATCTGCAAACCTTCTTGCAACTTTTGCTGCCCTCTTGCTTATAATAAAAAACAACTTACTTTAATCTTCATTCTACTAATATTATAAACACGAAAGATTGTATGGTTGAATACATTTTTGTTATTTTTTCACACAAAAACTACTAAACGGATTTGGCTGAAACTTGGATTATGACCTGGAATGGCACATAAGCTACTTTTTTCCATCATATATTTAGCATATGCTAGTAATCTTTATTTAGATAAGGTTAGAGCATGAAGCCTGATAAACGTATACCTAGCAGACAACCTTATTGACTGCCCAAAAGTGAAAAAAGACCTCTATTTTTGCCTTATCTCCGTTGTATGGTCGTCATTTTAGGGTGGCCGAATTATGGACAGTCTGAGTTTTACAGTGCTTGCAGAAAATACAGTTACAACTACTTACAGGCTTTTAGACCGACAAGACGTGCCACGATCGTAATGAACTGGGATTTCGGGAAGAGCTTTCGTTAAAAATAACACGAACATTTTTGTGAGAATATATTGAGTTCGTTCGTAGTGGCTTTATAAGGAAAATTATAGAAAGGAGCATTTTCAATAAAAATAGGTTAGGTAGATGAATGTATACTAAACTTACCAATTTATGAATTTATTAACAGATACTTTTCAAACATCGCTTGTCTGCTCTCTAATTATATTTAAAATGTGTATAGGTACCTAAGAACGTCGCTAATCAGGCGGATCAATAGTAACAAATATAACGTAAGATAAACTGACCCTTGTGGCAAGAATACTGTGGTTTACTTTTGTCTCGAGTACTTTCAGAGCAACGAAACTTTAACATGCAGTTACTACACACTGCTTAGTTAAGGTCCTTCATACCTGTGTGGAATGTCCAAGGATATTTATTTATTTACCTCTCCACCCATTTCTGACCTTCGACCAAGATTTCTCAAAACCGCAATATTTAAAATAGTTGGTATTTAAATGGTCAATCGAGAACGCGTAGTACCGTCTGGTATGTGGCATCTCCTGGCAAGCTCGGCACGTGCATCGGCCTCTAAACCGTTTACTGCCATTGAACATTACAAACACTAACCCATACCGGGTGTGTAGTCTCATGCCAAACTCACGCTGCACACCACAATCGCTGCAGTAACGTAGGCCTTTACCTACATATTTTACTAGATTAGATTTATAGAATTTTAAACAGCGTCATAATGGAAAGAGGCGTGATTTTATGTATGTAGCGTCAGGAGGAAACCTTAGCCTTCACTTGACAGGACATTGTTTGGATAGAGTAGGCTTGTCCAGCACCTAAACCTTCCTCTCAGCTTAGCCGGCCATGTACACAAGAAAGACAATGGTCAATACGTGTGGGGCTGACTAAGCCGCGGGAGTCCTTGTTGCACTACCCTGTTAATTAAAATAATATGATCTCTACATAGTACATACTAATCATCCCTATTTTACTTGATCACGCCATAACTTATAAACGATTTTACCGATCTAATTTATCTTTTTTGTAAGTTTTTCATTGCATTGTAAAAATTCCGCAGATAATTCGGGAGAACTTCAGAAAATACTAAATTCTTGCGGACAAAGTCACGGGCAACCGCTACGCTAATTACATATAATCGTTTTGATGTTCATCTTAAATAATAAAAAAATATTATTTGACATTACAAACCATTTCCTAATTTTGGTATTTACTATAACATGCATTGCAATGTCAAACGGATAACTTCATAACGCTAAATAGATTGTTAATCGATGTTTGTAATTACAAAACAGCGTACTATTAGCAATCTGGTTGCTAAACTATTTGTACACAGAAACCGTCATGCTGACAGTAATATAACGGTGAACTTTTTAAGAAGATTAGGTACCTATTTACCAAACAAAATGCTAGGTTACCGTGTACCGGTAACTTAACCCTATTTCTTGCTTGCCAAGGAATTGATTGCCAAAGAAGAGTAGGTATTACCTAACTTTTAAAGTTGTTACGAGTCATCCCTGTGGTCGTTTGATTAAAAATGTACATTGTAATTTTTTTATTATTTTTTTTAGGCATAATCTTGCGCATGTAAACTTAGTAGGCTATATTTTTTGTTACCTATACCTAGTGTAGAGCCGTCTATCTGTCGAGACTTGTGTTATATAATGAATGTCATATGCTGGTCACTACTTTCACTAAACAAAGGCTTGCTGTATAATGTTGGAGATTAGCAACGCATTGTCTGTAATTGCGTTGTGTTTAATTCCATTAAATGCGACGGAATCGGCACCGCTTGCCAATCCGATTAGCAGCGGCATAGGCATTAGCTACTGAAGCTGACCACTGATTCAAGACCAATACATTGGTAGAATTAGGAGGAAAACAAAAACGGGAATAATTAGCACAATGGTAGGTATAATAGATTAATTACACTCTATTCGGCTTAGCTCTCCACACCATACAGAGTAGTAGGAAACTTGCAGTCTTCTTGAAGAATTGGAATGGAGTGGATATACCAATATATCACGCTGACAAAGTGGTAAACTAAAATTAAAAAAATTTTTTTTTTTTCAGTGTAAGTAGGTACCTCTCCTACAAGTGAATGGAGGGTAATTTTTTTCTTGTCTAGTTGTTTTTTATGCATTTGGATAAAATTTCAAAAAATCATTATGAAGTTGTCTATAAAATATATTTATTATTCAGTTCATAATTAGAAATAGGTACCACGTATTCGTTACTACTCATAATGAAAATACTGCAAGGCACAAGCAATATCGTGGATTCTACGGAATTAAAATAACATGTTATTAAAAGGTTTAACGAATAAATTGTTGTTTATGAGACTGAGAGCGATAAAAGGATCGTATCTTTGTTTACTGTTTTTAAAAAGGTTTCGTACATTATGAAGTTAAAATAACAGTCCCAGATGTACTGGTGATTACTAGGTACTAGACATAATTGTTTTTAATTGATATATCCTGATAATTCAGATCTTCAATGTGCATATTGATCCATGTATAGGTGTACATTTTTTATAATTTTTAAACCGCAAAGAAGTGCCTGTTAATGCAACTTACGGTCACGCATCCAAATAGCTAACTCTCGTAGCTTAACTTCATCGATTTATAGAGAACGTCTGCCACTAGCGCTATGAAAAATCAAAAAGTAAAAATCGTAGTCTCCAAAAACGGTAATACTTTAGAGAATGCGGCCGGTAAACAACACTTGTTTTCAGTGTAAGCGGTTTAACTTGAGGCAGGTGGCGAAAGTAGACAGGCGTGGCCCGAAGGGAGGTGGTAACTTTAGCATGAGCCATGTTGATCTTAAGTAAACTTTACCAGCGCTGGCTTCCAATAAAAAAGTACAACTATTATAGGTAGTTGTCTAGTATTCAGGCAATCTTGGGAGACAAATGGAAAGTTAGTATGTTACCTAAGTAATTGTTTTGGATTATACTTTATCGCAAAAAAAGTCGTTTAACTGATTTCAAAGTGTGCCTAGCGGTTACTAAATAAGTACTTGAAATTGTAACTTAATTTTTATGACATAAGAAATAACCAATGGTAAACCACTGTTAATCCGAGCTTATATTATACTGACTGTAAGTAGGTACCTACTAATCTAACCAGCATTAAAGTTGATCAGAGTTCTTCGAATACGACAACCTATCATTTCCATTAGCAGTAGGTAGGCAAGTGCTGTAGGTAAACCTGCCATCTAATCGGTAAGCACATATCAGAGTTACAACGCAATCTCAGCTTTTAGTTTGCCACATTACTTCGCAAGACTATGCTTTTAGCGCTTCGGGAGACATTGCAACTCAGTTCTCAACTTCATAAGGCACTTTATTACTGCACCAACACCGGTAAAATAGTCAAACATGCCTCGAGTCCTCCAAAAATAATAATTGCATAACATTTATGTTTTGCATCAATTTCATCTATGTGTTACCTGCATCTACTAAGTTTATATTCTTAAGTAGGTATTGTCTCTGTTTACCCACCCACGCAATTTCTATTTACGTTCAACGAAAATTTCCTCTAAAGAAAGTATTTTTCTTTTCGTACACCTACTGACACCTGTCTTAAAAAATGTTTTTGAGTTATTGAAAAGCTTAGATCCCGTTACGTAACACACTCGGCAGGTAGTTACTCTTTTATTGACGTAATAAAACGTTCGTAGTGAAACTAAGGCTTTAAAATGCACCTCTCTAAGTAAACTTGCACATCACCTGCCGTCTATCGTAAGCACATACCAGACATACGACGCAATATCGCGACGTTTTCTCAGCTTTAGTTTGCCACATTACATCGCAAGACTATGCTTTCAGCATTTAGAGATAAATGCGCAAAGGTAAACTCTCGTATATAGTGTACTGTAAAGGGCGTTTACAAATGAAATAACTGAGAGACCGACTGCTTTTGGAGCAAAGGGATACTTGAGCGCGGAGTGAGCTTAGGTAAGTGTGGTAAGGACTGGGTAGGGAGAGGTGGTCTGCGAAATTTAGTTGGCAATGCAATAACTGAATAGAGTGTTGAAGACTGGGTTTTAAGGCGTATCTCATGAGAGAGCTAGTCGGCGAAATAAACCATTTCTCCATAACGAACTGAAATTGCTGATAATTATTGCTATTAAGAAAGATGGCAATAATAATAGCAAATTATTTCAATAAAATATGATTAAATAGTTTATCAGAAATATACTTTTTTAACTCACTAATCTAAGTATCTTGGCCACTTGCTCGTACGAGCTTACTTTTTAGTATCTTGAACTACATAGTAGGTCTACGTATTTCAAGAGCAGTTTAGTTTTAAGGGTGTCTATTGAAACCTTCTTTGTTTTTAATAGACAACGTTTATGGACAGAAGTTGAACTGAAGTAGTTACTAGCATCTCTTCAGTTCAACTTTAAAGTTTGCGTACTTTGACCTAGCGACGTCGTGACTTTATCTCGCAAACAGCGAGGTTTATTTGTTTGATTGTGAAAAAAGTCGTTTATTTCAACAAGAATCGAACTGCTGGCACGACACCAACTATTATGAAAACTTAATTCTTGTACCTGCAAAAATGTATGTCACAGAAAAGCATTTATTTTAAAACTTTTCCACTTTTGTCAGCATCATGGAAGAAATATCGCTGCACAAACCTAAGGCGGTATCTCACGAAATATTGAACAAAGAAAATAGGAACAAGATATTTTCAGTGTTTATGTTCAGAAGAGGTCAGCCTAAGTGCCATAACATAAAGCAGCAGATAGCGAATATGCCATTGCTTTTTACCACGTGAATATAACCTCTATTTCGCGGGAGTTATGGTTGATTTTATTACGGGTTAGATAACTATGTGTAAAAATGACCCACTAAATAATACAAATAGGTGCGTAATCTACATCAGATAGGTGGTGCAATATGATACGTACAGTAGCGAATAGCAACTTTGTTTTTGCCCTGCGGTTATCCTCTTGATTTATGCCGCTCCTGCCCGGAATATGATTACGCACTACGTGTCGGAAGTGCCCTTAATGGATATAAACGCCGTATTTAACCGGCAGCTCAGTAAACACAGGCTTTTTTCGACACTCAATTGCCGACGCATTATTTGTTATGTGCCTGATTGTACACAAATTGGGCGTGTTATTTATGAACGTGCAACGAATTCGAGGACGTGCATTGAGTAAATACAATCTCTTTTGAAACCCTTAGAAATTCCACAAGCCAAACGCGTTACACAGCAAGATTGTTCCTACGCAATTTGACTAATATCCTAAGGCTTCAAAGTTTATAATACTTTATCATAAAAAAATATAAAAGCATTCCATGATGGATAGCCTTTCCATATTTCAGACTTTCATAAGAAAGTCGTACTATTTTGCAAGTGGAAAGCTTATGCTCTCACAAGTCACGGCGAAAAGCGTCGTTTGTTTCACAATGTATTAGGGCTAGAAGCCTCTAATATAGACAAACGTTTGCAGCAGTGATGTCTGAAATATGAACTCGGTTAGTGTACCTACTATCTATTTATGTAGCTGATAATAATATATGAATTCGGTTAGAGGGTGTTTCGTGCTTCATACTTTCGCTAGCATAGCGTTAAAACTCCACCAAGGAAAAAAAAAATTAAAAAAATATACTACTGCAAATAAAACATTCAACTCGATTCAAATATATTTTTAGCAAAAAAAATCGCATTAATCGAACACAAAAATTCACACTACAAACTTAAACCACTTTTTTCAGTTAGAGGTTAAAAATAAATTTTATTTTGTCGGAGTATCCGTAAGCTAATTACAAAAACTAGTTCATGATTTGTAGGTGAGAATGATCCGATAGCTTATAATGCAAATGTTAGACTAGTTTTTTAATGGATTCCTCTTGATACGAGTATGTAAGCAAGTTTTTAATCAAATTTCAGGCTATATCCGCAGGCTCATGCTTTATCCAGGAAAATCACAAGATTAGGATATGATTCGTGCGTGCCCGGCTTTGCTTACCCCAGCTTATTCGGGCCAAACGGGACTCAGTCATTATCTTCCCACAATAAAGTAACAGCAACAGTAAATCAACTTCAGAGCATGTAGCCGACTGACAAACGCTTCGTATATTTATTATATTTCTATCATTTGATTTGAGACTTTTTATCGCTCGAGTGTTCCTCATGGAACGCAATTTAATTGAACTTAAAACTTTTTAGTTTCTATTCTAAAGCGATTTTAGACATGAAACTTGGCTAGGGAAGCAGATAATTCAGTGTTATTAGATTACAAAACCCCTGTATTTATAATGGTGATTTTAAACGAAATGATTTTTGCTTTTTAGAAAGAAAATAATGTACCTTTAAGTAGTGTTACTGTGAGTTTTTACATGCCATGTCCCAGCTTACATCATTCGGGACAAACGCAAAGTACTGACGGTTACGTAACGAATGTGTTTGTATGGGGTCAGTTTGCGTTGTTTTCGAGGGAACCACTGACGCGCACTGAATATAATAGCAATAATCATTTGTTATGATTACTGTTACGAGCTTTGTATCATGTAGGATTGGATTGCTTTATCAGACGATTTTTGCTGGATTTTATTTTCGTGCTTGGTACATTGTATTTTGCTTCTTTATTTTTCGGTTTATGCTCAGCTCTTACATATCCATTTTCAATTTAATACTCATGTCTCATGGAAAATAGGACAAACGTTTGGGGAAAAGTTCGTAATTACGTTACGTCGACGGACATCCACCCGATTTATGCTCAGCTTAATCCGAATTGAGTTACACGACTAGCGTTCAGCATTTGCTTGTTATAAAACACGTGGCTCCGGTTAAACGTTAAACTCAACATTTCCGACACAATCCCGCAAAGTGGATTGAAACCCGTAAAGTTTTTACTCTTATCTATAGTACCATGATCTTCGATTCTACTCCGCGATAGAGGCTCTGCCTCTATCGCATTTTCATGAGACCATAAAAAGCTGTCTCTACACGTACGCAGCTGCATATATTGACATAAAATTTAAGGTATCAGCGATATTGTTCTCGCTATAAAAACTAAGAGAAGACCAACGAACCGCCCTAAGAAACAAGCCGTGTAAGAAAGAGGGAATTTTCTTGTATTTTCCTTAGACGCTAAGAAGGGGCCCCTACATGACTGGAATATCTTTGTCACCAATTTCCTCAGACGAAGGGCTTAACGCGTCGGTAAGTTAGATAGCCTCACCTTAGTTAGGCCTCGGGGCACGTCAGGATCCTGTATTTTATGGACTCGTAGTGGTTCTATACTTTGTAAAACAAGCACACCAATGGCGGACACCCGCATTATTCCGTTAGTGTCAGATAGAATTACTCCCATCGTTCTGCTTACCTTAGTTCCATTAGGAAATCCAAGAAACCAGCTTCATATTTTTTTACAAATCTATAAAGCTGCTCCCGAATTCCGAGACCGAACGTAATGTTTAGTTTCGTTAGATATTCTTGGGACCCGACTACCCAATTTGAATCGGCCCGGGATCGGAACCATAAACAGTTACTTGAAATATTCTTCGACAGATCGCTGGGACGGGCGGGTTGAGGCCTATATATCACTTAAAACGACACGGCATAAATCTATGCTGTCTGCTCGTTATTTGCAGTCGCCACGTGAGCCGGCGGTTTCGGGTGAATATTAACGGTATCGCCAATTTTCCGGAAGCTTAGTTGCGTGGCAATTTCTCGGCAATTGAACAATCGCATCGGGGTGGCTCGGGTGTCGATACCATTACTGTCGCGTCGCGCTAAAAAACGTTTACAGGATCACGACGCAGCGAGACTTACGGCTGATTTGCTTTGACTTATTACGGTCTACGACCATCGGTTGAAGAGTAATCGTTTATCATGAAGGAGTTGAAATAAATAGTACCTATGAACAGGTTAACTCTCGTTTAAATTGGGTCTTTATTTTTTTTGGACTAGGTACCTACTATGCGAAATAACTAATGTCAGTCGATTAGAATAGAACAGAATAGAGATACAATTCATTTTATACCTACTGATCAATAATGTGGAATCATTTTTGCACGTTGCACCTTCTATTTTCTATTACATAAATTGAATAGAGACGTTTTAACCAGTTCGTGTTAATTCTATTTAAAAATAATCATGACTCAAATCGTGTTAAAATTAATTTATTCAAATGATTTTCGAAGCTGGCCACTTCGACTTTTCTATAACTGTCCCTAATGCTGGTGCAAACTTTATACCTATGCATAAACAGACATAAACGTCGCAACAAGATGCGGTTTAACTCATATTGCATTGAGAAAAGGAGATTTTCAGTAAATACAACGCAACAAGCATTCATCTGATTTACATCCTCTGCGATTCATTCGCTTCATGTTCGCGAACGTTACTGGGACTTTTTGCACCTTTACACTGTTGGATGCCGTAGGGTAGCTATTCAATTTAGCAGGTTGTCATACGCACGAACACACACGCCAGACCGCACGGAGCGTTATTCAAAGTGCAACAATTACATCCATGCTACTGTATGCACTTGGGAAATGTGAATGATGAAGAAAACGGAATGGAAAACTAATTTTAGTTGCCTTTACGTGAGGTTTGATAGAATTTATAAAACTTTACTTCAAATTTAAAAATAAAGGACCTACTAGTTTATTATCAATCAATTATCAATAAGTTTTTTCATTTGATAACAGTCAAATGCAAATGTTTTTAGAGCATTCAGACATGGTATGCGATATATTATCATTGACTTTTTTTATGATTTTAAATGAAACCAAACTTTAAACTTTATACTTTATTCTCAGACTAACCTTATTATTTCAAAATAGGAAATACTTAGGTAAAGTAAAGAAACACGACCAAAATTAACCTTTGTATTGTATAGTAATTGTATGATGTTTATTGGTAATCTGAAGCGGATGATTGATCAGCGATTCCTCATAATTGTAATGATCGAGCGCACTACATTACAACGATTTCCCAGGAGTAAGTGAGTGGGAATCTCATTAGCAGTCCACATCTGCGCCTGACAGGTGATTTTGAAACGTACTTACATCGCTTATTACTTTTCCCGATTTCGGTATTAATTGGTGAACTCGTTCCAGCTTTTTACAAGATTAATTTGGATCCATAACAGTTTCAGATTTCTTCGAACGTAAGTTACTAAATGGATGGACCCCACGTAATGTGGGATAATGGCAGGAAGATGATGATTTTTTTTTATTTTCTTAACAATACATAATTATTTCAAACTTCAGTAACGCTCTATAAATCAAACCGTTTATAAGCAACAGATTGCAGCAACATTGATTTCGAACATCCCGATTGAACCTCCGCAAATAAACTTGATAAAACGTACATCTTCAAATACAAATTCCATTTATCCACAAGGATTCAGCATACAAGAATACGAACATGAATATGAATATTCAGCTGCAGTACAGCGCCGTCGCATATTATATTCGAGATAACAAGGTTCGTCAGCAAAACGCAACGCGGCTGACGACGAAGTGCAACCGATTTCTGCTAACTCCACTTCGCCCGGTCCTTGTCTTGGCACCAGCATAAATCACAATCCGATTATTCCACACATGAACATTCCGATACGACTGTGACAAAGTTGAGCGGACTTACAAATTCTAAAGTAACGGCCCGTACTAACACTAAGATTTCCACTTGGTTCTAAAGCTGTGTTACTTACGAGGTTTGCAACTCCCAAATCCGGATCGGAGCGTCCGATCCGAGCTAAACAAGTTTCTGAAATAAGCAGCCGTCGCACACTTGTTCCTTTCGCCTCAGGGATACGGGAAAAAGAAAAGTGCGAAGGCCGACGGATACTCGGAGCGGATGCATATGCAGGGAGGTGGGAATGGAGTAAATCTCTCTTGTTTGAAATGAAGTTACCGATCCGCTCACAAATTGTGTTTTATATTTTCCGAAGCATGTGACGAGCGAAAAACTTTGCATATAGTTTCAGACGATTTTCTCTTATGTTTATTGCAACTGAATGGGAGTTCAATTGTGTATATTCCGATAGCGCTCGAGAATTTCGTTGCTGAAATTAAGCTTAAACGCTTGAAATCACAGCTACTTAATTAACATCTATTAAGCGACTTCAAATGGCTGCGGAGCGGGCTATGCATACGATTAAAATGCCACCGAGTGCATATAGCTCTTGCGTAATTATGTAAAGTTCCGTCAACATCTCTCATTCACTTGAGTTTAAATGTGTATTTTACATAAATAAAAGGTAAAAGTTTATTCGATGCTTTCATACATTTGCATTTATAATTTTTAATTAATTGTTATTTTGGCAAATTAATTAGAATTCGATGTTTGTGCAATGCGAACTCATTCTCACGCTTAAAAAATTATATTCGAAATTTGAATTAAAATGAAACCTCTTTGCTATTCCTTGCCGAAGCGATTAAAAAAAAGAATTTTGCATAACTGCATAGGCGGTGTTATCAAAGTTAGCACATTTTATAGTCAATTTTAATAAAAGCATTAACTGCAATTCAGTAGACCATTGTTTTCATGTCTCGTGAACAAGTTACACCTACTACGCAGGTTGCATGTAGGTAGGTGAGGTTACGTTACGGCATTGAAAATAAAAATGGATTTCATAATGTGATTTTAATAATGGGTTGTCACGAACTATTGAATGCTAAAAGTAACCAGTTGAATTTGGTAACAGTTATTGACTAATGTGTTTTTTTCGATGATTGATAAGAATAAACAAGAAATAATCATGATAGGATAGGAGTTGAATTGTTTACTTTGTTTTAAAGTTCAATTTATATAGGTTAACTTTATGGCACATAGCATAGTTGATTATCTACTTTCTTAAGTTTTTAAGTTAACCTTTTATTATTCGATAGTGATTAATCCAACAATAATTTATTTCGTCCTCATTAATCAAAAGGTTGTTGAACCGACACGGCCTTAAACAAACCCACACAAAAGTTTGCTTATTTATCTAAATACTAAATACCAATGCGTGGTAGACATCAACGGGTTTGTGATCTTACTGCCGTTCGCTTCAAGTTTCTAAACATCGTGAGTAGGTATCAAGGCAAGCGATAGGTGACTCTATCTACTCGCAAACCTCGAACCGGACGCACGCTTTGCTACGGTAATAAAAAAGTTTTAAAACTTTTTGATAGAAACTCATTTGATAAAAAAGTCATGTGATCTTTTTGAATACGAATTAATTTCTTTTTTTTTTTATAATAACGTGTTTTTTGTTTCAGATGTCAACAATAGTTACTTGTGAGTGAATTGAAATGTGAATTTGTGTGCAGTGATAAATCGAACTTTATCTGTGCGTTTTGTTACCGATGAAGTTTCGCGAGTGATATCCTCTTCTCTCAATCGGTTTATTGAAAATCATTCGCCATGGAGACGGAGGAGTTGACGAAACTTGTCGACGGTATCTACAAGGTAAGTTATCTTTTATTTATCTTACAAAGTTTAACAGTAGTTTTTGTGCGGAATTTTTATATTCTGAAAGATCTTTTCCTTGTTTCAACTAAAGAATGGATCGAGTTGGTCTAAACTTTGTTTGCTGGTTTTAGTGAAGGGACGATTAAACTTTTAAAATCAAAAGAATAATGAGGTGATTGTTTGAAAGTTCAATGCAAATTAAGTGAATTCTCTTTTCGTTTCATTTATCGGAAAAAAGTTGTACTTTTTAAAAGGGTCCCGTTACCGAAAAGTTTTGAATAGCGGATATTTCATTACACAGGTCGGAAATCAAATTTTTATCATAGGCCAGGATTTTTATCATTATTATTTAAAAGCTTCATTTTGTGGCCGTAACATTGATAAAAAATCCAACCAGTTATAAACTTGTTTATATTATACTGAATTTAATTTTAGCTTGACCTTTGATATCAACTCGAGTTATTTAAAAAAATGCAAGATCCAATGCTAAGGTGAAAACACAAAGGTGAAAATTGAATGGAACTTAAGTGCACCTGCTTAATGTCAAGGCCGCATTATGTGGCTGCCTGATGTCAGGCTTAAGGTTACATTCCTTCTCGATTTCTCTAAAACATTTATACCAAAAGCATTTAAATCTTTATTCATGGCACACAAATGGACATCGGACTTTCGTTTTCTTAGTTTGTGTAGCACTAACATTTTATGATACGGGTTTGGGCAGATATCGCTCTGATTGGACGAGATTTTTGAAGAAGCCTGTCGCTTTCGGTGCTCTACTATATTGATGATCATTTTCTCGACCATTTTATCCAAATGCTTCTATTAAACAGGTTGATGCCTACACAGTTTTTGGACATTTGAAACCGTTTTCACATTCATAATAAATGAGCGTCAAAGGCCATTATCTTGATTTATACAAACGAGAGAATGTTGTCTGATCCAAATACCTAATAAGCATCAAAAGAAAGAATTCAAAAGCCTGATAAAATTCAATAGAGCCCATAAATATCGAACCAATTAATCAGGAGAACACATCATAAATCTCCGAATTTGAATAATCAAATGCTCGTAGAGAAAGCTTAGAAATTGCTACAGTTTTCGCAAGAAGCCGAAGAATATGAATTAATCAGAGTGTTTTGGGGCCCTACAAATAATTTACCTATTAAAATTTAAGACCTTCGCCTTTTCCTTAATTAATACCTACATCTAGATGGAGTGAAAATAGCTATCATCAAAATTCATTAATTTTAAACACCGTTATAAATCTGTGTTATTTATTAGGTTATTAACTAGAAAATATTTTAATTAATTTTCATTAAGTTTTCGAGGTCAGAAGACTTGATAGACATTAATACGAGTAAAACAGAATCGGTGGGCCTGTTCGCAAAATATTCCCGGCGCGTGTTGACAAAACGAAACACCAGACAGCCTCTCAAAATTAATGACGTCAACGCGCCAACCTTAAATTATGTAAATGGAGAAAAAATTAAAACACAATTTTAATACGAAACTGTGATAATACAGTACGTGACTGCTATAAATTTTCCACTTTTTACTTTGCTGTCACTTAATGGAAATGCGAGGGGGAAAATTAGGACATTTCGCCTCAACAGCACAATTACGTGGTCTTTGAATCACTTGACTGAGTGGCGTTTACGAAAAAAAAAATACAATCTTTATAAAAGAAAACATCGGCATTTCCTTGCTAAGTTTTTCCTTGTTGTGCTTTTATAATTTTGAATTTTTGGAGTAACTCAACGGTTTACTCTGATTAAGTGAAACAATGGGAGTTTCTGAATGAGGAAAAAATGTGTTATCAATTTTAAACAATCTATTTAGGTACTTGACGAGCAGGTATTGAAAGAATTGCCATTGTTAATGTAAAAATAAGAATTGTGTTATACATTGTCGTAATTTATTTTTGGAATCAAAAAAATACAATTTACAAAAGTAATGAGTTATTGATTTAATAGATACCTAATATACCTACCTATTTTCACGAATTCTTAGTCGAACAGATAATGGTGATATAAACTCAAAGCCAAACAGCGAGCTCGTTTCATAAAACAGAGCAAAAATCGGTCTTAGTAATATATCTCATAACTATAACTTGTAGTTCATTACCTCTCTAGAAAATGAGAGAGTCAAGGTTATGAGTTCTAGAAGCCCGCTTCCGTGTAATATGCGACACATTCGTCTTGGCTGTGATATCGTGTCGCATCGCAACTGATCTGACGCAACCATTTTTGACAGACCTACACCATCAGGTACCAACGACCGCAAAATATAACATTACAAAGACCAAAGTACGCCGGTCTGGCGTTGCCCTGTTTCCTCTCCAGAATGAGATTGCCGCGCGACATTAAACCGGCCAAATGTAAATTTTCATCGTAGCTCTATCTGTTTGCTCATTGCTTGTGTGAACTTTCGGCACGTAAATGTAATTTTTGTTCTAAATAAGTTTCAGTGCGAGTCATTACGTCGGAATGCACACACCATTTTCTTCTTAATACATTTAATTTATCACAGTACCTTGCGTGATTCCGCTCACTCAAAAGCAGGAACTCCGGTACATAGATCGCGTTGTCTACATCATAAAAACTAATATCATTGCCATACCGTGGCTTATTTAATAATTCTAACAGATCTTTTGCAATAAATTCATATATATTTTTTACAATCTAATTACCTACCTGCGGGTGAACACATAAGATCAACGACGCGCAACAAGCTGAATTCAAAGTGTTACACGGTACACTTTGAGTGTTAGTTTATAAGGCCTTTATAATAATAGGTACGTTAAATTTTATTTCATGTAAGTGACCTTTAAATTAAATTTGTGTATTTAAGACCAGCATGCACGTCACTCCCTCGAGTTGTGCCTTAGTAGCATTATTTGCAGTGAATGGGTTAGTGTGCCCATATATGACCCGAAATAGGACGGCATTAACGCACAATATAAATACGATAGCGCGGTGACGCGCCGCGTTCTGACGATTTACGTTTTGTTGGGTCATAGCGCAAAGCGGTCATAGGTCACTTTTGTTCACTCATAATATAGCACAATAATATAGTTCAAGTCCTTGTACCTATTGTAGTTTCGTATCTGTGTATTTAAGACCATGCACGTTACTCCCTCGAGTAAATCGCAGCCCCCACTTATTTGAATAAGAATGGCCAGGTTCAAACCCCAGGAGAGGACGGCAGACGGTCGACTTCGTACACCGTCATGGACTCTGTGTAATTTAGTTGGAAATGTAGTTTATTGTCTTCCCAGGAGATAGTTTAAGTGGGGCTTGTTTCGTATGTGCGTGGTCTGGCTCATTTGTAAGTTGTTGAATCAACATCGAAATTACATAAAGCGTTAGCTTAATTACATTCCAGAAATCAACATTACATTATTTACAACATTGTATTTTTTTATTGCATAAAACAAATTCTAAGGAAAAAAGGAAACAGAAACATGACGTAATTTGAAACAGACTAATATCGATTCAAAGTCGATTGAACCTCTCATAGTATTGGATAGGTCCTCAGCATGATTCTCGACCTTCTTATAGATTGCTCTAGGAAGTTGGATTGAGCAAGGAGCCCTCTTTCGATTTGTTAGTCAGAACGATCACGATCGGCCCCATTGACGATGGAATACTTGAATAACTTACTAGATATACCGTGGCTTTATTTACATAAGTTTTTGTAAGGCGTGTGATGTTTGATGAAAATTTGCCTCTCTATTTAATATTTATTCTTTCACCACTTTAATTTCTATTATTTTAGCAAATAAAAATTAATGAATTATTAAACTCATTGGGTATAAATAAAATTATACTTACTACAAGTTTTTGATTATAGAGAATGCAAAAAGAAGGTTTATACAGCTCAACTTGATAGTATTTTTTTACGTGCCAGTTTAATATTACGTCCAAGGACGTCCCACTATTTTATGTGATCCGCAAGAAACACTCAAACATAAAGCCATCAATATAAAACAAGCCGTAAAACACACAAGTAGAGCAGTCTATGGGGTTGAGATAAAATATAAATAAAATTTGTCTTTCGGGTCACATATGTATTAAGTTTACGCGCATTCATCCAAATACAATTTTAAGAAGGAAATTGCCTCCCGGTAGAACCCGTACAAAATGGAAGATGTGATATTAAATCTGGATGACAGTTATTAGGACTGCGGAGTACCGCTTTCTGACTCGCTACAAAAAGTATCTGAAATGAAATGAGTATACTTTTATATGGTAACATTTTTATGCTCGCAAAAATGTGTTTCGCGTAGCCATTTGCGCTTTCAGCATTCATATACCTACACATCAGGTTTTCAAGAAAACTGTATTTAGCTATTTTCAAAGAGAATAAAAACACTACGTTTAGCTATTTTTTTGTCCGTAAAGAAATCTGTTATTTTAATACGGTAAATAAAACCTCTGATGCATCGTTAGAAGTGTTCAATGACAAATGAGGTTCACAATGAATTCACGCTTTTGAGTACGTAATCGTGTAGGTAGAACTATAAATTATGCAATCAATCTTAAGAATTTAAACCGAAACTCGACAGACCGAGCTTAATAATTTTTATTTTGTATTGTGTTCTCATATTCCTACACTACAATTTTTCTTGAGCTTAACCTTAAGCCGGGTAGTAAATCTGTCTAAAAATAATGAATCAAAGCGTAGAAAACTGAAAACGCCAGATGGGAAGAGATCAAGCGCGATTGTTCGAAAGATTAAACAACAATGGATATGCCTAAGAATACTCCCCAGGGTAATAACACCCTTGGCAAAAACACCGAAAATTTATTTTACAAAATGCTTCCCCGCCGTGTTTCCCTTTTGTTGTGAAAAATAAACATTGTTTTTTTTTCAATCCCCGAGCTTGAAACACACCTTAATGCCCAATCGGATTCCGTAAACAGAAAGTCACACTAAACCGAGCAATTTGTTAGCATCGAGTCGTTTTGTTTTTAGTTCTTAGGTACTTACCTTTGCTAGTAAAATCGTTTGCCACTTTACTTTTAATTTATTTATTTAGGTCTCTAGGAGATAAATTATATCTAGATTTTTATAGATTTACTAATATTTGTTTTTTTTAATACTTTGTTTTAATGCCTAAATGATGCTCTGTAGAACTGCTTTATCATATTAATCAATATTTTTTTAATCTATCGCCCTGGCTGGCGCTGGTAAATGTAATTTCATCTGGAAATATTTAAAACCTAACATAGAAGCAGACATCGCTCGCCGAACCGAAATGATGTCATTAAAACCATAGCTTCAATTTTGCATCTGCCCCGCGAAAATGGTTGTCGACATTAGTATAAAACTTAATTCCTCCGAAGAAAGGAAACAGAAGCCGTCAAACATAATGTAATTATGTCAGTATGTATTTAAGCGAGACACAGGCACCCTCCACGGAACACTGACGCTCAGCCGTAGCTTAACAAACGTAAAGCTAATTCATTCCCTTGAGTCTACGGGTTTTTCAAGATTTGACTGAAGCTGAAGACCTGAGGCTGTAGCCAAGTGACAAACGCTTAGTATCTATTGCCTCCGTTATGGCTTAACGACTAAATAGCCGGGACTAATAATTTATCGTTCCCTCCGAAGCACGGAAGCGCTCAGCTGTTGCTGAGGTCATGCCATTTGCGGTCACCCATCCAAATTATGACGCCAACGAACGTCACGATTCATCGATCTATCAAGAACGTCCAAGCAAGCTACGCCACGAATGAACTAGCTGGTTCTTGGCTATGCAGCTAATAAGGGCAATTTTAGTCGTTTTCATATTTGCACAAATTACTTTAATGGTCGCTCACTGCTCCGTTCGCTTCGAATGACCCAATTGATGCAGAAGCTTGAAGTTTAAGGGTTATTGTTTTAGCAATTTAAACATCGAAAATTATCATTAAGGCGTTTAAAACTTAATCATACCAAAATATTAAGTATTATTTCGTACCCCAAAAACAACTTTGATTCAAATAATTTTATTGTGATTACGTCTTAGTTTGTAAGCGTGAAACGCTTAGGGTTTCGTAGACAACTTTGTAAATTATTTTTTTCCTTTATAGTTTACAAAATTAATTAACGTATTTTTTTTATTTTCTACAGTAAATGTTTAAAAATTACTGGTAATCTGAAAATATATTCCCATTTCCAACTGGACAATCTGAAAAGTTCATGTTTTTACATTCGGGATAATGTTTTCGATTAATCTTGCCTCACAACACCCCACGTCACCCCCTTTACGTGGCATATCTGTGTAATAATTACATTACATTTCGCTTCCTGACATCTGTGTCGTTGATTGTCGTTCATATAATTGGCTGTTGTGATTTGTCTCCCTCCGAAATTAGCTGTGCGATGCGCGTCGCGACTTCGCAAGTTTCATTTCTTTCACTTCCGTCATTACTTTCTCACATTCATAAATACGAATTTTACTTAGTGCTATACGTGGACGCACTAGCGACTTGTTTGCGCTATAAAGCTAAAAACTGTTCGAAGTGAAAACTTGAAATTACCATAAAAAAAAAAAGATATGCGCTGCATATATAATTTATTATATGTATTTACCATGTAGGTACATTTACAAGACAAGTATTCCAAAACTAAGCTAACTTGAGCTTTTACAATATAATATATAACACGTATGATCTTGTGCGTGAAGAATTTTTGACTTCATCACCTTAAAATGTACTACTTACAAAAATCTGTATTTTTGTTTTCTAATATATCTGCATACTGCTGTGAGCTTCTTAAGCTGTACACAAGCACAAGCTTCATATTTTTTTAATAAAAGGTTATGCATTACTTCCATGAAGTTTTTCCAATTCAAACAAGCTATGTCATAGCTCCTCTTATTTTTATAACTCGCTAGTAACTCGCTAGCAATTAAAAAGCACTAAGTAATTGTAACAGCACCACTTTAAGATTTAGGTACAAATAATTTCTCGCTCAATAAATGGTTTCTCGTTTCTGACATTTAAATCAGTAAGTAAACATTGTATCAAAACAAGTATTTGTTGACGTTCCGTTTCATTTTAAGCTAATTGAAGATAATTTCAATCTGACATTGATACTTGTTTATTTTCAAGTTATTTTGATCCTTGATGTTTCCTCCTTTTGTTTTCTTATAACGTTCTGTAAATGGATATTATTATACTCTGTGTTTTTATACTGGGTTTGTTAATACCCTCTACCAATCAATCAAAGATGACTGTCCAGTTTCATATAAAGATAAAGATAAGATAAAGATAAATTTATTAACTCAATAAAGTATGTTTGCCTTAATCTAACATAGATACAGTATCTTTAACTTATCCTAATTAGGAAACAAAACAAAAAAGAAATCACAAGAAACAAACCACAGTTATCGCGTTTAACATAATATTCTAGGCACTTATATAAAACCAGAAAAATTAAACAAAAATAGAATATTAGTGCTCTTACCATAAATAATTATAGATATGGATAATATAAGGCAGAAATAGTATGATACTTTACCTTCCGTGCTAGTTTAAAACTGTGTTACGGCAAGGTATTGTTACACACCCTTAGAAAAAAATAATAATATTGTACTTAGGTACCTATTCAACATTTTAGACAAAAGAAAGAAAAAAAAAAAACAAAAAAAGTTAAAATCTAAGTGAAACCTTATCCACTAACCATATTTGTTTAACTATGTTGCATACATAGAATTTAAAACTCTTCTCTACACTGTATTTAGACGAGCGAGTGTAACAAACTGACAAGTATCGATGCCTGCTTGTGCAACGATGTCCCATTCTCGTCTCCTCGACTTTCTAGTGTTGAAAGACGATTGCCGAGAAATCGGAATTATTCAGAACGGTCTATGTCAACTTCTGCCGTCTGCCTTTTTCTATAACAGTTTTGACAGTTATTTTACTTGAAACCTACTCGGAGATGGTAAACAATTAGAATCCGCAACGTGAATTGTGTCTCAGTGATGATTCAATACTCAATTAACACAAAAAAAACTGTTAAAAAGCGATACTTGAGCTTAAGCGAGTCTGAATACTTAAATACCATAATAGCCTTGACAAAACTAATCTCCTAACACGTCTCATTTCGTGTATCGTCCAACACCCAGTTATGAACACTAATTTATCTCGGGTGCCAAATATCTTTTGCTTGAAAGATTATGTTGTAAGATCTCCGAGCTACTCAATTACCTACTCTTATAAGACGGAATCGTCAGTTAACCTCCTTGTTGTAAAGCCGTTTGACCTAAATATTAATAACTTCAAAAATGGGCAATATTTTCGATTAATATCAGCCTTATTCTATTTAAGTCACCGTAATCACAGACACGATTTTATTAGTATTAATAATGCTTGTAGTGTAGATGATAGAAATCATTTGAAATTGTAACGATACATGATTCAAAACCTGTGAATGATTTGTTTTCATTTACTAGCTCAAGCTATAATGCTCCAGTAGGAAGGTATAGGTATTCTTAGTAACTTATATTTTAAGTTAAAAAGTACTATCATCTGCCTATTATAAGAAAGTTATATTTACCAATTTAAATAAACGTTACATACAATCAGAAATACTTGTTAGTGAGTTTTAACGAGCTGTTTTCTATTTAGCTATTTTATTGCCGAGCTAAGAGAAACTTATCGAGTCTTACAACTTATTCAGCCCCTCTAGCCATGTTACATTTCTACAATCGCTTTAGAATAGAAACGAATAAAATGTTATAGGAATTGACATTCGATGGCGGTAACTCGAGCGATCAGAAATGCCAAATCACAGAAATAGCGATGATAGAAAGAGAATAGAAACGAAGCGTTTGTCACTTGGCTACAGCCCCAGGCATTGTAAAAGGTCATGGAAAGCTTTAGAGACTAATGCCAACTGCATTGTTTCTAACTACCGAAACTACATTCTACACTTTATTGTTGAATGTTCGCTTTACGTGTGGACTTTATACCTGCATAAATAAATATCCTTTGTCATTTTTACACAGTGTCAACTAGCCCCAAGCTCGGCAACTTAATGCTTGTGTTATCCAGGTAACTGATATACTACTTAAATTACTTGTTTTACTTTATTTTAGGTATTTATGATCTATTGAGATCTATTGTTATGTGAAACAACAAACATGATAATAACGACTGTGTCCTTGTGAACAAAATAATAGTTTTGAATACTAAAAATCACAGGCAATCTTCTCAGATCATTAGCAGTGAGTATACTCATAGGGAAGCAGTAGGTATGTGTTCTGAACAATTATGACACATGATAAAACATATACCTACATTTACGGGTATTTATCGCTATTTACCTGGGACCACGGCTGGTGCAATCTAGTCGAAACGTCGGGATAAAATCAAAATTAAATAAAGGTAAATAGCGATAAATACTCGTAAATGTATAATAATATGTTTTATCATTGTGTTCTGATCGCAAAAGTTTAAAGAAGACAATTATGACACATGCCCACATTTTGAAAGTAGGAGATTTATTCCCTCAGGAGGTCCCGGAGGTTTTTTTTAATCATCGTTTAAAGTTCGAGTCTGTTAGTATTTTTCGATACTTACCAAAAATAAATTGATATCACTAAAATTCTTTAAGGTAACCAATTGTTTATTTCACAATTTTGCAATCGGAAGATAGTTCTTCAGCGTGCTTTTCCAATGAACACTGCCGGCTAAAAATGAATAGCATTTTATGAAGAAAATGTGACCAAAGCTGCAAAATAAATTTCGAAAGCGTACGTCGAAAGCGTAAGTACGTCTCCTGCGGTCTCCGTGACAAATGCTCAGTTCGGATTCGGCTTTTTGCCTCTTTACGAACAAACATTTTGGCACGGAAATTAGTACAAAAACTTACTTGTATATATTTTGCAATTACGACAGTGAAAGCCAGAGTAAAAACGCTAATCAAATTGCCCGAGTAGACCATAGAATGGTTATGTTTTGTTTTTATGTTTAGCGACCCACTTGCGGCTTCGTTCACTCGGTAAAACAGTAAGTTCGTCAATCGAGCAAAACTATCTCACTCATATCACTTTACATTGTAGTCGTTGATTGCCTCACCAATATCTACAGCAAAATCATTAGTCTCAGTCTGCGCAGATCGAGTTCCAATCAAAGCTGATTACAATTCCGCATGACTGCCAATGGTTAGCACGTAAATCCGATGTGGATAAATATTTGCACGACAGGCTGTAAACCGTACGTGCCCCGGCGATTTAATAGCCAGAACCAGTTACTCGGACGACTCAAATTACAATTTAAGCCGATTCTACTACTGATGACAACTTGTAAATATTTGAGCACATCACCTAAACACAACCGACAAGCTAAACATGTTGTTCTCATTGACAGGTATTCTGTAATCAAATAGCGAAAGCTTTTAACACCTTTTTTAACACTGGCAATAAAATAACTTGTAAGATCTAAATGAGCAACAATGAGGTAGAGGCGTGGTCTACAACTTTTGTTCAATACACTCAGATTTAAGGGTTATGAAGTAGCTGACAATAAATATCCATATTTTTGATATCAGTAGAAATTATTAACTTTTCAAACGCTTTGAAATTGCATAAATATTAAATTTGGCTAAGGAAAATCATAATTACCTTCCATTATTGATGACAAGATCTTTATATTTTACAAGTTTATATTTTTGGATCTAAGATTTAAATTAAATTCTTTTGAAAGCAGGCTTTTCAAAAGCGCGTAGGTATTCTAGGTCTCTACTGGACACATAATCAATGTTACAGAACAACATTTGGCAGAGGCTCCGTGGAATCCTTCCACTATTTCCATGAATCGTCCGGGTGTGCGCGGCACATACAAACCGCAGGCGCAATTACATGAATTTTAATCCCTCACCCCATGCTGAGCGATATTTGAGGAATTTCATTACCCGCAAACTCTAGACGTTGGAATTCACAAAAGTTTTCAAACAACTTTTTGTTATTATATCTCGATTTACAATGAGAAATGAAAGTTTCAAAGCGATTCTAAGCTACCGGTACCTTTTATTAATGTTTATTTTACCTTTTGGATTGTTCGAGCGAGTTACCGAGATAATGAAAGAATTTGTTCTGATTATCTTTTTTGGGGTATGAATTTTAACGCGTACCTAAATACAAACCAATTTACAAATCCAGGTATGATTAAACTATTGTACGTGTACTTGTAGGTAAGTATTTCGTAGGTATGTGTCCATAAGCAGTTATTCATTCATACCAAGTTCTTTTACTTAGAGATCAAGTTCCCTCAATCACTGTTTTCTCTTTCGTCATTTTATACCTATATTCATACAGATTTTCAGAAAAAATCATTCTAAGCAGACTTACAGTGGTTTGGTACTAGTTTGAACCAGAGTATGTACAGTAGGTACATGGTAAACTTACAAAGCGCTACTATTTTGCAGTAAAACTACTAGTACCTAGGTACTTTGGGAGGTTTACCAGCTTACAATTCGGAGGCTGGTATGCAAATGTCTTACAAGTGGATTCTATTGCGGCACCTTGTACGCGGAATGCGGCAGCGGCCGACTGTATCGTGACTGAGCTTCGAATTGTTATGCGTAAACGCGTATTGCTTAGCTTATTTCGAAGAGTGGAAGAAATACCGCAAAAACTTGTAGAAATAAAACTTTAAAATAACTGCTATAATATACAAGCTTCCGCCCGCGCTTCGCTCTCGCTTACCAAGATAAAAGTAGCCTGTGTTATTCCAAATCATAATCTATGCCAAAGTTACAACCAAATCAGTTTAGTTGTTTTATTTTTACTTGGAACAACATTACAATAGAGAAACAAAATAACCTGTTCATAACACAACAGCTTTTTTGATGGTTGTTGCCAAACACTGGTAGCCACTAGCTACGCGGTCAACTATGTAGCATAAAGTAGTGATAGTTATCACTATAGATCTTTTTAAAGCTTACTTCAGAATCCTTACTTTTCTTTGTTTAGTTTAGTTCATAAGCCCTTAGAAATGAAACCTTGTTGCATACGAAACAAGACCGTACCAATTTAGCATCATTTTATTTTAAACATTACCCACTTAATTTGGGATCAATTCATCACTTGCGGTTTTTAATGAAACAGCCGCAACGAATTCCGCAGTGGTCCAACGTAATTTGCAGCACAGTACGGGTATTCCGAGTTTTTACTGTAAACCTCATTTTAAAATGAGTATAAAAACCAGTAATAAAATCTTAAAGATACTTTGCCGTTTGATCGCATGCGATATACTTACTCTCAAATGAGGTTGTAACTGTTGAATCCATGTGTTTTACCTTGTTAAGTTTTATATTGTGGGATAAGTGACATAAGAGGGTACATTATTTCTAATCTAGCCACTCGAGCGAGACAGACTTTAAAATAGGAGGTAGTAAGATACGTTGACTCAGCTCTATCTATCTAATGGTTCAAGCGAAGATCGTAAATAACTTGAGATAAAACTGAAGGTTAAAACTACTTTCTAATTAGGAGCTTTTACTGCGAGAAGTTTAAGGTACAGTAAAAATGCAAGGCGCCTTAAATATAGGAAGGTAATTCAGAGTGTCGCAAAAGATAAACTAAACTAACTAAAATTAATTTCTGCCATCCTTTTTATTAAAAGGGACGGCAACATTTTTAGTTAGTTTAGTTTAGCTATTTTCGACACTCCGAATTGCCACTACTCAACGATTAATTTTGTGTAGTGTAAGATGTAAACAGCGATAGGTAGAAATCGTTAGGCATGCCGCTCTAGTATTTTAAATAAGCCTTCGTATTTCTAGGTAAATATAAACATAGGATGTGTTTTTTATAATAAGTAAATAGAATATCTTCAATTATATTTTTTTACTTTAGTCTTTGCATAAAGCTTTGGTACAAATATAAAAAACATGATGCATGTTGTTTATTTTTCACTTTAAAACCAGTTCATATATATTTTAGAAACAAGATTTAACTGTCAGATAAAGACTCAATGAAACATAACCGGCAATAATAGGACTAAAGAACCCAGATTCTGACCTTGGTTGTGTTTCAGTGTTAAAAATACGACTTAGGAACAAATGCTTTGGGTAACGAATGTACATAAGTAATAATGACGGAACACAATGTACAACATATTTACAGTTGAACGGTTTGCATACAAAAACAATAACAAGTTAGCCTTGCTCTCAAACTGATAGCAAACAAACCTACCTACCTCATTTAACTCTGCGCTGGCAAATGTTTATGTTCAACAAACGATGCTAGTTGAAACACAATCAAAAATATCATATTTTAGTAACAATTTTATAGTTGTGTAGAATACAAAAATAAAGTCAACGCAGTATTAAATATTTCAAATTTTAAAACCTTTGTTTATTATATAAATCAATAAATTAAAAGTTTCTATAATCAGTTTCTCTCAAATTCAAAGTAAAATTCCCCTGAAAGTCATGTTAATACTTAAGATTTTGGTAGAGTGATGTTTATACATTAAAGTAGGTACCATAAGTTATTTAATATTATATTGGTTAATACTAATTGCTTGAAGGATAGGTACAAAGCTTGATCACCGTACCTATAATTATGCAAAATAAAGTTAGCCCAATGCGGTGCTGCAATTATTTCAAATTCATTATTCGCATAAGAAATTATCGACTTTTGCTAAATCTTCCAGATAAAGTTCGAGCCGGAGTTGAGCTAAGAGTATTTGTAAAGTCCTGCAAGTGAAACTTTGCAAAAATTAAACTTTTGAAAGTGCGGAATCAAAGCCAGGAGCGGTCGGCGTTCGGCCCAAGCCGCGTTCATTTGAATTACGTCTCTCTCAGCCTTTTGTAGTCGACTTCATTTAGCGAACTTAAAGGAGACTCTTTTATTTTGCTCCGGCAAAGAACTTAAGAGGTGCATTGTTGAATCCGTAACAAATTGCAGGACGTGATTACGTTAAGAACTCCGGCCTCGGGCAAAGGTGCAGCTTAGATTGGAATTTAACAGTTATCTCTTTGCCATTTGCATTGAAATTCAATCCTAAAAAATCGCTACTGACGGCGCAAGAATTATTTAATTAAACTTTTTATGAAGAAACTTCCTTGGGCTTATTTTATTGGCTGAATGTATCTACATTTTGTACCTCATCTGCAATAAGAAGACTTTAACAAGTTTTTCCATTTTTCTTGTAACTTACTTGAATATTTGTATCAAAGTATCGGTACCCACCCTGAGACAATCACAATGCAAAAGTAAGTCATAAAGCGTTGACTTTCGCGATATTCTTCCAAAGCCATTCGAAACACTGAAGCGTATGCAGGAACTGAAGTGCAAGCAAGTACAAGAGTTGCATTACATCGTTGTTGACATTATTTTTATTCGTGTATAAAGTTCGCCTGCAAGCTTCTGTAAACACGGCTCCGGCAACAAGTGTAAGCAAACATCTCGCTCCTCTGCATGCTTGCTAACAATATTTTTAAAACTCTACATGATACGAAACATGACAATGTGTCTTTGTTGCGCTTTAAAAATGCGATCTGTTTACGGAAAGGGATGAACGCTTTTAAAAACAATAGTTTTCCTGCTATACGGTCCTGAATGTGAGATTTAAATTCTGCTGAAAAATCTATTCTAGTTAAATTGAAAATTTCATGGATCAGCAATGCTGGTTCCAATAAAAGTTGGTAACTATTCGACGTGAGCTCAAATCTATATTAAATAAATGCTGCTGCATATTTCCAAAACAAACCATTACTCGGCTTTGATTAAAACATTCAATGAAATAGTAAAATCCCATTATGAATTTAAATGTCTTATTTCTTTCCGGAGGATTTTCGTCGTACGTGTACGAAGAACATTAGGCTCAAAAAAGGGTACGAAGGGAGAGAGAGTCACGAAGTCCGCCTCAGGCAATTTTGTACCAAATGTCGTGTGGTACGTGCCGAACAAATAAAGAGGATAGGATAAGCCCCTGTTGTAGAACGGCCTATCGTACGTTACATTATTATACCTACAAACAAAACATAGATGAGATGCATACAAGAAAGCTTCGATTCTTAGTAGTGTTTGTTTTGTGGAAGATGTTATGCAAGTTTGTATGAGCCTGTGATTTTTGATGATTGTGGATTTTCTAGACTGCCTGAAAGCCTAGGTGGCTTAACGACTCTTCTTCTTTCTGCCCTTATCCCACTATGTGGGGTCGGCACAACATGTGTTCTTTTTCCATTTCCCTCTATCAGACGTCATCTCAGCACTCGCTCCTTTCTTACTCATATCATCCCTCACACAATCCATCCATCTTTTCTTTGGTCTACCTCTACACCAATCCATCCACATTCATATCTAAATAATCTCCTAGTAACTTGACATTCTTCCTTCCTCATAGCATGACCATACCAAGCTAACCTATTACTCTGGGGACTATGAAACATAAATTAAAAATGTCTGTACTTACTATAAACTATTTCATACTTTGTGGCCATACTCACTGATCGAGCATTGTCTGCATCCACAAATTTCTTTATGTTCCATTAATATCCCACATAAGCTGAGTTTCGACGATATATAAAATATTGAATAGCAAATATTCTAAGAAATAAAAGTTTTTCAACATTTTGCAAGTTTTCCGACATGACCACCACGTTATACATTTATCTACTCACTGCGACATTTGAGGACAACTTTCTGTGAAATTGGCTTACATAAAGATAGTTTCCTCTCAAATAAAACTTCCCAAACTACTTGTGGAATATCATTCTGGTTTCAATCGGTTTAAGTGGATAACGCAATAATTTTAGAGCTTGCTGAGAGCGTTTAGGTACGATTAGGTATTTTTGGTTTTATATTGGTATTCCAGTGAAAACTTTACGAGTGAATACTCGTATTTCAATGATAAATATAAACTCTGAAGCAAAAACCACTTTGGCAGAAAGCGTGTTAAAAGCCAATTCCCCTAACAATTCGCCCTTTAGTTAATTTTTGTAAGTGCGAATCTATTTTTCACCCCTGGCCATCTTCTATGCGAAACACCCTCGAAGATTTACGTTCTCGACGCGAGCAATAAGCGGGCCTACCTATATCTAGAGCAGGCTGTTCGGTATTTTAAAAAGGTACGTCTGAATCCGGTGAAAAATTGCTTCCCGCCTGCCCCGGCCCAGAAGCCATATATTACAGCCATCGTCGCGATTGAACGGAGCATGAAGATGGGGACAGATAACTTTATAACGAACTGTTTATCCTGTCACCGAGGTGACATTATGAAAAACAAAAATAAATGAACGTTATTTATCAAAGAAAGCTTTCGTTGACATTGTTTTTAATTAGAATAACTTATTTGATATTTAAAGTAAGGCTATGTTTACATAAACAGCAAGATAGCATGGAAACTTAAGAATAACGGGCAGTGTTTTTATTAAATATCAGAAACGAATGTTGTTATTAGCAATAAGGACACGAAAAGAAATATCTACTATGATCCTATCGTATATTTTCAGTGAGAGCAAATTTTATGGACTACATCAACAAGATGTCATTATGAATTAAACATCAGCGTCCATTACACAGATGCGGACTGTAAAAATTTTGAGTTGGCAAGATCGTAAAACACATTAGCACGTAGTTTACCCTCATACGCCGTCGGAAGCTCAATATAGGGGAAGACTACATCGGCTTTTTGTAATGTGACTATAACCCAAAGATTGGGATCGACTTGGACCGAATATTGGACCATTTTCTGCTTGGCGCATTTACGGACTAACAATGCTTTCTATAGGGGCATTTAATGAGCAAAGGCACATTAGAAGTTCAAATATAGAGCTGTTTAAACGACTTGATAATACGGTTCAGTATTAGACAAGTCTATTCTAGAAAATTCAATATAGAGAAAATCTTATTCATAAAATAAAATGCGTGCATTCTCCGATACGTGCTTGAAAGCTGTTTGTATATGGCTGTATATTTTTATATTGTTTTGTTATTACATGCTAGTCTCGCAGTCTATACTGCATGTGTTCAAGCGCACATTTATGGTAAGTACTTTGTATTCACCGGAGAAGTAAGTTTTACTTACGTATACAGACAAACTAGTGATTCTGAAGCGTTTAGCGCTGTACTGCAAAGAAGTAGGTTTGATATTTGCAGAGGAATGCCGTCATCGAGAGCCGGCTGGCCACACCTCGGCTAACGAGGCCAGCAAACCGCACCGCGCAGCATCCTTGAAAGGCCACATTCCAACACCGAACTTTGTTTACAGACAGTGCCCATTGATGCTACTATTGCATTATGAAAACCTTAGTTAAGTTTTCGACTAATGTTATCTAAAACTAAAAAGTTTCCTAATCTCGCCAAAAATAAATGACGTAAAAATGTAAAAAACGTGATTTATTGAGTTAAATCAAATCAATCAATCAAAATTAAATGTTTTTGTATTAGTTGTGTTAGATAACGAAATTAGGCAATCAAAATATACTAAGTAAAATAGGATGTATAATTTTGATGAATTGTGTCTTCAATATTTTAGTTTGGTATATAATTATCTAACAGCATTTCATCCGTTGTTTCAGAATATCCTGGATAAATTCAATCCCGGCGCCCGACAGATGATAACGGCTGGCAAAGCTTATTTGAAGGCTTTGCATGGTGAGTAATGCATTTCAATGGCAACGAGATTCTCCACAGAAATAACAAAGTCATTCCGTATACAAAGATATATTATAACATCGATAACAGCAAAATAAGAGAGGAGAGTAAAAACGACGCTGTTTATGAGCACGTCTAGACATAAATACGAGATGAAATGCAATATGCATTGTAAGAGGTTTCATAATAATAATAAGAAAGTGAAATCCTTGGGGCGGGACGCGAATAAATCAAAGTGATGTGAATCCAGTGGAACGTATACAATTAATTTATGTAGTGTAAGCCAAATAGGCGCATCTATATGCAAAACCTCAGTGTTCCGCGCTTGCTTGGCTGCGGAAACTGGGGCGTAGTTTGTGCCAAATTGTCTCTGTTGGCTTATCTAGAGTATTATAGCCCGCGCTATAGCACCAATAAACTTGGGCATTGTGCACGATGTATGGCTCTTAGCGAGTCTCTACTTTATTTTGAGGATGCTTTGGGGCTAATTTCGTTTTATCGCACAACAAAAATTAACCTTATTACCAGAACGTTTTATTCACAGAGTCTAAATTACCTACTTCAGTGGCACAACAAAGCCTCTGAAATTGGAGTGACACCAGCGACTGGGTCATAAAGGTCAAATTTAAGTATCCGCAACACAATGGAACTTTAATTTAGTTTCTCGTGGGTATTGAATTTCTCGAACTTGATATTACGTCTTAGAATATTATGTTTATTGAATATTGAGTACCTGTTGATAACAGACAGAATGGTATCCCTCCTTTAGATCTGTCGTTTATTAACTCAGAATCGATTTCGTTATCTAAATCGGCTTTTAAGATAAACTGGTAGGCACATAAAGATTGTGAACTTTTTTTAACCTGAATATTCGGAATAAATTAGGTACTTTATAAGGTGAAGTTTCGTAAATGGATGTAATTTAAGCAAAGCCTTTTACGGAAACCTCTAGAATGTTAAGTATATTTAATCAACTAGTGCCCTAAAATCCTGACTAAGTTACCATAGCAAGTTTATTTCAAGAACTTGGATAGTTTGGCTTAACTTGGGGTTAGTATACATACAATGAAATTGAATTTGAATAGGAAGGTGGCTTATTTAGTTATAGAAGTCTTACGGCTAACGTTTACAAGTACCTACAATGGTATTTTGGATTGACTTTAGAAATATTCTCTAAGTACCTACTTACTCTAGAAATCATTGAAAACAGTAAATAGGTACTCAACAGAAATAGTAAGTACCTACCTACCTAATCAAATTCGCGGATTCATTTTCATGGATGATGTAACGTGATCATAAAATAAGGCAAAATTATCGAATTAAATGTTTTGTTGCTATAAATAAAATTATATTACTTTCTGTATAAAAAGATAACTAATTTGAGAGTTTGATCAATATTGACTTAAGAAATTATTCGTAGAAGTATTTTAAATATATTTTACATTTTATCGTAAGCATTATGTTTCTTTTGATGTGAAAAGTACGTACAAATAAATTGGAAAGAGAGTTTCCCAATTTACCTTACAAAGCAAACAATTTATTTTACTCAATAAAAGTATCATGTGCCCAAGATATCACTTTCTCTATTACAAAATATTTACATTTTATTATAACGTTGTCGAGTTTATTTACATATCGTTTGAGTAATTTATTTACATATTGTTTGGGTATAAGAGTTATTTCATATGATTTATTACTGAATCTTGATCAACATCATTATGATGTAGGGAGTCGCGTTGGAATAGGCATTAGAATCGCCTAGCATGTAAGACGAAACTGAAGTGATTCTTGAGGTCCTACCAAAATAAACGATTTTTCTTTCTTTCTATAACATTTACTTGATAACATTCTCGTAGATAGATCGTTACGTAACACTTCTAAAACTGTAACGGAAGGAAGACATTTTAATTAAATTCAGTTTTTAATGCCTGTGCCAACAGATTAGGCAAATTAATTAAATTGCAAATATCTTATAAGTTTTATGTAATACAATATTATCACATTTGGCACGTCATATCAACTTTTGTAAGAAGTTAGCATTTTAAAATGATTATTAACTCCCCTATTTGGTGCCTGTATGGCGGCAAACTTGCCGCCGTCTATTTTACTTAATAAATACGTTGAACAAGTTTTTTTTTTAAATGACCTTTGGTTTGGAGGCCATTAAGTGCAACTATGCTTCTCCTCTCTGTTTTCGCTACTCTTCCTGTAATAGTTTTACTTTGTATAGTTTAACAAAGTAAAACTACAGAGGTATTAAAAAAAGCTAAAATTCCTTTGTACAACGTAATAATAATTTAAAATAGGCGGCCGCGTATACTAGTGTACAATAATACCAAATAATATTCTGTTCATACAGGTGCCGCAGCTGCTTCCAGGCTGTACGTGGACGCAGTGGGCAAGCTGGGCAGACAAGCCCAGCAGGGCACTTGGGGAGGATGCGCGGACATTGGTAAGTTTCAATCGTCACTCACTACTATCCCCTAAATAGACAGCTGTCAATGCTAATGACCGCTTAGGGCGTCAGCATTGACAGCTGAACACTTCCGTGCTTCGAAGAGCATGTTTCAGTCCCGAAACAACATTCTCTCTTTTATATACATTTATTAAAATGAATATTAACTTCAATTTCAAGTTTATTTTAAACTCGAAAATGTTGTCGAATTTAATATTCACTCATGATAAAATTATTCCAATTTGTTAGCTGGCACGTAAATTCTCACTTCCAAAACCGAAATCTATATTATACTATGATCGCAGTTTAGCTTTTGTTGGTAAACCTTCCGAATTCAGTTTCCACTAACATAAGCTGAGCTGCGATTATATCGTTTTTTGTTTTGGGAGTAGAGAGAGAGAGTAGCCTTGATTTCCGTGAGCGACTTAATTACGAAAACGAGATAAAATTTGAATGAAATCTTTGTTGTTCTTTTTGTAAGAACTTTTATAACAGTATCTATACCTTATATTCGTATATGAAATAAAAAGTTCAAAAGCATTTTGTTTGTAGGTAAGTAAGTTTGATATGTGAGAAGCTCATCTAGGTACTTACATAACTACAGCTCAAGTAACTTATTCACAAACGATCTCCGGTTTTTAACAAGAAATCTAGATTCAACTCTGTTTATTTAGATATAACACAATGTTTTTCTAGAATCTTGAATGACTGTGACATTTATTTTGTTCGCTCATGCACATTTTCTGTATTTCTGAGCTTACTCGGTCCGTACGGCTATTTTTAAAAGGAAGATAAACTTGTTTCAAAGCAAATCACAAGTCCAAGTAACTGTTTTGAAGCATACTGACCAAAATTTTGTTCGGCAGGAACCGCTCTCATGAAGGTCGTCGAAGTTTACCGAGAAATCCAAGACCAACAGATGAATATTGTAAGTATTTATTGCTCTCTTTTATCTAAAGTACTCTCATCAAGATTTCCTCTCTCGTATAATTTGTGTTTAATAACTGACTTATTTGTGTGTACGTACTTGGTCCTTAATTCAGAAGATCAAAGTTATTTGTTTTATAAAGATTGTCTTGAACCTTTTCCACAAATTCGTTGCCCTTTCGTTTACCTTCAACCCTTACAATGGAGCGGAACTTTTGTTGACTAACCCCACACAATAATCCAACTTGTTTGTTTCAGCTGAAGGCATTCTACGTTGATCTTCTCGTCCCCTTGGAAACTAATCTTGAAAAAGATACAAAAGTAGTACAGGTCAGTCAATAAGATATTTACCTTTCATAATCTTTTATGGGCGTCCCTTGTTTCCAGGGATTGTTTACTGGTAAAGGTTTTCGCCTAGAAATAGGCTTAACGTCCAAAGGTGAGTTAAGAGGTGTATCAAAAAAGTTTTGGGTTCTTGGGAAAATGTTATCACAGTGGCGAAAATCTTTTATCGCGTCATGTGGGGTCAAAGTGACGTATAGCAAGGTTTGCAAGGTTTTTATCAAGAAAATAGTTGTCGTCATTTGTAATTTAAAAGGAATCTGTGTACCTACGAGTATATAGGTACATAGACATAAAAACGATGTTTTATTGGTATCATAAAATTATGTAGGTACGTACATATTAGGCACCTCCATAAAAATAACTGCGGCAGTAAACTTTTACCAGATGTGCCTCAAGTTGTTTATAAATTTAATAAATAATTATACTCCAGGATATAATAGAATATTAACTTTGCAGTCGGAACAAAAACGATTCTTACAACAACACAAACTTCGGTCCGAGAGCTACAGCAAAGCAGCGGCCACTATCAAGAAGCAGCGCAAGAAAAAGACAAATGTAACCAAAGTTGGCTCAGCGATGGACAAAGAAATGAAGGTATTATACTAATATCCTTAATAATAATATGAGAATAGGATGGATGGATGGATGTTTCATGCAAAATTCGCTTATGACCTCAAATAAAACACAGGCTAATTTTTATCCAAGTACCACGCGAGCGAAGCTGCGGGCGGATACTATTAATTAATAAAACTCAAATTGAAAACTTGTCGCGCTCGTAATCACGGTCTTATTAAATGGAAAACTTCAATTATTTTCTGTTCGCAGAATATGCAAATACTGGAGGAGGAAAAAACAAAATTGGACGCTTTTTGCGAGCAGAGTCTGAAAAACGTAAGTATCTAAATTACTTTGTCAGCTTGTTTGGATCTTGGCACTTATTAAAAGTAATTCTGGATGTACCTACAACTTTACTCAAGCAAACCAAAGCACTAAGGCTGGCTTACATATTGTAACACAAGTAGGTACCTACCTATACTATAATCAAACGCCACTCAACCATCCTAGAGTAAGGTGTATACGACGTTATGTCTTTGTCTAAAATAATATAACCTATCTCGCTGAAAGGGAAGTTTTTATTCTGACGTGGATCAATTAAAAACGTTAAAATTTGCTAATTTTCGAAAATCAGAAGTTACAGACTAATAAGTTCTACGTAAACATAACAAAAATTACAATGTTTAGTTCAATTTGAACTGTAATCAGTTTTGAATTTTTGATTGATGAAACTATACTCAAGCAACTTTCAAACTTTAAAATATGTAGGTAGGTATCTCGAGTGACATTGTGTAATATATAAGGAAATACCAGCCTAAATAATTACCGCCAACGATAACGTGATCTCATCAACATAACTGTCAGTCTTACGTTTGTTTACATTGCTCTAGAAATAAGGTCTAGATAATTTCTCCAGGCGTAAGAGACCTATATATATTAATTTCACTTAACTTTCAGAGGTATGTTTGTATCGAAAAAGCTTATAGTAAGCAAGTAAGATCGTATGAGCAAGTGGCCAACTCTGGTGAAAAATTCCTTTATCATGTCTTATCCTATTTTTTATAATGTATTTCTGGGCGTTCCATAGTTCAGACAGCAGCTGCTAAATCATTTATCATAATCTTATTCCTTGTGTGTCACAAAAAAACTAGTCACAATCAAACAGACGATTTTTATTAGTATGGCGACCTCTGTGACTTTGTGTGTGTTTTTTGTGTATTTACAATAATAACTAGGTATATTTATGTAATACATCACAGTCATCTGGTTAGCATAACACAAGCATTAAATTGCTTAGCTTGGGACTAGATGACGATGTGTGGAATGTCTAAAAATATTTATTTAGGTATTTATTATTATTTAATATAATGTCGACCTCTCTAGGCCATGACCCAGGAGCGTCGTCGCTACGGCTTTGTCCTGGAACGCCAATGCTCGCTCGCCAAGCACTGGCTGGCTTACCACGCGGCTGGCTCGGCGTCTTACAGCTCTGGCCTCGACGAGTGGCTGGAGGTGTCCAGGACTCGGGAGTACTTGCCTCCCAATGTTGAAGCCATGTTCGTGAGCAGGATGAGAGTAAGTTTAATATCTTAATACACAGAGCAAAAAAAGGAAAACACAACAAGGTTCTCAATTGTATTCCCAAATCGCTGTAGAAACACTTAGATCTTTAATGCGCTCAATGCCTGCGGCACACACTGAAAGCGTAGGGCTCTCCTGGCGTGGGCCAAACTGAGAAATAATTAAGATGTTAGTAAAAGACACATCAAAAAAGTGTCAGTAGGTAACAATTGATTTTTACATAAAACCAAAAACTGTTCAAATAATGATGGTTCAAAATCAAACATTTCAATGTCACGGCAATATTTGCAAGTGGGTGTGATTAAAAGTTTCCAGATATTGCGAACTAGGTATGTTAGACAATAAATTTGTTAAGTACCTACAATGATTGCTAAACATTGAGAGTAATGGTTTACCACAACAATATTTTACACTGGAACATATTATGGTACAGCAGAACATTCAATTACCTATTAAATACCTACATTTAACAATATGTTTTGATATAAAGCAATCTTAAACCACTTAGCTGTCTAATATAAATGTGTTTACATTAAATTGTTCAAATTACAAAACAAATATCCTAAGCGTTGTATGTTTGAAAGGGCTCCAAATGGAGGTCTATTAGGATTATGTCACACCAATTTAGCCTCCGAACATGAAAGCGTTGATATAAAGTTTGTGACACATTTTCATTCCACGTCAAAATATTTCATAACTTTAATAAAATGTCTCTCCTGTCGTGTTGTCGTAAAAATCTGTCTCCACTAACGTAAAATTGCTTTATGGCCTCTTATTTCGCGTATTGCCCATTTAACTTTGTTTTTTTCGACGAAATGACCTAATAAATAGGAAGAGGAGCTGTTAAAAATAACGTTTTAGATATTGTTCGTAAATGGTTAAACGTTTTGTTTATATATCTTCTGCCTCGAACAACGCAACTTGCGGTGGAAACTTATCAAAACTTTAAGTTTTGTCTCGGCCATCAATGCCAACAAAGAACTTTAAAGCTTGTAAAACTTTATCAGATATTACTTTAAGTGCAACCAGAAGTATGCAACGGATTTAAATATCTTCATAGGCATTTAAGGCCTCTTTTAGATGCCTAAAGAGTCAGAGACCTATCGATCTATTACTTACTTATTTTAATAATGGCAACAATGAAATAATAATTACTTATCAAGCACGTGCTACAATTATTAGTATGGTCAGGCTATGCTGTCCAGTGGGACACCATGGGAAGGTCTTTACCCAGCAGTGGTTGGGCACAGACCTTCCATCCTTCTTCCATTCAGTTCGGTATTGAGGAATGTCTTCCAATTATCCTGATGAGAGTCGTCTTGCCACCTTCGTCTTGGTCTGCTACGTTACCGGTTTAACATTCAGGCAGGACCCATTCTGTAGGAACATGCTCGTTAAAAAAAAATTGCTTATATTCAAAATTCCTACAGCAAGTCTCGTTCTGGGCCGATGAGGATGTATACGCGAGTCCTCGTATCGACGACGATGACGACCGGGCGTCAGTCGGCTCGGCGCTCAGAAAGACTCGCTCAGTCGACGCATCATGTCTGGATGTTCGATCCATTGCGGAACTCGGATCACCAGCTCAAGGGCTGTCCAGGGCCAAGTCTGACTTCAACCTTCAGGCCAGCTCGCTCAATGGTGACCAAGGTAACATAATCTTAGTGTGACTTTCTATGATATTACCTATATTCTTTTTATTGCAATCTAATTATCTGTTACGAATTCTATAAAATAATCATAATATCAGTCCTCCTGACAGCTAATAAACCGCGTTAGCCAAGTGGATAAGTACTTCGACTTTCGATCCGAAGGTCGTGGATTCGAACTCGGCCGTGCATCAATGGACTTTTCGCGTCGAAAAATGTATATTATGCACTTTAACACGAGCTTTAAACGGTGAAGGAAAACATTGTGAGAAAACCCGCGGCTATAGTCAGCCCCACACGTATTGACCATTGTCTTTCTTATGGATATGGCCGGCTGAGCTGAGAGTATGGTTTAGTTAGGTGTTGGGCAAGCCTATTCCAGCTCAATGTCCCAGGCACTACAGTGCCGTTAAGTGTTGGCAAAGCTTGCCTCCTGACGCTGTATAAATCATCTAGTAAAGATGTAAAGGAGTAAGTTTTTTTTATGAGACCTGTTTTCTTACAGACATAGACCGCGACACTCGTATTGCGACCCGTCCATCATCCCTAGCGCCCCCCACCTGCACCTCCCGCGACCCGCCGCTCGCTCGCGCGCTCTACGCCTACTCCGCCGCCGGCGACAACCAGCTCAGCTTCCAGCAAGGAGACGTACTCGCTTTGCTCGGAGAACGCACCAAGGGCTGGCAGTATGGAGAGAACTTACGCACCCATCATGCTGGCTGGTTCCCGCTGGCATATACTGAACCGGTGGCTAATGATGAGCCGAGGTAAGAGTTGAACCGTATAGAATTCTTGGTGAATATATTGGTTGTATGGGGACCATGATTATTATACCGAAGCATGGTAATCGATTAGGAAATGATGTCTAAATAACCCGTTTCAGTTTTAGGGTGCCTACCTTAGACGCTTTCAAGTCTCCTGAAATGGGTGCAATATAGCTAACAGGTTTAAGGAATCTAGTCGTGTTATTGATAAATGAAAAATACTTATGAAAATGCACCAAAGGTCAGTACCGATAGTTCTTGTAGTGCGAGCTCAAAGCTTCTAAAGATGGTGAAAAGAGGAGAGGAGGTAAATTATTATTCTGCTCTGGTGAGAAGTACCATTGAAAGTTTGCTTATAAATCCGCCAAGTGTTAATGGGATTATACAAAGTAAAGCAAGGCCTATTATTTTCCTTCATATTTCATTAGTTACGGTATCCAAAGTTGGTGTCCTTTTAATACATTATATCTACAAAAGGCAAGTATTAAAATATAGTTAGATTCACGTACAAAATACACACAAAAATGGTGTTTAGATTTTTTAATATCTACAAAAACACGAATATAAAACTTACATAAAAAGGGGGTGCTCCACTGACGAGCCCACGGTTTACCGCTGACTCATTGCTTTATCGATAACTCTTTAGATGCGACCTAGACAATACGCGGAAATGATAATTATCATTATCGAAAATGAGATAACACGTCTGACACCGTACCTACTCGAGCGCGTAAAAGAGAAAGTAATATTACAATTTATAAAAAAAAAGAGACCGCCTTGGTTGATAATCACAAACCAACAAAAATATTACCTTGGATCTAGCGTACCAGTGAATTTAGTAGTCAATTGATCCCTCAACGTATTAACCAACACTATGCTCTGATTATTGGCACTTACGTTAGGAGTGTGTACCTATTAATTTGCCGGCTCAAATTGCATGGTTTAGCTCATGATGTAGATTAGCAATGGATTAAGATAAGGACGGCATACTTTTAATGCTCTGCTAACGACAATCTCCAGCCGTTATAAGTGGAGATAATTAGATAATTAGATCGCTGTTCATCGACACATAATATTGTTTACTGTAATAACCAGTTACAATTATATTTTGTCTTCTTTAACGAGTAAATAAATAATTATTATGTAGGTACCTGTGTTAGGGTGGTTACATTTATCAAATATCTTGGTCCAATGTACATTTGATCAAAGAAATTGGACGACTTCATCAAATGTATTGTATTGTAATGTATTGTAAGAAATTTGATCAAATATTGAACATCATAATTGGACAAAGATATTTGATAGGTGTAATACCACCCTTAGTCACCTAGCTCCTCCTCAACTACTGGACCGATTTGGATAAAACTTTGTATGGTGCTTGGATGGTTTGAAAATAAAATTGAATCCGTTAGATAGCTTCGTATTAAATAGCGTTGTTTTCATAGAATAACGGATTTGTTGAACGGAAAGTATCTGAGGCGGTACGAAATTCGCCGGCATAGTTAGTAAATCATAAAGATATAACTACTGTCAGTAATAAAAACAAGCTCGACATCTGGCTACAAACTAACAAAACAGTGCTCAAAAAGATTAACCAATCATAAAACTACCAAAGACTGTTCTAACACTGTGTGATATAGACATACCAGCAAAAGCTGCTCGTCTATCATCTAATAAATAAATAAAAATAAAAAGACGTGTGGCACTCGGAGACTGCCGCGGTAAAGCCATTGGGGGTGTTAGGTTATTTTCGTTACGGAATTTCTGGCCCGCGATAGAAACTATGCAATAGCTTAAAAAATAATGTCACAGGCATCTCGTTCTCCTGCCATCTCTCTGTATTTTTAAGATAAAAAGAGAATAACACCAGATTATTTCCTCCATCAGCGCATCTCCAGCTCGCTGGAGTATGGCGCAGACGCCGAGCGAGGCGCCGCCGCCGGCGCCGCTCGCGCATGCGCAGGTCACCGCTACGGTGCACACACATAACCATCCCTCCACCAGGATGTTTGGGGATACGGTAACTGCACATCACGTTAATAAGGTGAGCCTTATTTTAATGACCATTATAACTACACTTGTAAAATACTCGTGGAGCTACGCCACGCTTAGACATTCATGATAGATCGCTCAAGCTATGCAACGTTCTGAGTGGTAACAACTTAGATAAGTGACCGCGGAAGTGGCATTAGCAGCTGAAGGATTCAGTGCTACGAAAGACACGTTAAATTTTCGGTCCCTGATTTAAATCGTTAAGCCATTACGAAAGTCTTCAGGTGGCTTGAAAACTCCATTACCAGAGTTAGCCACTAACTCACACGAACATACATACATGACCATGGATAAGGATTAAACTTTATCGAATGCCTTAGTTCAAAGGCACAATCATATACATGTTTGATCTTTAAATTTATTTAACTTGAGTTTAAATGAGTTAGTGGTGTCAATTTGTCAACTAATTTGACAGAACTAAAATTGTTGCCATCTTTTTTATTTCGATCGTTATGAAAAGCACGGCAATATTTTACGTGCTTTCAAATTAGTTTATTTAAGTTTTGGCGACATCTGAATCGACACCAATATTTGTTATCCCAGGGTCGTCTTGGAAGCGGTTCTCCAGGCCTTCCCCCCACCCTCCCGGCTCCGTCCCCGAGCGCGCTGAGCACGTCAGCGAGCGCCGGCTTCCACCCGACCACCCCCGTGGTGCCCAACGTTGGGCCCATCAAGAACTCATCGTCTGCCAGCTTCACTACTCACGCAGTTATTGAAACTAGAAGGGACTTTGGCCCTCAAACTTTGCCACTGCGCTCTCAGGTAAACTTTAGATCAACAATTATTGTGAATGTGAACCTTTGGTTTTTTAAGCCGTGTTGGCCAACTGGATAAGTACTTCGACTTTCGATCCGAAGGTCGTGAGTTTGAATCCGGCCGTGCATCAATGGACTTTTTGTGTCGAAAAATGTATATACACTTTAACACGAGCTTTAGACGGTGAAGGAAAACATCGTGAGGAAACCCGCGGCTAGTCAGCCCCACACGTATTGACCATTGTCTTTCCTGTGGATATGGCCGGCTAAGCTGAGAGGATGGTTTAGATGCTGGGCAAGCATGCATGTGCTATTTTGACCCACTAGCCTTTTCCGTAAGTGACCTCACGGTCCTCAGCATTATCCGATAGGTAGATTTATCTTAGGTATGAATCCTCTAATATTAATAGCTCTTCCCTTTGAGACTCTGCATTCAATGAGCCAAGGTTCTTAAGAACTTCCAGATCTTACTGGTAGGTATCTAAAAAACTACTAATTATTACTGAAAGAAAGACTTGAGAAGAAGAAAATACTTCTAATTATTTTTAACATAATGACACAAATTTATTGGTTTTAAATTCTTTCTGAAGTATTAAAATAATAACTATTTTCAGATTGCTCAGAACAAGGCGGGTCCAGCAAAGACAGTAGTGTCCGCTGTAGGGGCAGTGGGCAATGTCTCTCTCCACAGCTCCAATGATTCCGGCTTCTCCAATGAACCCCCGCCGCAACCCGATGTGGACTACAGCGACGAAGAAGCTCAGAGACTCCGCGTACCCATCAGGTAATCCATCAAGTTTCTATCAAAACAGCTGCTCAAACTGTTACAGAAAAGTGAAAGTGTATCGGAACGACCGATGGTGAGGAAATTAATGATCCATAACGATATCGCTTTACGCACCACAGGACCACTTAAAACTGTTGCATTGAAATAAGATCACGTTTGAGCAGCAATTTTGAGTTTTTTACAATTTATTATTTAGTAACTTAGATGCTTTATTTATTCCGTTGCTTTTTGTGTTGTCGTAGCAGTAGTACTTATTTGTTATTTTGTTTGTATTTGTAGTAAAGCTGACCATAAAGCGTATCTGCTCAAAACCCAAAGCCTCAAACGCGGCCCCAAAGCACCCAACTCCAATGGCTACCTAACCGATGATCAGCAACTAATGCTACGCAATATGCTCGACATGGACAAAGATTCTCAGAAAGTGAAGAGAACTAAATCGTTCTGGAAGTTCGGTCGTACCACTTCAGATGAAATTATGGAAGGCATGTCCCTTTGGGAACATCGAGATATCGTTGATACCGTGCCAGAGTTCAAGAAGAAGCTTTTCGGGAAAATCAAGAAAGAGCTTAGACCGGCACCTGAAGTACCCGATATCAGAAAACCAGTTACACCAGATCACCAGAAATCACCACAACCTGAAACTGTAGCTGTTCAGACTCGACCCAAGGAAACAATAGACAGAAAGGATGTAAAAGTACCCAACGGAGGTATACGTCAAGCCAAAAGTCTCAACTCAATTCAAAATGACGAAAGAAATGACAAAGCTCGCAAAGGAACGGAAGGATATCAACAAAACCAAATGAACAAAAAGAGTATGTCAGAAAAATCTATCGTTGAAGAAAAACATGAAGAGTTTACTCCCAGAAATGAATCTAGACACTCTGACTTGACCAACACAAGCACTATAAAAACCAACTTTGAAAACAGTTTTTACAATGATGAAACCGGTGAAGGCTTTGTTATGAAAACCGTGAAGCGTAGAGAAATATTACAGAGATATGATAATGATAGCAGCTCTGACGTAAACTCTGTTGCATCGAGCACTGACCCGTATGATTGCATTATAGTAGACGATCACATGACTTTAAGAAAGCAACAGGAACTCGACAGACGCCGAAAGCAACAAGTTATGGATAACGATGTCAAACAACGTAAAGAAAACGATTACATGCCAGAATTTGAAGAGATAGAAGTTACGCCAATCAAACCACACGTGCGAGCCACAATGTCTTCTGAAAAAGCCAAGAGCCCTTCACACGAGAGAAGCCCTGCCAAAACTATGGAATTCAAAACATTCAAAGACAATTCCAAAGAAATCAAAACATTCTCAGCCTCATCTGAAACACTAAAGTACAAAGATAATGAGCACACCGATCATTACGGAAATAAAATAGAGAGGAACAATAATAACATTCACAGTGAAGATGCATACACCGACCATGATGATGGAACACTCAAGTACAAAAAACGTTCAAATGAGGAGAAGTCCCGATCCCAGAATAAATTTGAGAATGGTAAAGCGCAAAAAAGGGAATATCCACACGCAGAATCGAGAACTCAAAAGAAAGAACCTAGATCCTACGACACTCGAGAACCGAGGATAGATTACTCGCTAGATCGTCGCCATGCAAAGAAAGAATTCGACACAAAAACAAGAGAAGGACGAAGAATCAGGACGAACAGAAGTTACGACGATAGTTCTCTTCCTCACAACGGAAGAGGAAGGGAGGAAAGGTTCTACGAGTCAAACATATCGTACTTCAGTGACCAAGAGCGTCGTGTCTCCCGGTACGATTACGAAACTGATTCGAAAAAAGCTGAGAAATCCAAAATACGTCAAGAGGAAGCAAGACTGGAAGCAAGACGCGTGGTGGACCGACGAAGCGAAGGGCCATATAGTGAGTCTGATGATCAGAAGTTCAATGAGGCTTTGAAGCAGCAAAGGCCACAGCTTCTTCCTCGAACTAAGTTGTTGAAGAAACCTGTTGAAGGACAGGAGTTACCAGAAGATGGTCACACCTTCGGCCCGTGGTATGATTTGTGGGGTCGGGAACAGGCGGTTTACAAATAAATATAGTCAGGTTTGTTTAGTCTTTCTTACTGACCAATTACTTTACTAGCTTTTACAGCTTCTTAGCAAGAATAGTTTTGGTAGTTTATTTACTTTGTTGTTTTTTGGATTTGTGTATGAGCTATGTAATATTTTTAGATTTATGTATGTACCTAACTTGTTACTTTTAATGTGTTCATTCTAAACATTTTGTTATATTTTTTGTAAAGAATGTATTATTTTCAAACATCGAGATAATTGAGTCACAAAGTACCGAAAATATGAGCTCTAGAAAAAGAAAATTGACAGTAATAATACGCTTTCAGGCCTCAACAATTTGCAACCGTGAAGCTAAGGAAGGCATTAACAAATGACCGATCGTCACCTGCCATCGAATAATGTTATATAATATTATGTAGATTATAATTGATTATTTTTATTTTGTTAAATAATATTAAATGTAAATTAGAAACACCATGTATTTTGTACAGTTAAATATTCATAGTTTAACAAAATTATATCACAATTTTTACAATAATCCAAACGTTTGTTTTCTTTTACTCCCTTTATGAACAACATAACCACAGGCAGACATATCAAAATATAATCAACGAAGTTATCCTGTCACATACTGAAACACACAATAAAAACCTTTACGATATCAGCCAATATAAAACCAACTGACGCATTTATGTTTTCCTCCACCGAATCAGCATGGTATTAGGGCTCGCAAACAAAACTACTCGTATACCTACACGAAAACTACATTCAGTTCTCGCCAAGTACAATACAAACACGTATAAGCAAACAACTGACACGGCACGAGAGAAGAAAAATCAACGCCAATTGGCCCCACGCGACAATGGCCTATGATTTATTGCGTTTCCGTCTCCTGTGGGGCCGAACATGAAAAATACTCGATATGTTACGATCCGATAGGCTTATTCATACCAAACGAGACGAAGCCGGGACGAAACGAGTAAGGCTCGCCAATCGAAAAGAAACCCTTTACAACCAAATTTTGTCGAAATACCTTTGCCTGCTAGGATTCCCTTTGTTAGGCTGGATGTTACAATAAGGTTCATTTTCTAACCTCTTCGCTCCATATAATCGTCATGGTGTAACAAGGATAGTGTTCGGAAAAAATATTCGATATGTTAGTCGGCGCCTTGGGGTGTCGCCCGTCAATTACGCACAAGATTTCCACCAGCGGAAAGTGGGTTTTGTTTGAGCTCTTTTGAAATCGATACGGGCCCTCAGGCTCTTCAGGAGGTAGTGTGAATTCAGCGAGAAAATGATTTAATTCGGAAAAGACTCAGATAACTCAAACGAAATGAAATTTACAAGTAGGTAACTTGCTTATTTCGAAACTGGAGATGAATAAACTTATTTTTCTAATCTTAAACGTTGTATTTATACATACTAGGTACTCTGGAATCTACATTTAGCTTTAAAAATCCTGAATTGAAAATAGACTAAACTGCAACTAAGTAGGTAAATACAAATATAAAAGAAACGTAATTTTATTATACAAAACGGCTACCATGATAGTCCAGACTTAGCGCTTTTTCTAACAAGCCAAATAGCTGCGATTACGTGCAGGAAGCCACCCCAAGCCTGGTAAAAAGAAATGGATACGAGCCTTCGTTTTGTAAACACGCTCAAGCTGCGTTTACTGCTTGCAGAAAAACCACGATACTTTTGAAAAAATTCTAATGCTGAAAATGAGTAGAAACAGTGCTGTAGAAAATCTCACAAAAGAACTTTTGAATATACAGAAATGTTAAGAAATACCTTGGCTCCTGAATCTAGGACGTAGAGACAAACGATTTGGCAGCACGGTAGAAACACGTAAAGCCAACGAAATAGTTTCAATATCGCAACCAACAAACATCGGTGGAACCGTCGTCAGCCCATATAAAAATCAATTTGCAGTGCAAATCGAGCGAGGAGACCAATACTTTCCAAGTCATCGGCTCCCTTAAGCGCCCTGGCCTGGAAATATCCACAACTTTTGTAAAAAACTGCACTAGCATCATGTTTTAAAACGCATTGTTCACGTCACAGCCACAGCAAGCAAGGGATTTGCCTTTAATCCAACTGTAGCAGTTTTTAAAATGTATTCGCCAAAATTGGGTTCACCATGTTCTCTTTTATGCAAATCCTCAGCTTTTTCATTTGTGACTTGAAAAACTTAGTTATCTGAATAAAAATATCAAAGAGCAAGACCTACATGGACATTGTGATATAATTTCCTTTGCTATTTTAACTGAGAGAGAGATATAACCAGATTAGGTAGGACCGTAATCCATACGATAAGAGTCATGCAATTTGGCACCATGTTGGCTCTATCACATTTCGATGCCAAGAGGCACGCAACATAGACCGTTTGAGTTTCGGTGCCCTAATTTACGTTAAATGACCGCTTAATGAATGCTACTGGCCCCATTGACTTCTGAACGGCGTTTAGATATATTACCTTTCGGGCCTGGCTGGCCGTCACAAAAGAATTGGTTAAATCCTCGTTTTCAATTAAAAATAATCGAGGTAAAGCAGTTGTCAAATGTTGCCGGTAGTCTTGCCGGTTAGTAGTAGAGCAGTGAAGTCTAGTGAAGTTCAACGGATTGGATTAGAGACAATTTCTGTCAAAGCATGGTGAAGCGATTGAATTTGTTATGTAAGAAGGTACTAACCTAAATAGAAACGCATCAATATTCCAAGTTAACAGAGCTATTTCCCTAATTAACTAGAGCTAGAGCAAGGCAAGGGTTAGTTTAATAGTTGATTACTTGATTATAGATTGATTGATTGCTTCATTACTAGCGATGTAACCTCAGAGAAATCATCGTGTTCAATTAACGCAAGTGGTATACTCATTAGTGCAGTGCCTAGAGCATTAGTTTCAGATGTCATTGAGACAAAGTTGGTTTACAAGGTAAACATCTCCGCAGAATTATGGTGACTTCAACTCGTTTGCTCCGACTAAAAACCAAGGCGTTGGATTCCCGAGCTTGAAGAAAATAAAAAGCAAGTTTTATCGTAACCGTTGGAACCCGAAAGTCCGAAAGTGTGTCGGCGTAAGGGAAGCCCCTGCGGTGCGATAGATTACGATCAATCAAATGGTGTGGCTTTCCGTGTGCTTCGCTCTTAGTTGAAACTCGAATAAGTATAATAAAAGTTTTATAACTGCATACAAATGTTCCTTTGCCATGTTGAAATAAATCAGTTACCTGCAGTCATTCCAGCGGGCGTAAAGCGGCCACTTTTGGTAAGTATTTCATAATTAAAACACAATTGTTTAACATTATTTTACAATTTCAAAAGACCATTTCATAGAAAACTGTCAAAAGGTGTTTTTTTATGATATATACCTATGATGAAATACCTACTATATTTCAAATCACAAAATGGTAATCATTTAATCAAAACGTATTGTACACTACGAGTAATCTAAAGCGGCGGAAACTTCATAAAAACAAACATACAAAGCCTTACTCTATTTATAAGGTTAGTATAGACCACAACAACAGCAGAATCATAACAGTTACTAATACTTACTTAGCAAACTAAGCAGCGACTTACACACAGTAAAATGCAAGAATAAATGTGTCTAGACTGCGAAAAACTAGAGGGCAAGAATCCAACTATAAACCGTCTCGTGTTATTGTCCCACTTGTGTTGTTGTCCCACTTCTGTTTGGGCCAAGAGATGCTCTGAAGAACAGTCATCATCATCTCAACCATAGGAGTCCACTACTGAATATAAGCCCTCATAGATCTCCAGTTGTTTCGGCTCGAAGCGGCCTGAATCCACTGTAAACCTGCGGCTTTTACCAAAGAGTAGGTATCTAGCAATTAAATAGAAGTTCACAGTTTACAGGAAAATAATTAAGTCTACTTTCCCAGGACTCGCTGAAAATCAATATCTTTAAGTGGGATAACATTCAGAGCCAAGCTGATAAAATCCCGTTATATATTATAAATTTCACAAGAAGATCCAATAAGACACCTCAGTTTAGTAGTCCCAAAAAATATTGGTAATAAATAATATCCCTTGGCTGGCAATAGTGAGTATTATGCGGCGAGCAGACAGCTGGTGGTTCTATGTTTACCCTCGGAAAGTAAATGTCAATAAAGTACAAGAGCACCCTCTTGGGAAAAGTATTGAGCGCCCGTTGTTTTAGCCTCGAATAATGCAGTGACTGTACGGACAGCGTGAAAGGTATTCCGACCATTTCGACTTCTGACTTTGGGATTCGACTTATAGAAACAGAATTGCAGAGTGTACTTACCTAAATATTCGGTAGGTAGGTACTTATTTACATAACTTCACAGTTGAGATAATGCCGTCTTTTGAAACTATTGCTTAAAAACTTACATCGGCATCGCTCAATTTATACTGAGCTCCCAACCAATTTTTTTAAATTCCTTTGTTCAACGTAATAATAAGATAATATAGGTAGCGGCGCTAGTTTGAGTCGTACAACCACCTAAATTTTATTATTTACCAGCTTTAGCCCTTGGTTTCGCTCGTGTGTGTGTTTCAGATTATAAAGTAGGTAGGTATATTCCAAGTTTCAGCCAAATCTGTTCATTGGTTTTTGCGTGAAAGAGCAACAAACAATATAATATATCAAATCTATATTATCATAATTATCATTTTAGGCCTCCGTCTTGGCTTAACGGTAAACATTAAATTACCAAAAAAGATTCCAGTGAATTATCTTCCGTTTCTCATGCCAATAGTTTAAAACAAGCCAGGTAGAATAAAGTAAAATGAATGAACGGCCTAACCTAATAGAAGCCTGAATAGAAACGTTTCAATTTAAAATTCTTTCTTGTGCTGAATGAAGATTCAGCTGAGTTTAAGTTTGGTCCAAGTAGTTTGTAGGAGAATCATTAATTATGGATGCTGCGACAGGAAAGTTTTACCGTATTCCGAATTTCTCAGATTGTTAATACATATTCTTATAACTATTTTCCGACACTGAATAAATGATAAAAAGATGCCGTAAAATGTTATGATATTTTAATTTCCAAAGTACCTGATCAAAGTTTATAAAATAATAGATAACTTTCATTAAAAAACAAATTGCCATTCAGCTTAAAACTGAAAAAGTTCAGTGTTTGTAAAAAATGAAAGCAGTTATTCAGGAGGCCCATTTGAAACTGTGCCCGTTAAACGAGTTACAAGGATCTCCAGTCCGCTGATTAACGAGCTAACTTGTTAAATATACACTGTTTAGCCGAACAAATACTCAACAACTTGGAGGATTTTGAAGCATTCCGGTTTAAATTTGATTTCAAATTTCAGACACCTAATAGGGCTCCATTAGTTTTCAGTGGTAGGTTTAGTACCTATACTATTCTCAATCAGAATTTCAAATATATGTAGTGAAGTGCGCGCGGTAACTTGACTAAACTAATTGAAACATTTCATCCATACATATGAAATTTACCGGATATCGAGGATAGTTTATAATAATTACCTACTTTGAATCTGAGAATAGAACTGAGAAAGAATCCGAGAAAGAAAATGGTAACGCTATATCTCGCTAGATTTTCAAGAGCATAAAAATAAAAAACAAAGTAGAAACTCTTTTCTGTATTCAACTTTCCAGCCGGTTATAGGTAAGTATATTTATTTTATAATAGATTTTGAAGACTTTTTTAAGGACACTTTAATACACTTCACTTGGGCGAGTTATAAATAAGTGGGTGCTTAACTGCATAACATATACTGTAAGTAACAAAACAATAATAATGGATGTTAGATAAAAGTTTATGATGCATTAAAGACCGTGGATGCCTTAAAGGGTTAATAATGGGTGACAGGACGACCGTAAAGTATAATGAGTCCTTCTGTTCTCGTTAAAGTCCAAGTATTACGGTTATAGAAGTTGAATATACTTTGTAAACAAGATCAATTATGAGAGAATGGTTCTTGCAAATAGGTCAGCGGGAATGTTTGTTGGCGCACCGCAGCGTATGTGAGCAGTTAAAATGCCATAAAGAGTCTTGCTATCTAAGTGTCTCAGCACACTATGTCGAAAGTACGTGGCCGAAGTTCAGCAGCTGATTTTACGTTTTGACGTATCCGACTGATATGACCATATGACACACCATAAGTAGCGAACTTACGCGCTGATATTCAGTTGCGCAAATTTGTGTGTAGGGCATGCAAAAAATTACACTGATTGTGTGAACACTCACTAAAACCTCAAAGAGGATCCTCTAATAAGCACAATTTAGAAAATCATTGTGTTCATCAGAAACAATGATACGAACATAAAATACTACGACACCTTGAAATAAATAGGACCTGCCTGCAAATCATACAAATAATAATTCGGTCGTCAAGTCGTCTATCAAGTTCGTCAAATGACCTAATATCGATTGATTGTGTTCTCAATAGAGACGGAAGGTTGCTTACTAATGGATCTTTGGATAATGCATCTTTGGGCACAGTCAGCTTTTAGATGGGCAACCGCTAGCGACTTCCTCAGAGCGCTTCCGATTGTTCTACTGCCCGGAAACCGCCAATCACATACGCATTGTTTGTCACATTACTAAAATAAACCCATGATAGAGTCTGCTCAAACAAAAGGTAATTTCAAGAGTATGTAGGTATTTAGTCACGACAGAATGTGAAATAGTGGAATTTTAAGTGTCCTATAGCAAAAAAAGTCCTTAGACTTAGTTTGAGATATAAGATAGCAATATTAAACTAAGATCCCCAAAACTGCAGGCAATCACATTAGATAACACATTACATCTGTTTTTGCAACTTCAGATTGTCTTCTTCCAGTACATTTACCCCTGTCCCTTCGACCAAATTTCCCAGACCCCTGCCTTCCTTCACTGCCATCAATTAATCAGGCGATGGCGGGGTCACGATGGATGGTCATCGTGTTAGAACTAAGACATTGTCTCCATCTAATGGTCCAGATCTTAATAGTCTGTTGTCTCTAGCACCACTCGAGTGGCGGACTTAGTTTTAGGGTTCCACAAGAACAGAGTGTTACTTTTTAACTTTATAGGTGAAAACAATGTTTTTCGAATTTCTTGCTACTCGCAGCAGTAGTGAGAACGACTTGAGGGATCAAAAATTTGATATGTTAGTTATTTTTTTATTTACATACCTAATATTTACCTGATATCCGCTTTTAAATGAAGGTCCTACTGCATAAGATTACCTACACCTCTCTCTCCCTGACACATGTGGCATACGATTTCGCTGATTCTCCAAAATGCTTCAGGTAAATTGTCAATTTCTGCCAGACGTCACCCATAGATGGCGCAAACAATATGGGCAATTTCTAAATCCCGTATAATAATTACTGCCTTAAAAGCTTATCGTCGTGCATACGAAGGTAAACAGGGTTCTATTCTCCGAGTTATTTCTAAAGGGGGCCGTAAAGCCGCGTTTTGTAAGCGAATCAAATCTTACGGCTAAAGACACCAACCAGCTCAGACAAGGTAACGAATTTCTTGTTCAAGAAATTACATAAATACTTTTGCACACGGATTTGTTCGTAATAATGTTGATCCCACTGGGACAGTACTTTTTTTCGGATACGAAGATAGTATTATTTTTGGGTCTATATTATCCCATGACCTTTTCTGTAGTAGGTAGATACCTACCCATAACAATGTGCATGAAAAATTTGATCTAGGTATTCCAGTTGTCCCTTTACAACCAAATACCTATCAAAGGTCCGCAAAAGGTCCGCAAACGCGCATATTAGAAAATGAGTTGTATAATGGCTACATACATAATATTGAAAATTTTATAAAGACGAATCCGCGCGCTTTTTGGTCATACGTGAAGAGTAAAAACTTCTCGAATGCCTACCCATCTGTGATGCAGTATGGCGATCGTTCGTCTGACAAAGGTGACGAGATAAGTAATATGTTTGGGGACTATTTTCATTCTACTTTTCTTAATTCCAACTCATCAACCGACATTCAATATATTAGCGAAAACTCGGTTTTCCCTACATCATCCTCAGATATAGCTTCAATCGAGGTACTTGGGGCGGAAGTTCTTAAATTACTGAAATCTCTCGATCTAAACAAGTCTGCGGGGCCCGATAATATTCCTCCTATTCTGATAGTTAGGTGTGCTGAGAGTCTGGTCTTGCCTCTGACTATACTTTACAGTCGCTCACTCACTGAAGGAGTAATGCCTAATATTTGGAAGACCGCCTTTATCACTCCAATACACAAAAAAGGTCCAAAAAATAAAATAGAAAATTATAGGCCTATTTCTAAATTATGCGCATTCGCAAAAGTATTAGAAAAAATTGTTTATTGTCAATTATACTCAGCCCTTAAGAGTGATCTCGCACCTCAGCAACACGGTTTTTTAAAGGGCAGGTCCACTACTTCTAATCTTCTACTATGCTCTGAATTACTGTCACAGCATATGTCAGAGCCATCGCAAGTGGACATAATATACACCGACTACAGCAAATGCTTTGATAAAATTGACCACCTAATTCTTCTTCGTAAGCTGCAGCGGATGGGCATCAGAGGTAATTTGTTTAGATGGTTCTGTTCATATGTTCGAAATAGGTGTCAAACTGTGGTGCTCAGTGGTTACTCTTCCTCGCCAGTGAACATCCCCTCTGGTGTTCCTCAGGGATCACTATTGGGACCTCTGCTTTTCTCAATTTTTATAAATGATATCTCCTCATGCTTTAATTATTCTAAAATCCTTCTTTACGCAGATGATATGAAGATTATCCACCGAGTGGCTAATATTGGGGACACACATCACTTACAAGATGACTTAATTTTATTTGCCAATTATTGCATTATTAATAAACTGGATTTAAATGTTTCGAAATGTTATGTCTGCTCTTTTACACGCAAACCTAATCCTATTATATTTGATTACACACTATGTAACTCACCGCTCTCACGAGTAGATTCTATCAAAGATCTGGGAGTGACATTTGATAGTAAATTGCTATTCGATGATCATATTAACAACATCGTCAAAAAGGCATCTCGAGCTTTAGGCTTTGTTCTAAGAATGTCATCTGAATTTTCATGTATGAAAACTTTCAAAATTTTGTATTGTGCCTATGTGCGGAGCCATTTGGAATACGCTTCGCAAGTATGGAACCCCTGCTACGATATCTACTCTACTAGGCTTGAACGTATTCAGAAAAGGTTTCTCAATTATATTCAGTTTCGAGCGAAGATATTTTTGCCAGACTATTTTGCGAGGTGTCGCAAATTTCATTTTTTACCGCTTTTTGAAAGAAGAGCAATGGCCGATTTAGTGTATCTTCTGAGAATAGCGAATGGCACGGTGGACTGTCCGGAACTGTTAGCTTTGATAGGATTACGCTGTAATACAGCCTCCCTTAGAAAGCCAAACACACTTCACATTCCTACAGTGCGGACAAATTACAGGCAAAACGCATTTGTTATAAGGTCAAGTAGCTCTCTCAATGCTTTAGTGAAGTCAGGTGTGGCAAATTTCATTTTTTACCGCTTTTTGAAAGAAGAGCAATGGCCGATTTAGTGTATCTTCTGAGAATAGCGAATGGCACGGTGGACTGTCCGGAACTGTTAGCTTTGATAGGATTACGCTGTAATACAGCCTCCCTTAGAAAGCCAAACACACTTCACATTCCTACAGTGCGGACAAATTACAGGCAAAACGCATTTGTTATAAGGTCAAGTAGCTCTCTCAATGCTTTAGTGAAGTCAGGTGTGGACATAGATATATTTAACACTTCTATACATACGCTCAAGCGATTATTAAGTGATCGTTTCTTTGATAATGATTAGTATACTTACGTTTTGTGATTGGTGTAAGTCAATTTTTTACCATTATTTTTATGTACCTACTGCGTTTAATTGTTTGGTTTGGTTTTTTATTTTTTATGTATTATGTCGTCTACCAACTTTTTTTTTTTTTGTATCTATTTTCTGCTTAGAGCATAGTTAAGTGCTCTAAGCTGTCTACAAGTGGAAACTTTTAATTGGCCTTCAGCAAACCTGTACCTACAAAATAGGTGCATGTTAAGTTATTTCTTTTTCCTATTTTCTTTGTCTAGCTGTAAGTTTTCCTAATAATTTAAAAAAAAAAAAAAAAAAAAAAAAAAAAAAAGCAATGCATGAATGATTCAAATCACCGGCAGTCGGTAACAGTTATTGTTGTAACTAAAATTGAAACTATACAACGTCTTTACAAATACTTACTGCTTACTGTTCATACTCGAAACTTACCTTTAAAGGTGTATTTGGCAGATACACGCGATCTCGTTTATTGTGTCTCTCAGTTGGTACTTACGCTTTAATGGTGACAGTTAAACGCACGCCGGAAAGTTTTAAGCTCACTCCTCGGGTTTTTCTCCGTAATTAGCTATTTTAAACTCTCTGTATAACGACATGCTTTTCATCTGCTCTGAAGTCGCTTTAAAATTCCATTTTCCGTTAATTCCTGAATGCAGTCCTTTTGTTGGTTCTTGATCTTAAGAGCAAAAAGAACCCTCTTAGAATTATAAGGCAGAATTTTTTAAGAAGTGGGTTAAAATGTAGGTACGTGGTCATAACTCGTGGTTTTGTGGCTGTGAGGCACTTGCAAATAATCTTGAAAGGTTATCAAAAAATTGTACGTATACCTACCTACTACGTATTTTTATACGACTTTTAATTAATAAATATTTAAACATTTATCCAAACATAGAAAACAACATAGACATGAAAACTTTTTTTTAGTTTCAACCTAGTCACTCAACTACCTACCTATGCTAGCTTACTTTATTAATACATAATGTAGCACCTAACTAAACTTAAAATCAAGAGAAAATCGACTGTTGTAGTAATTCAATTCCTCTCTTGAACCACTTTTACAATTTATCATTTATTATTTTTTCAATTTCTTCCGAGTAAGATAAATCAATTTAGTTATTACTCCGTGGAGCGGAAAGAGGTGACAACCCTGCTCTTTATTACCTTCCAAATCAGATGAGAGACATCCGATTTCCTTGTTTGTATAATATTTCCTGCAAATACCCAATTCACCTTTTGTACGCAACTGTACGACTTCCGAGGTTTGTCGTTCTATTTTTGTCATGTAAGGGTACCTACAGTCTCGAAGAAAAACATTATTTTGTCTCCTGGTTATAGAAAACCAATAAAATTGACAGTAAGTAGGTAATTGAATGGCGACCAAGTGAAATTCGAAGCGTTCGTACTTTATGAATGAAATAGAAGTGAAATCAATACTTTGACTGTCAAATTACTGTAGGTACCTATACAAAGATTTTTTTTAACTGGTCTTCATTTTTTATTATAAAACGAACTAAATCGTGGTCAAAAGGTAAAGTAACAGGAAGGCAAAATAAAACTTTCCTCTGGCCCAAAAATGTAATAGTGGTTGACACATTGAAAAGACTTCTCCATGGCGGCTGAACTCGACAGAACTCATTGAATCTCCCGTTTGAACGGAAGCATAAATCAAAGTCACAGCCACCTGACGCGATGAAAAATACAGGAATGGTATCAACAAGTTCTAATATAGGATTTCCGAAGTCGTTTACGTCTGTATGACTTTAAATGGATTTTGCAAGGAAAGAGATAAGTTACGTAGAGAGTTAACTACAAGAACACACTAGTTGTTCAATCTTTATGACCTTTTTGACTTTTGATTCAATTCTAACAATAATAGAAGCAAATTAATAAAATGTGAAGAAAGACAACAATGACCAACAGGCTGTTAACAATAATAAAAACACGTTGATTGAATTCTAACAACAAGTAGTCTAGTTGGCAACAGCAATATTCAAGCGAAATTACCTATAATACATACTGATGTACCTACTTAGATAGAGTCGACAAAATAAATGATTCGAACCCAACATAAAACATTCTGAAGTATAAATCTTTACCATACCAAGATTATTTGGACCTGGTAAAGCTGCTATAAATAAACCAATCTCGACTAACTGAAAACCCAATCTTGTGAACTGATAAATGTAAAAGATTGATTACAATCGCTGAACCGACATCAAAAGAGGTTACGTACAATAAAAATCGTTGCTACAGAAAGCCTACTGAGCGAGCCACGTACTAAGCATCCCTATTCACGCGACAAATCCTTTGTAGGTAGGTACCTACATGAAGGTCTTTTACACGTATCAGGGCCGCGTTCGTAGAATTCATAGATTTCGTCTTACAAAACGCAACAACGTACAAAACGCTCCACTGTGCCACCTCTAATAATAGCTCGCTCATATTTACAGAACCGTGCTGGCCAATCGGGATACTGCCTCGACTCTCGGTCTAAAAGTCGTAGGCTCAAAATCAAAACCTGGCCGTGAATCAGTAGATTTAAGTTTTAAAAAAATATTTGAATATTTGATGCTCAGTGGTTTATGCCGGTAAAAAAAAACGCGATACAAACGCGTGGCGAACATAATATAGGCAACAAGCTGTGACCGTGCACACTATCCCGCGCTTGTGAAACTAGCAGGTGACGCGTTGGTTTTTGGACGTGCTGACTTACAAAATCACGCGATCTTCGATCCAAGATGGATCGTCTGGTGTGGACCTGGCAATTGAGTTGGTATAAAATGCGCGCACGGATATTTTAGCCCCTGACGGAATACAGTAGGTCTACGTCACGGACAGGACCCTGATGTATGTGCATATACCATAATACGGCTTGAACGTACGGCACCCACATCTTGAGTGTCTAGACGCAGAACTAAGCGAGGTTTATACTTAATCTTTATTACGAAGCAAAGGCTTTCATATTTCTCAGCTTATTTTTAGTGAACATCGTAGGAGCAACATTTTTAGTAGTGTTCATTATAAGTTCATTATTTTTGTGGTCTGCACGTGATGATCATTTCTCTTTCTCATTAGTCGAATGTTTTGACTGTAAGATAATAATGTTGATAAGAGTTATTTAAATTTTATTGTTATTTTTAAGAGACCTTTCACTGATTATAATGTCACTGACTTTCACATAATGACTGAAAGAAATGGAGATATCTACAACGACAATTATTTAAATCAAAATAATTCATCATTATACATATAAGCTAAGTTTAGCTTATATTATCTGCTGGATCAGCTGAATGTGTATGTGCAAGCAAGCAATGTGTAGGGCCTAAATTTTGGTATCTAGATAACGATAAGAGTGTAAAAATTATTTTATTTATAAAACAGACTCCAATTTTGTAAGAGCAATTTCTTAAACTCACGAAGTGTTTTTTTGTTAGAACCTCCTCCTTTTCTGGAGTCGGTTAAAAATCGAGCCACCTCAAAGTATTGTTCACGTCATCAACTTGCACAATGTAAACCTCTAGTTAGTTATTTAGAGCAAAGTGAATACAAGCTACGTTTTCAGTGTAATCAAGGCGATGCACAAACGGATCAGTTAGCAGAATGGTTCTCAAACAGTAAGTAAGCAAGTCGCTTGATGAGCGAGCGACGCCGACGCCTCCGTCAAGATGTTAATTCGTTATCTAATTAGTCCCAGGGCAGGGTTGTAACTAGAAACATAAGTATCTGGGGCTACCAATAATTAGACATTTTATTTATTTTACGCCAAGAACAAGAGAGAGAGGAAGCCCGTCAAAAAGTATAAGTATGCTTACATACTTTCTATAAAACTATATTTTCGTATTATAAAGTACTTTTATAACAAAATATTAAAAAAACTTAAATTCAATATAGGTACTTATGTTAAATATGAAAATAAAGCTCGACACATACGTAGATTAAATCAGTAAAATAGTGTCGTAGAACAAAATGTTGTTGTTTTTAGTGATATAGAAATACAGTTCACGAGGTTTCTGATAATTTAAAATTAACCCTGTTTAGTTACTCGTAGGTAAATAGTTATGTAATGTAAGCTTCAAATTGTAAGATTTCAATTTTGACTTTTATACATAAGTAATTCAATATAATTCTTGTTCTCGCATTTTCACCAAAATTCACTCACTTTCAATATTTTTAGTTAAAGCTATTCTAACCGCCCAAAGCATGGCTCTAAATGCCGTCCAGCCACTTAGGTACAGTACAGACTGATCTCGTGTGAAATGGCGCTAATGAATTTTAACTTTTTAGTTCAATACGAAATTCAGTTAGGTACCTTCCTAAAATTATATTTCTCTGATTTTTTAAGTTAAATAAAACTTTAAATACAGTTGCCATACAATTCCGTTACAGCTATGTAACAAGGTCAATAAAAGAACAATTTCCTGATTCTTCTTTCAACATTTTAAGACTCTTTGGATGTAAAGGAAACGAATCAAAGCGAATCACATGAAAATTTCGAAGGGAGGAAACAGACTTTAAAATTGGTTTACCAGCTAATCTCCTAAATACCTAATGAAAATTTCCGAAGTAGATTATTCACGTGTTCATAATAAAGACCATGAGGTACCTACGGCACTTTCGTCGTCTTTGTGTTACATAATACAGCTTTATTGTGACTATAATAAACCTAAGGCAAGCTTATGTTAATATTTTAAAATTACTAAGTAGATTAAATAAGGAATTCCTTAATAATATAAATAGTAGTTTAAGCTATGTCTTTGTACCAACTTCACAAGGATTCCGTAAGATTCCCACCCCTTGCCCTAAACCTACGACAAAACACTTTGAAATCGAGTCTTGCATAACATCAGTTATATCCCGTTTTCGGTACAAGTTGAAGGCACGGCTGATTTATTCAGATAATTGAATTCAAAGTTCTGGATAGATCAATTTCCGTTTAGGAAATAAAAATTTCGAACATTTCAATCTGTTTTTATAAAATAAAATCCTAAATTTAATACAAAAATTGGTCTATTCACAGAATAAATCAAAGTACAAGGTACAAATGTGTACCTTGTAATAAAACTTTAATAAAAAAAATTGTGTCTAAATTTTAACGATTTCAAGCGTAACTCAAAGAGCTTTTCTGCTGTTGAAAAATCAGACCTATCCATGTCGTTCATGCTACTTTAGACTGGCATTAAAAGGTTTTTTGAATGCACCACTTTACATGAATAGACGCTAACGATGTCCGAATCACAGGGGAAATTACATGAGCTAAACTGAATGCAAGCGAGAGCAAGAATAATTCCGAGGACAAAGGAACAGTATACGAGAGAACTAGGCACTCACATTTCGCAAATCACAACTTGGGGCAAATGTGATGGTTAAAATCCTGCCTGAGTTTTATTAAATAATACATATCCGGCACTGGGTACTGAAATTCAGACGAATGAGACATGTTTCTTACATAAATAATATAATTTTTCAGTGAAACACTATTTAATAACAAAATGGGGATGGGTTTGTTCAGATGTTTGATAATCATTCTCGAGTATTGAAAGAGCTGTAGGAACACCGATATTTAGAACATAAATTTACACATATAGTAATATATAGGATTTAGCCAGTAAATTGATAATTAATATAAGAAACTTTTGTAAAATTATAAAGGTTTGTGTGAATTATACAGTTAGGTGCTTCCCGTAACGAATTACATTGTAGGTTAGCTTTACCTGGCGTAATGTAGCTTTGTGGTTCGTTGTCTGTGGTTCGCTTTTCACAAGCGCAGCGAAATATAATCCCACGAGACAGTGATTTTAGCATGAGAGGAAACGCAGAAGCAAGGTAGACTGAGTAGGTGTGTTGTGATTTAGTTACCCAAATACTCTGTGCAGTTAAGCTACCTATAGATCGTTTACATCGATGGCTCAAGTGGTTCTGTATAGAGTGATTTTTTTTCTTCACACATTTTTAGCTACCTTACACATATCTTGTGAAAACGCACTTTTATGTAATACATAATGGTTTTGGAATCTATTTCAACAGTATTTAAGCATTTTGAATCTTATATGATTGCTTTCTACATGCAGAAATATCATTAAACCGCAAAGTCTAGATAGTTGAGATTCGGCACAGATGTAGCGCTAACTTTCGACACACCCGCCGGCGCCACACCAAGTTTGAGGTGCTAGGTATTTAGGCGATTTCTCACATTTTTTGCTAAAGTGAAACTACATAGCGTACCTATAGTAAAGCTTGTGCTGAAGTATAAAATTGTTGACAGTTATACAGTCTAATAAACCGCTGGAGTTACGATTCACGCTTGAGGTAGGTACCTATGGACTCTGTATACCTACAAGCCTCATAATTAGCCAAAATAATGTAGTTGGTACGGAAGACGTAGTTTGTTTCCTTTTTTTTGGGTTATTGTGATGGGTAATGATGTCTATTTACACTCAGGTTACAGGCTCATCCAATCACGCATCTGTTTGCTACGTGGAGGCAATTTTCGTGATTGAAGTGTCAAAACGATTTTACGCAGATTGGCACTGACAAAAACTAAAAGCTTGAAAGTTAAAAGCCGTACATGGAAAACCGGAACCGGCCTGAAATTTTGTTAAGAGAAAATCCGAACAGAAACTAAACTGGTACGATATACTTGTACCTAACTAACCATAGATTGGAAGTTCTATGAAACCTCTACTAACCGAGTGAAACTGCTCGATCAATTTAAGACCACTTTAACAACATAATATTAGGGTAACCAACATTACGCTAAATCATACGTAAACTTCGAAAGGATGAAAAGGGAGCTATTCTAAAACGTTCGTAATATTCTATACGTAATTAGAAACTACGATATATTAGTGGGTGGTGTGAGGTCGCCGTCCGACCCCGCATTCATCTCCATAGCGCTGTTCCGGAGATCCCGGGTCCACTACACGTCAGGACCTTCTTGAGGCCAAGATTTATATCTTGACCCTGGCTATAAAACAACGCCTCTAGCGTCTCGGAAATAGAGACATATGTGAGCGCTTTGATTGTTCTTCGGGCTGGCTTTTGTCGGTAATTATGGCTGTCTGAGAATTTGCTATTATTGCATTGCACCTTTATAGAACTGTTATTTTTTTAAAGTGCAACGAAAAAATACTTTACTTATGCAGATGAAAAATTATGCAGATGAAAAATATTGGTCTGCAGTGTCATAATACATTTTTAGAACTAAACGATTGTTCAAAAGGAATAGTAAATATTTTGTCATAATTTACTGCTGTTTCAAACAACTAAACACGTTATTTACGCACATAACAAACCACATACACGCATTGTAACAATAATTCAAGGCAATTCTGCGTCGATTTATCAATGTTTCCCTGTTTGCTGTACGCAGCACGTTTCAATAACAGAGACCATAAGTTGCCCACCCCTGACTTCCCTAAACTTGCAATTAGGCCTGTACTTTGAAATGGAACCATCCATCTCCCGAACTTGTGAAACCGTTTTGAATGCACTGATTTACTCAGCAAGACTGGAAGAGCTATATTTAAACTGTAGTAGGGACTAAAAACTTTTACGTGCATCTTTTTGTACTCTGCAGCTACTCTTAGCCTTTTCTCAAAAACAAATGACAGTAAAAGAAGTTTCCTATAGGAAAAGTTTAAGATTTTCTTACGCCTGGCTTACCTTGAATACAAGTATATAACACTTTAGTACACTCATCTTGATTCTTCACCATAACAAAAGAAATAAAATAAAAATTTAAAACTAGACGCAGAAGGTACAATGGACGGCCTTATTATAAGCGATTTCTTACAAGCAATATCCGATTATATTATATCTTACTAATAGTTTCAGCGCTCGGCATTAAGGTTCCGTAGCCTAGTGGTCAGGCAGCTCTGCTTAAGAGCGATCGCTTGTATCTGCCTAGGTTCGAATCCTGCCGGAGCTGTTAAGTTTTAGTAAGATTTTTGATTGTTGTTGTTGTTGTTGTTGTTGTTGTTTTTAGCCTGTACTGTCCCACTGCTGGGCAAAGGCCTCCCCTCGAGTTTTCCAGTCTTTTCGGTCTAACGCCATTTCCTGCCACTGATCATCGCTATAGATGTCCAGCTCGTCGCGCCATCGCTTGCGTGGTCTACCGCGCCGTCTCACTGTCTCAGGGCTCCAGTCAGTGGTAATTTTGGCCCACAGTTCATCCGGCATGCGGCAGACGTGCCCTGCCCAGTACCACTTCAGCTTTGCGGCTTTTTGAGCTACGTCGGCGACCTGCGTTTTGGAGCGAATAATGGCATTCCTAATGCGGTCCGTCAACTTCACGCCTAGAATGCTTCGCTCCATCGCCCGTTGGCTAACCTTGAGTTTGGACTTCTGAACACTAGTAAGGGACCAAGTTTGAGCACCGTACGTTAGAATTGGAAGAATACAGACATCCATGAGTTTACGTTTAAGAGATAGTGGCAGATCTCCTTTAAAAAGCGCTTTCATCGACCAATAGCTTCGCCAGGCGCTTTCGGTCCGTCTTGCGACTTCCTTATCCTGCCTGTCTTTGAAAGAAACTAATTGGCCGAGATAAACGTACTCATGAACGTATTCCATATTCCCCCCATTCACCGTGATGACCTTTTTGGTGCTATTCGTCATGACTTTGGTCTTACTCATGTTCATGTGAAGTCCAACTTCAAGGCTTGCCGATGCTAGATCTTGTAGCATTTCTTGTAGCTCAAAAGCGGAGGACGAGAAAAGAACGATGTCGTCGGCGAAGCGAAGGTTGGTTAACCTTGCTTTGCCTAGGTCAACGCCCTTCTCTGCCCATCGAGCTGTTAGTGTGCGGAAGACTTCCTCCAAGGTACTGGTGAAGAGCTTGGGCGACAGTGGGTCTCCCTGCTTGACACCTTTTTCAATAACGAACGTTGTTCCTGATGATTGTAATTTAATAGCAGCGGTACTGTTTGCATAGATTCTGTGGATGAGTTTAATATAAGTTGGTTCAATATTTTGATTTTCTAAAGCTTTTAATATGGATGAATGTGTTATGCTGTCGAATGCTTTTTTGTAATCTACAAAGGCTAAATATAATGGTAACTTGAATTCTGTGAATTTTTCTATGACTTGGTTGATGGCGTGAAGATGATCAGTAGTAGACAAACCACCGCGAAAACCCGCCTGTTCAGGAGGTTGTTCTTTGTCCAGCTGTTTCGTTATTCTATTTTCTACTATCTTGATAAAGGTTTTATATACGTGAGAAATAAGACTTATTGGGCGGTAGTTATTTATATCGGACTTATCTCCTTTTTTGTGTATTAAGATAATATTTGAATGACAGAAATTGTGGGGAAAGATACCGGTTTTTAATATGGAATTGTACATGTTTGTCAAGTGGGGCAGTAGTGTGTGCTCGCCGATTTTCAACGCGTCCGTACTAATACCATCCTCCCCTGGCGTTCTATTGTATTTCATTTGGCGAAGTGCTAAATGAACTTCCTGGCCTGTTATGTAAGGTATACTATCTGAGCACGAATAATCGACTGAATCATTGATGTATTGGGGATCAGAGTAAAGTGATTTATAGAATTTTGTACATATTTCTAAAATTTTGTGTCTATTTTGGTGTTTCTTTCCTAAATCATCTTTCAAATTGATGATCCAAGATTTCCCTGCTGTTATACCCTGTTTAGCGATCTTTAATGCACTATTATTCTCTAAAGCTACTTTAATCATATTTTCATTAAATTTTCTTAAATCTCTACGTATATACTTTTTAACTTTTTTGTCTAGTGCTCTGTATTGTAAGTCCGCTCTATTATGTGTAGGTTTATTCCTTTCTTCTATTAGCTTTCTTGTTTCGGCAGAAAGTTTATCTTCTTTATTGTTTTTTGGTTTTATCTTTTTACTTGCAATTTTAATACTATTTTCTATATTTTCAAATTGTTGTTGAACTTCTTCTGAATCTGTATTTAATAAGTCAAAGCTATTTTTCAATTCTAAATTAAACTCTTCCTGGTTAATTAATAGTAAATCTTTATTTAATTTAATTATATTGTTGCAAAATTTTTTCTGTCTCAAAAGTTTGAAATCAAATTTAACTGTAGTTCGAACGGGACGATGATCTGAACTGAATCTAAAGTTGTTTAGGACTTCTACATTTTTGATGATTGATTTTTCGGACGAGAGAATAAAATCAATTTCGTTCCGGTATAAGCCACCAGGTGACTCCCAAGTCCATCTGCGCTGGGGTTTTTTATAAAAGAAACTATTTCCTATGCACAGACTTTGCCCAAAAGCAAACTGAAGCAGGCGCGTACCTCGTTCGTTTCTTACGCCTAAGCCGTGCGACCCTAAGATATTGCAATTATCAAATTCCTGCCTACTGCCAATCTTAGCATTAAAATCACCTAGTACTAAGTTAAATGTGCCACGATGTTCATCTAGTGCTCTGTTAACTGAGTCGTAGAAGTCTTCAATTTCCGCATCTGAATGAGAACATGTTGGAGCGTGCGTCTGAATTACGGTTAATGTTTGTTTGTTAGTAAGCTTTAATTTTAGCAGAGCAAGTCTGTCTGACAGTCCGATAAACTCTAGCACATTATCTTTCCATTTCTTGGCTACAATGAAGCCCACGCCGTATAAGCTTCCTGATTCTCCATAGTGGTATAATATGATGTTGTTTTTTTCTATTGTATCCTCTCCAAGTCTTCTCACTTCACATAATCCCATTATATCCCATTTAATGTATGTAAGTGCGTTCTCTAATTCTAGTAGTCGTTCCTCTGACTTGAGGGTTTTTACATTAAATGTCATAATGTTAAGCGAATGATCAGTGTCCGGTTTAACGTTAGCCATGGTCGTTTGACGGGGGATCGTTCCCACCCGGGGATTCTTCGCACCCCTAGCTACGGAGGCTAACTGCCTTCCGTCATCAGCAGCACCTCCGGAGCCGCCGGGCACTTGGGGCCTATCTCTATGTTGTACTATCATAACTCGAAGGGGTTTGGACCATAAACCACCACGCTGGTCCAGTGCGGGTTGGTGGGTAGGACGCCAGAGCCTCGTTCGTTGTTCGGCAGGGTGTACCACGGGCCGGTGAGGTTGGCTTGGGCTACGAATGATGGTGTTTGCAACCCCTTACACCCCTTAAGATTTTTGATTAATAATGAAATATCCGATTAAATTTCTAAAATAAAGTGGCTTAAGAGAATATTGTGTCCTTTGTATATATCTGACAAGTCATTTTGTTTTTAAAAATAATTTAAAGCGTTGGGTAACTTCCTGAAGAGCAACAATAGATCCTTTCCATTAGATTTATCTCCAAGACAAAGTAGAAACATTTTGATTGCGGTCCACCGCTAGTCCGTCGTAAACCAAACTTTCCTCAGCTAACGCGAAGCGGCACAGTCACACCATTTCCATATCTAAAGCACGATTGCCTGAAATATTACAAGAAAGACGAATAACAAAAGCTTATCCCAGAAAAGTTGACAAATGAAAATGGTGTGATTGCAACCAAAATATAAATTTATAAAAGAACGTAATTTTGGCAACGGAGGGAAAATAATTACTAAGCGAAAGGAAGGAGACCGCGATGTTATATCAATCTGAGCTTTCTTTGTGTAGAATGGTTAAGAGCTCTACTACTAACGTCCTTTTAAAATTCCGTCTAACGAGGTTTAGACCACAAAGGGCTAACGTCAGCAAATAACCAAAGCTGTGAAACACAGATAACAAGCCCGCGGCAGTAACTCACGGTCCCCCTCGCCGACTACGCATTTATTATTGAAGATTTGCAAATATCATGGCAGAGGAGAGTTCATTGTCACCCCTGCGTCTGTCTAGCACGCAGCACGCTGTTCGATGTATTTAGCTAACAAGCCGCGTTGTAGGTAGCGTCTACTAAATAACCGCAGGCATAAAGTATCTGTCACTTCGTAACTCCGCGAGACATTATTGCGACACCGGCAGTGTGTCCTTGCCTTATTGCCCGCGCGTTCGCCAGCCGCCCTCGGCTGAAGTGCAGCCACAAATAACAGCGGTAGGGACGCATAATGTTTTATTATACCCATTTTATAACCGCGAGAAGAATGTAATCTCCTTTATTTACAGAAGAGCGCCGAAAACGGAACGTTTCGAAATGAACCAAATATTAATAAAGAGTTTGCAGTAAAGCTGTGTTACGATCGGATGAATATCATTTCCCGTTTTTGTGATGAATGTCAATAATGAAATCAGCCCTTGCTTAAAGATTGCTCTTATATTTTCCTCTTCTTAAAATAAGCCGGAAGGTTAATAATATAGGTAAGGAAGGTTAATCCTTGACAAGTACTAGTCCAACCTTATAATTTAGCTTGTTATTGTAACTGTTTAAATTAAAAAGTCTGTCTAGTTTTAAACAAGCAGTGCAGCCAACTTTGTGCAAATCCGTTTTACACAGTTTATAACTATGCGATAAAAACAGTGCGTTTACTCTAAAGATATACCGTCGGAGTAAACTGAAAGGACTTTCGTCTAGCATTGCCGACCGAGCATTTCATTATTTCCTCGTCTAATTTTCTGCAGGTTTTTAAAAGAGCACTCAACCCTCATAGTTGAGACTGCAGACTGCAAGTTCGCGCCTGCAGTCGGCTCGAACTCAAACGATCATTGTTACCTGACGTTTGTGACAAACGCTCTCGAAACGAGAAAGCAGGGAAACGAAACTCAAAAGTGCAAAAAATAGTCTCAGAAGTACAGTCAAGCAGGCCTTTCACACCGAGATGAATACGCGACTGTTTCAAAATTACGGCTCGCGCTTTATGGTGTGTGAAAACGGGATATTAATAAAATGGCGGCGTAAATAACCAAGGTATAAAGTGTATCGACGGGCAGTAGAAGATTAGATCGCTTATTTATAGGTACTGAATAAAATAAGTTGCCAGGAAAAAGTATGCAGACTTCCCGCCATTTATAACTCTGGTAGGTAAAGTAGAAAGTAAAAAATAAATAAAAACTTCTTGCGTCGGTAACTTCCCTACCGAGCTAACGTTCCTTTGAACTAAGCGGATACCGGTAACCAAGTTAGATGAGGATCTGCTCACTTTCTGAAAACCAAAACGACATTCACGATTCATTTGAACACACATAGGAACCAAATTATATTAGGTATACCTACTTGAATATGATTTTTCCATGCTGTAGTGATCTCATTCATTAAAAATTGTATGGGGAATAAAATTAAATGTAAAATTTTAAGAAGCTCTACTCTATTCACAGACTGCGTATTTAGCAGGTACAATATTTCTTGTTACATTGAAATGCATCCAGACATAATACGTCATGTTCCCATACACAGATATCATTAAAAATACAAAACAAAACTTATTTCACTGCCTTTTTTTCGATATGGTTCAGACGCAAATGTTGTCGCGACGTGGCCAGCCGGCACCAATGCCAACATATTTTAAAATGGAATCATAAATATGCGCATAAAAGGATCCAAATTTCATTTTATTAACATTCAACTTATGAATCGACAGGCACCTAACTTTAACATAATTTAAATGTTATATTCCAAAATGCTTCCCAGTGAATTCGCATTGAGATAATGTTGGAGATAGAGCTCTGTTATTGTATCTAGGTATAGTTTATTAAAAGTTTTTTCTCAAAATTCAATAGGTAGGTAGGTAGGTACCTAACTCAAACAGTGAATGAAAACACTTACTTACTAACTGTTGCAAAATGTAGGTACCTACCTACCAAACACTGAAAACAAAAACGTCTTTTAAAGGCGTTTTAAGAAATTATATAAAAAAAAGTTTTTAGTGTAAACACTAGACGAGTTACTTACCAACCTAAAAGGGCAACCAATTTGTCGTTAAGTCGGGTCTAACCGTCTAAGTATTATAATTTTGCAATATTTGAAAGCTTTTACCAAGTCCAGCCATTTCCCTCGAATCACTCCACAATGCCAAGTAGGCACTTAATTAGGTTTCATCAGTAAGTACCTACAATAACATTTTCTTTCAACGGCCAGGATTAAAAGATAACTCGAAGTACAAAGGAGGTCGCGAAATAATAACTAAACTTTTTAAAAGCATCGGTGAGTTTTTTCTTTTCTACTTAATTTGAGTTCTTTGTACCTAGTGTTTTGCTTTGGGATTGTATGATTTAAAAAATACTGAACTGGGCTTATTTTACTTTAAGTTTTTATTGGAATTTTAAGCTACAGAATAAATCGTAGTATATATGGCTATAGTCGTATAACTTCATCCCTAATTGTACGTTCCTACTTTCTAATTAGGTAAATAAAACTAATTACTTAATTAAATAAATATTTTTGTTGGTTTTTTGCACTGCAAGTTTTCCTACTACGAGAACACGATATTCTGATAATTAGGTTTACTAATGTAATCAATGATACGTAATATGATATAAATAACAACTAGTAGGTAAACGATCATTAATGTATATAATGTAATCGATTCGAATGGTAAAGAAAACATACAATATTGTAGGTAGTTATAGTTAAGTAAGTATGTAAGTAGGTACTACCTACCTATCAAAACTGCAATATGCATACCTAAGAGGTTAAAGTTTGATACAAAAAGAAACACAGAAACTAATATACGAGAGTTCACAGAAGTCCAGTTTTCAATTAAAATAAACTAAAATTTGGATTAGAAATTCAAGTAGGAACATTTAAATAGGACTTGACCGCGATCTTGCTTCAAAGTTGTGCAGCAAAGAGCTTGGTTTTTCATAAAATCTTCTACTCGCTTGAACTTTTACAGCACCAATCCCGAGAATATTTCATTTATCCCGACTCTATAATGTTCGTATTGCGAAGCATAAACTTTTAGAAATAAAAAGCACTAACATTTTACTTAATTCAATGCATAAAACACTCGGCAATGCTAAATTAAAACTTGCACAATGTCAAACCATTTATTAGGTTGGATTTGTTTACTGTATTTTAATTTAGGTAAGTAGGTAATTTAATTAAACTTTTTTTATAGTCACTATGTTAAGATGTAAATGAATGCGAGTTCCCATTAGATAGCTTGCATGAAAACATGACTTTACTTGAATTAGAAACGTGATTGCTAGAACTTGCACCTCAATTTTTTCTATGCATCAAACGTCAGTTGCGCATTTCGTTTACAAATTCAATCCTGCGTGAAACTTGCAGTTTGCATGCATAGGTAGGTATATATTTGGCCAGTGCGGTAATGTTCATGATGATTATGAAAACTATTGATTAGTTAACGGCTGTTCTTCGGCGTTATGGTACACTTTTAATCAGTATGAAGATGTATGCAAGTGCGCTCACTAGAACGATTCAGTATCGGTTGTGTTTGTACTAGCAGACCAACCCGACCAACTATCGGCCGATAGAAAAGTTTGCCAGCGTACGAGGGATCTTATAGTTTTTCTGACTATCGATAGCTTAACCACCCCAGCTTGAACCACGTTTAAGAACCTATGATCGATGTTTCGACACGCACAGTGGGGGCGATACACGTCATTTATTAACTTTTGTTGTTGGGGTAAAGAAAAAATATCGTGTTTCCCTCAGTTACACACAGAAGGTGACATAAATTGTAGATATTTTTTCAATTTTCGGTAACTTCTTAGAAAATATTTAGTGAGAGTATTCCGATCGTTTAATGGTTTTTTATCCAAAAAAAATATAACAAAAATTTTCAAACATCTATAAAATTGACTACATTGTTAAAGGTTAATTTAATGGAAGCCACGAAATAGAACGAACGTCAGACGATCGGCAATGATATGATAACTCCAAAGCTAAATCGGCAAGACTAGCACAGGGCAGTGTTAGATATGGCACAAACAAAGGGTAGCCTAAGCCTATTAGTGGGCGAAGAATGACTATAACAATGCTGATCACTTTACACAACGCCGTGTCCCAAATTTGTAATGTGTTAACCAGATAACTGATGATAAGACTTACTTTATTACCTGCTGGAATAGTAATTTCAAACAGTCGCAGTAAAAGGAAAACACAATCACCGAAAACGAATACAACTCTACATTCGGAAGTAACATCACAAAACTCAACAATAGGACAAAGTAACCCTTTCTAACAGTAAACAATAGTATCCCACGCACAGTATACAGTGCTAACAGTAAATACTATTAGTGGCTGACTGGCAATCAACACGAAAACTTTCAAAAAAAAATCGGGTGCTGCAGTGCTGCAACATGCTTTGTGTCATAGTAGAGTTCCCGAAATTTGAATTCTATAGAACTTAGAGAATAAAAAGTTTATATATATGAACAAATTCACCAAGGTACAGTTGCAGACCTTCCACTTCTTCGAATGTTTTACATTTAAATTATTTATTCTTCTAAACAGCAGTACCTACAGTAGGTACTGTAATTTGAAGTACCTACCTACCAACAAAAATACAAACAATGTTGATTTATATTTTGATTTCAAACATGAACCAATCCAATTATGTTTCTTTTTAAACGAAAACAATGAGATTTTTATCAATTCATTTAGCTGTAGGTACCTAGTGTGTTTAAGAGATTGAAATGAAAAGTCGATGTTCTGCTTGTGGTAGGTATATATTGTGTTAGAACTCCCCCTGTATACCGTCCCATTAGTTCAAAGTACCACTCATAGTAGAATCGAACGCAACCTGAAGTTAATTGAGACAAAATTGAAACCAGATACTTCTGAGAGCCTTCAAACTTATAACTCGCCGAAACGTTATTATCTTGGAAAAGAGTTCTTAGTCCAGAAGATGATCACAGTTCTCATACATAAATCATTAAACACGTCATGATACATAAAGTTCGGTAGAATTATGTTTTCTCTGCGTCCTTTTCTCTAACATAATTAATAAATTGATTTCTCTTTAGTGCGCTTTATCACATGAGAATTGTTTAATTTTGGTGCCGGCTTTTAAGTCGTTAAGCCATGACGGAGACCTTAAGGCGGAATAAAAACTCCGTCCCCAGATTTGGGCACTAGCTCATACGAACTTACTTAGCAATGATGCCTGGCGTGTGATCTTACTCTTTTTAACGCGTTCACTGTCTGTAACGACGCACGTGGGCTAGTTGCGAGCGATCGGCCACAGTCCTCTCCTTCGGAGACGACCACGGAAGCCGGGCCGTAAATGGGTTATAGGTAGGTACACTATCCGACTTCAAGAAATGAGGAGGTTCAGCTGTATACCGACACATAGCAACCCACAGATAATCTAAAAAAATAACTGATAAAAGTGAGATAAAAACTGTTTCGTTTTCAGGAAAGTTTAGTGCGCGAGCCTTCCCGCACTATAACAACGAAAGTGTCCGCAATATCAGAGGATCACTTAAGAAAGTTTTGTGGAAAATTGCTATGAAACAAGTCCCATTGACTGACCTGATTGAAGTTTGCTTTGATAAAGACGTACTTATGTACTTAAATAGGTTTAAATGATGATGGTTTACCTTCAATAGAATCTTCAGATCTTTGAGATCCTATACAAGTATTATTATTTATATTATTATGTTGACATGATTTACAAGTTTATAATAATTGATTCTGTTTTTTAATATTGTATGTTTCTTATGTAATAATTTTCAAATACGATGTAAGTACATTGTTCTTGAATAAATGAAATGAATGAATGAATTGAAATGAAAGTAGGTAAGAGTGCCCTTTTGTAAGTAGGTACCTAGGTACCTAAATAAAAACGTAATTTCACCAGAGTTGGCTTACTGGCTCACTTACTTATCTACTCCATATAAAAGGCATTCTTTAGAAGTGGCAAATTTTTATTGTTCAGTGAAGTTACGAAGGTCCCATCAATGACCAGAACTCTACCCGAAAAAAAAAGCTTAAGTACCTACCTACACATTTTGGCTATTTGCGTAAATTGTATGTTAGATGCACATCATTTAAATTCCCGAACGGATTACCTCACAAAACAGCAATAACACTATTAATCGCTATAGTTAATTCTGTTTCAAATTACGGCCAAATGAGGTATTGGCCGAGACCTAATCGTTTCCCGGTAGGTACCCGGTAGCGCGTATCCCTACTAATTGAATTTCGGGAGAGTAGAGGCACGTTTTCATTCCGTTTTCAGTCTCCCACTGGCCAATTACTGTTTTGAATTCACTTTACGAATACCTGACTTTGGTCATAGGTTCCCGATCCGGTTAGAGTTTACTGTCTTTTTCATTTAGGTATCATCAAGGGGCGCGCGTCCCCCATATGTATCCGTCACTATTAACATGTGCCTTATATATATTGACATAATACTTATATAAATTGACCTTATTTTTTAAATATTTTTTTACGATAGGAAAATGCTTTATGCCCTCTTGCCTGGGGAGAGCAGGGCACTATGGCCGATCTCATGTCCTGTTAGCTCAATGTCGTAGATGTACGCACCTACAGGTCAAAATTCCTGTAGAATAGGATGTACCTAACAACGACACGAAAGCAGCTAAATGATTTGACATACCTAACCCACAAAAGCGAGTCCCATAACATATGTAACAAACACAGTTTCAGCGTTTATTGATAGTCCTTAATTTCCGTATTATGTCAAGAATTTTCCTTCTATAATAACCATTTCTGCAAAAGTATTGTTTGAATTCTAAGAATCCTACAAGTAATTTCGTAATTGCTGTCATCATTCAACAAAACTACTAGTAGGTCTTTACTATGATTGATACTATTATAATGGTACTTAATCAGTTGAAATGCAGGAAAATATTTCCTCTATTGCGGTCACAGTGGCCGCAGAAGACAATCGGACTAATCACTTGTACTGCAGCGATGGAGACTCTTGTACCCATGGATGGAATCTAGTATTTGCTGGTAATCCAATGCGGCTTTTCTTTTATTTTATCAAATACTTACCTAGTCATAAAACGTAATTTTTGCAAAAGCTACATCGAATTCATTATTAAACAAATCAGTTTATGGACATTGATTAGTACAAAAAGGCAGTTAAAAATAACTTTATTTTAAAGTACCTAGCAGTGATCTAGGTAATACTTAGTTTGATCCGAGAGGGTTCGAATCCATGCCGTGTATCAATGGATTTTTCGTTTTGAAAAATGTTTAAGCACGATTTTATTAAGAGTTTATTCACGAGCTCTATAAACGGTGAAGGAAAACATCGTGATGAAACCAGTTAGCTTTCTAGCAGCGTCAATGGGCTTATAGTAACCTGTCACGTTACTTCTTTTTAAAGGTTTCATGCCTAATCTGTTTGTTAAATAAATGTCTAATGAATATATATAAATCAATTTAAAAATTTCCAAGAGGCTAATTGATGAAACCAATGACCAAAGGGCTGGTGCTTACCTCGGACAGAGGATAAGTATAGCAATCCAAAGAGGTAACGTTGCCAGCCTTTTGGGCACTCTACCTGCCGTCGGTGACCTGAACTCTGTCTTCTTTCTTTAGTTAGTATGTATATATTTTGGATAGAATACAGAGTTCCCTTTATTGATTTAGTTGTTTAGGTGTAAATATTTTTTATTCCTGTGTGTTTCTTTGTTCTTAAGTGACAGATTAAAAAATATTTAGTTGAACTCCATGTTGAGTAGGTAAATAAAAACCATTTCAAAAATCTGTTTTAGGATTTTTTAACAACTAAGTATTAGATATTACTAATTTAAGCTTTGGCATACGCAAGACAATTAAATAGGTAAGTATGTGTGTTCTTCATCTCTTTATGAGTAGGTACCTATTACCTAATTATACCTAGTTACTAAATAGGTACTCGTGCTTCCTATTGATACCGTCATAGATTTAAACGTTCTTAATTGCAGCCTGAGACGATCATTAGGGCTCAATCAATAGTAAAATAAATTGTGCAACTCAGTATTCAAACAGACTTTATACAATGAACACCGTCGTCAGCCTATCGGCTGTTCTTGTGACTTTGATAGCAGCTACAGCTCCCGAAGGTATGGTTTTCCATTTATAATCAGTATTGGAACAAGGGATGATCAATCTGCGAAATACCTATTATCCAGATATACTATAATTATAATACACGGGAAGACAAACATGACGATCATCCGGAGAATATTAATTTGGCTAATAAAATATTTACGAGTAATTTGTATAACATACCTATTTGTCAACTTTGACGGCGGATGGTGGAATACAGCCAAAGATAGAGATGGTTGGAGGAGTTTGGGGTAGACCTTTGCCCAGCTGTGGGATGGAGGTTAAGGTTTACAAAATGTTGGTGACGTAAAAATATTATCTTCTTCGGATCTTAATAACTTTTGTCTCTTCGAATCAGTGAAGGTAGGTACGTGCATATTTCAATGAAATTGATCCTCAAATGGTCGAAATGCCTACCATCCAAATCTTTTGTAAAATATTAAAAAAAACAGCTGTGATCGTATCATCAAGGCACCCCTTGTTAGGTACCTACCTAGCTACCTATAAACATGTTTGTATCGGAACTTGTACAGGAACTATCGTACGTGAACTTCCTTATCGGATGTGATTTTATGGTGATTGAATATTCATGTTTTATTGGCTTTTACGAAGCGCAAACTTATCGGGCTGTGTGATTTGAAATTTCCCTATAAATTAGGTCTATCAAAACGATAGATCTATACGGATATCTGTGTTGACATCGTTTCAAAGGATGAGATTATGTTTTGACCTTTCCACTTCATTTATTTAAAGCTTTCAAAATACATTTGGAAAATCTGTTCTGATTTTCTTTGGGTCTTTGGCAATTATCTTAAAACAAGTTAACTTGCTATCGGCTCACCTCGCGTAGTACTGTAGCCTATGTGTTATTCCAGGCCATAAACTATGTATATTCTAAGTTTCAGCCAAACGCGTTCAGTAGTTTTTGCGTGAAAGAGTAACGTCCATCTATACTTACATCCATTCAAACTTTCGCGTTCATAATTATTATTAGTAGGATTACCTACTTAGGTACTATTATATACTCTGTGATATCAGTAGGATTAAATAGGTAGGTAAAATTATTAAATAAATCATAATAATCAGGTACTTATGTTAACCAGGTCACATTTTTAGGGTTCCGTCGTAAGAAATTAATATTGTTAATAAATAGTTACGATGACAGACATTGTTCCGCCATAAACATTTATCTTGAATTTTTTAGAAGTTTATTACCGTAAATCAAATTAAAGTGACACCACAAGTGTTGTTTAATGTCTTTGCATGGCTCTAAGTGCTTTATTATTTGCAGATATTTGCAAATCATGTGTGCCAATATCAAAATGTTCTATGTTCATGAGCATGGGCACAAGGGAACAGCAGTCCTGGATGAGGAAGTATCCCTGTAACAACCATCATCCGGACGACTATGGAAGACGACCTGGCTCCAGAATTATGCAAGAAGACTTTGTAAGTTTTAGAATATTTTCTCATGTAGGTAAGGAAAATTGTCTTTTTGAGAATAACATTCTTTAAGCAAACATAAGTGAAAAAATGCATGTGTGCATGTATTTTTTATGTAACCTACATTAATCTAGCTAATATGCATGCATAGCATTGAGCAGATGTTAGTCTATAAACTTAGTCTATAAACTTTCCAAAAGGAATTCAAGTGGCATTAATAGCAGAGCGCTTTAGTGCTTCGGAGGGCATGTAAAATTGTCAGTGCTATGATAGAGGCCTTTAGGCGGCCTAAAAACTTCGTAACCAGAGTTGGCTTCTTGAATTTGATCAAACGTACTTACCTTCTTACTAAAAAGAATAATGCCTTACAGAGGTTTCCGTGTAAATTCAGAGCTTTATCAATTTTTAAATTCCACATTGGGGGCAATTCTGAGTGTCGCAAAAGCTAAACTAAACTATCTAAAATTATTGCCATCCTTTTTATTCCCATCGCTATGAAAGGGACGGCAACAATTTTAGTTAGCTTAGTTTAGCTTTTGCGACACTCAGAATTGCCACTATTGAAACGTTAAAACAGGTCTATAATAGGTACTGTAGTTAATCAACGACCGAGCTATTATTTAATAAACCAACCACGATAAATGGTTTCATAAATAACAAAGGTAATTATAATACAATACAGTGGTTTCACTATTACTGATGATAAATTAATTAAGGTTAAAGTGGTAGAGTGATCGACTTGAACATTATTATATTTTGACAGCAACAAAAGACAAAAATATATTTTTGAAAAAAAATATACCTACAATGTAACAGCCAGGTAGATTATAATAAAAGAATTTCAATGTAGAACAGTCCAAATACAAAACATTGTATTTGGGCATACCTTAGACATCTTCCAACCAAAGACATTATACTCTACTTATAACGTATAATGTCTTTGCTTCCAACTACTACTGAGTATTTATTTACGAGTATGTTCCTTTTTCTCTTTTAATCGTTATTTTTTAGTAACGATTTTTATATTTTTCAGATTTGTTGTCCGAATGAAATATGGGGAGTGGATCGCGGAAAAGGTCCATCAAGTCGAATCACCGAAGAGAACAGATTTGGGAACCCACAAGACGACATCCAATCCAGTGGTCAGAGTCAGTATTCATACACCTATAATAGTTATAGAGCGAATAAGGATTCTATAGAAGATAATGATGCGTACTTCAATTTAAATGGTTACAAAGAGTGGAATTCAGGCCAAAAAACTCCAACTAGAATAGAACCCTCAAGATGGGGCTCAACATCCAAAAACAGATACTGGAACGATAGACCAGATGAAAATAAATGGGACATAGGCAATCAAAACTTCTACCGAGGCAATAATAATAATAGATACTTTAATAATAAAAGAAATAACTATGATAATGATCAACGAGGAAGAGATAACAGTTATAATCAAGGACGAAACCAGCAAGACGGTTCAAATAATCGAGACTCTCAAAGAAATGATAACGATTCTCGATACAATCCTTATTTTCCTAATAACAGAGGATCAGGTAAATTTATTTGTATTTGCAAAAGGATTTTTAGGGCTTAGATAGGAGATGGATTTTTAGCTAAGTACCTATTATTATCTACAGCTACAGAACTAGCAAAATAATCTCAAAAAAATTAAGTAGGACCAAAAACACAGGGTTCGGACCTGCCACAAAACTTGCAGAAGAAAACTGCAGCAATGTCAGTTACTTGTTCATTATTAATATTTATTTCAGGTTTTACTAACTTTTACTTTCAGTTATTTTACTGAACTACTTACTTGGAAACCAGGTTAAAAAGTTCATAATACGCCCTGTAGGTTTAAGAGTATCGTGTAAAAATACGAGTTGAAGCGTTTGCCCCCAGGTGCCTCGGGAGCGTCGGCGTCGGGCCAATGTGACCGGCTAACGAGCTTCCCTCCCGACCCTCAGACTGGATGCTGCGGCCGTGAGGCATCTGACGATGACAGGATTACTGGTAACTTGCTTACTGTCTAGCTTTGCGCAGGAAACGGGTTGCCATTGGCTGGTACGGAAAAATATTACAGTTGAGATCGAACCCATATCGAGGCACATCTCAAGTCAACACGTAGCAGTATTGACTTTCTACGTGCTTGTTATAGCGCCTCTCCAGTTGACCTTGAGCTCTTGGACTCTTCCTTACTTTGAGACATTTGAAATAGTTCTTCAGCCTGTTTTATGCCTGTCTATACTGCCTTATATTCCGCAGCCAGATGAATTTTCTCCTACCAATAGATCTTTTATTTATTTAATAAATAAATATATCTTTTGCCTTGTATCTCTTCTCCATCATGATGATTTACAGTAGTTGATTATAGTCATGTCTACGTGCACAGGAAGGCAAAGGAAGGAGTATTTTCAGTGCGACCTTTTTGCCAATTAGATTCGTAATAAATTGATTTAAGTACCTAACTTATATTTTTATTTGATTTTTTACTTACCGGTGAATGCCGGGAAATGTCGGCAGTAGGTAATTTGCTAAAATATGTTACCCAACTTTATAACCAACTGTAGCCCGGCCCTTTGACCGTAACAAAGCAACATGTTTAGCCTCTCATGTCGATACAGGATATTTAAGGCATAATATAATACTAAGTAAGTACCTATACTAATATTAGGTAGGTTAAGACGAAATATATTTTTCCAAGTGTACTTAATATTTACCTAACTTTTACTTGATTTATTATTTTGTTTTTGTTTGTACATAGGAACTCCATTCAAACTTAACGATAAAAATCAGCTGGAGACCAAATTGACGAAAACTATTGACGGTATTTTTAACTTTATCTACGCATTTAATAGATATCTAATACACTGGCTTATTTTTTGCACATAGCACCATAATTAATTTAAACTTGATTTTGAATTTTTTCCACTGTGATGTGAATCTTCTACCAACACGATGCAAGATTATTTGCCTGTTGCATACAATTAAATTCACGCCATCATAAACTTGCATGGTCTAACTAAACAACAGTTGCTTACAATTATTGAACGTCAATGGCATCATGTAAATGGTAAGGTAATGTAATGGTATGTAGATACCTACCTACTTAAGGCACATTTTCATTAAAAAAAATTATTTGATCGATCATCAGCCACCTCCTCACACTTAAGTACCGCAGAATAACCTGCACATTTCTGCACAGATGCACCAAAGTTTTATGACTATTATGCACCTGAGTCTAACAATCGTGGTTGGGACGAGGATGAACCAAGCTACGAGTGGTCCTATTCCATGTTCAAGGAGGAAGGGACTAACACGGTCACTGTAAATAATAAAACAGTGACTGTCAATGGTGGTACGGTGCAAGTTGAGAACAGGATTTCCGGTTAGTATTAATCATTTACCTATTATTAGCAAGATTCTGCAATCTGTGTTATAATCAGTTCTTTTGACGGAGCAATTAGCTAACCTACTTCTGCTACATCAGAATAGAACACAGGTTAACGTTTTCTTCTAAAGATGGTTATTGAAAATCTGTTACGACTACACCACCGGGTTCTTGTCCGATTCTTTTCTTGGTGCATTGGGAGTCGCGTTGCGTTGGAACAGGTAATAGAATCAACTAGCATGTAACACGGTTCGAAGTGATCCTTGAGGTCCTACCGAAATAAATGTATTTAACTTTCTTTTTTTTCTTTTCGGCAATGTTCCAAGGCACCGTAGACTTTCTTCCAGATTTTATCTTAAAAATTCTTGTAGATGATAAAAATAATCAATTTACCTAAATATTATAATCAAACCCAACTTAATTTTAAAATCTCGTATGTAGCTGTATCCCATAGGTTTGTGTGTGTGAAAGAACACTTCTCTTGCAAAATATAATTTAGGTATATATAATTTGACTTCAGGTGGTAAGGAAACAGAACTAACGCAGTACCCCTGGACGGCCCTGCTGGTCGCGACCTTCGAGAACGGCCTCCAACAGACCGCCTTCAACTGCGGCGGCTCGCTGATCAGCGCTAGATATGTCCTCACTGCTGGCCACTGCGTGTATGACGCCGAGGCTGTACTAAAAGGGTACCTAACTTTTAATTTCGTCTAATCTCATAAAATAGTCCGCATTTTAGAGCGCTCACTGCAGCGAACACGACCCTCCATACAAAATGACTAAAGAATATTTTAACTATGCCGTGCTGACGTGAAGTGCCGATCAAATACCGTCTGTCCTTCCGTTCTTTCACGATCATCTCCTGTACCGGACATAGTATGTATTTCAAATTATTCGCCACTGATCTCGTGTATAAAAAATTTTTCGTTTTTGCCTGCGGATTTATAAAATAGCCTAGGTTATTCTCTTTTCTAGGTCTCGATCTAGGTACATCTAAGCTTGTTTTATTATCTATTCTGTAGTTTTCTTAATGCAAATCAATCTACTGGGACGTGAGAAACACAAACATACTAACAAATTATCAGATGTATAATTGTTTAAATTCAGATTTTTCTTATTTTTCCCCTTCAGCGTCCAAGTGTTCTTAGCAGAGTACGACAAGCGTTCGTTTCCTCGAGACTGCAAGATAACCGCCGAGGGCCGAAAGTGCATCGAGAACCTCGCCATCAACAGCGAAAATGTTATCCTCCATCCACGCTTCGACGAGACTCGACTACAGAATGACATCGCGTTGATAAGACTGCAAAGAGATGCACCTTATACAGGTAAGTATAGGTCCGAGGTCGCGCCACGTAAAAAGAGCGCTGGCTGTGAAACTGCGCAGTGGCCGATGATTGATGGAGAGGTAACGCGGCGCACTTCATACCATTGATTTTAGCAAGTGAATAGCACTCGGACCAATAAGTTCGTCAGCGAATGAACACAGACGTAAACATACCCCCACTACTTCCCCTCAGCGCTCTTTTTACGTGGCGCGAACTTTACGCCTTATTCAAAAAGATTTGTCTATTTAATTTAGATGGTTCATATTTTCAAGTCAACTAACAAAGTTCTCTTACAGCAAGTCTCATTAACCTATTATAACTAATAAGTAGTTTTGCTTACTGTGTGGTTACTTAGATAAAAATTACAAATATCTACGTTACCACAGTAAGCAAATTTACGATTCCCCAAAATAGTTTACCGAATCAGAGAGTAATTTGTAAAGAAATAATTTATGATTAAACATTATCGAATTTTTAATGCGAGCCGAAGTATCAAATGCATTATGGAAGATTACCTTCTATGCTGCGAAAATACGGTCGCCGTTTTCTGAAAAGGCATATCTTTGCAAAGGCGTGCTACAGACGATTCCAGTTACTAATTGCTATCAAGTAACGAGAGAATCTATGACAGTGGCATTACACGGCAGTCTGGGAGAATGTTCTCGTTAGATATGGCTTAAACAGTGTTGATAGTCGTTAGCGTTTGAAATAGATAATTATGGAGACTAATTCAACGAATATTTGATACATGGAAATAATAAAAGGAAAATAAAATTATAATCTTAAAAGGAAATCATAAATGTTTTAACTGAAAAATAGCATTCGCAAGGTTCAGACTAGAAGTTTCATTTGTAGTCTGCGGGTAGACTAAAATACTCTAAACCGACGCAAAATAACAAACCAATTTAGCCATCACTGAACCCTTCTTCGTCTTGTTCCAGAATACATCAGACCGATATGCCTTCCATCTATCAACATAGATAACCCCGAGCACGCTCGCTTGCCCCTCGCCGTCGCCGGTTGGGGCAGAAACGGACAATACAAGTCGGATATAAAACAGTCCACTACAGTAAATCTAGTACCACAGCACGACTGTAAGAAGTATTATCCGGATCTGACTAGACGGCATTTGTGTGCAGCCGGGTATACAGGGGAGGATACTTGCAAAGGCGACTCCGGAGGTCCACTAATGGTGCGTTACCGGGGGAAGTACTATGTCGTCGGTGTGGTTAGCGGCAAGAGAACAGACGCGCCCTGCGGGTCCTCCGTGCCTTCGCTTTACACCAACGTTTACCATTACTTGGACTGGATCCGAGACAATATAGCTAGTTGATGATAATGAAACTTTTAGTATGGTATTTTAGGTAATTATTATGCACAAAATAAAATTAATGACACTTAAATACCTATGTATTTAGTTAGCGTATTTGTCCCTTATACCTACACTACAAAAGCTTTCATGTTTAACGCCTGACAAATACTTCGGTATTGGTGGCTATTCGGGATGTCACCAAAACTAAACTAAACTAATTTGACAGCACTAAAATTGATGCCATCCTTTTTATTTCGATTGTTAGGAAAGGGACGGCAACATTTTTAGTGCTACCAAATTATTTTAGTTTAGTTTTGGCGACGACATCCCGAATAGCCACCAGTACCTATACTTACTTTATTATGCTTATCCATTCGGGTTGTGAATTATGTTATCCTGGTAAATAATGACATCAAACCGACAAAGATACGTAGGTACTCCAAAGGCTATTTCGAGCAGACCGCTAATGACAACATCCCTGATCACATGTATACGGTTGGATTGTTCAGATGATACTGGGTAAAGGCAATTTAATATTCTCCTAATGTTATTGTTGCTCTCAGGCCAACAACGTCCTAGGTAGATACTACAGTACCCGTGAAGTGTAGGCAAACAACACAATTTTGATCGTTAGGTAGGTACGGTACACATTCGAAATGGTAGTTCAATAAACTTATCTCCTTATTACTATTAAAGCTCATGTGAAAAGGGTTTAGTGTAAGTCGATTAAAACGACGATCTGATACTAATGTACCAAGTGTACCAACCAACTATTAACTCCTGGATCACTAATGAGTAGCATTCATTCATCGGGGACCACAAGGAATTCGGTAGGCTTATAACGTACCGACAAACCTATCTCACGACAGCACAGCGACCGCGAATTGGCGAATTAAAAGCAAAAAATCTCAATTATCGCTGTAGTGTATGAAAATCTAAGTTGAGTATTTTTTGTTTCCCATAATGTGCAGTGTAATTAGCGCGTGCCGGTAATTACACTGCACAATAACACATTTCCCGACAGCCTCACCCGGAACATATTGTGAGCGTCGCGGGCACTGAATTCAATGTTGTGCTTTTCTGAACCTTTCGGCGGCACGCTATCTAGCAGTCTCTAGGTTTCTTTGTCTACGATGAAAAGGCTCAGTCTGTAGTAGGTATGTAATAACCCGCCAGATGCGAATTAGGCGCAATTGCGCACCGTCTACGTTGATGGATAGTGACGGATCGTGCGAAGCAGCCTGCTTGTTCATATCGATTAACTAGTACAATTATTCTGCACTTTCCTGCTGAAACTATCAATGTTGGTAGTACCTACTTGATGGGAATTAGGTACTTACTGACTTACCTACTTAAGTAGCTAAAATAAAAATTATAGGATACTAACCTACACATTTCATTTTAATTATTTTTCTACTTACTTACCTACCTAGTTACTTAATTAGGTACCTATAAGTTATAGGCTATAACGGTAAATAGCGAAGAAGAAACGTGTCCCTAGCTAGACCGTCAGATCTGTGATGGTGAGAAAGCAAGACAGTAATAAAAATCACGGCACTGCGTTAAAGACACATTTGGGTTCCTCACGTTTTAAGGAAAATCGGATCAGGGTTGTGCAAAGAATCGCGGTCATTGGACGAGCACTTTTGAGGAGAATGGCTCTCTGGGGAAATCTGCCGCCCCCCATGCCCCAGAAGGAATAGTAACATAAGAAGTCTTATGTTTCACTACACATCAACCCTTTCCTTCCTTATGTTAGGTCATTAGAAGTATCAACCCGCGTCTTACGTACCTACCTACCTGGATAAAAAAGTAGCGTTATTAAATGTAGGTAAGTACTTAAGTACCTAAGTCCTGCATTTTCCAGTTTCAGCAAAATTTAGGAACCTGGTAGGTAGATACACCAAGGTGCTTAGTTACATATGTAACAACCATATACTTAGGTAAGTAATTTGTTGTTATTGTTCACTAAGTAGGTACCTATATCCATTTGATTTGCTATTTTTCCCCATTTATCAGTTGAAATACCTAGGTAATGTTGTTATGTTACAGAAGCACCTATAGTAGGTAAGCGCTTAACCAGTAACCAGATACAGTAAACGCAATATAAATTGACTGGGCCGAACTTAGGCTCTTTAGGCAGTTGCTCATTATGAACAGTTGTTACGAAAGAGCTAAAAAGACGTATCGACACGACAGCACACCACGTGAAACAGAAATAGTGATACTTCCGACCACTGCGTCGGTAATCGCAATAACTATGCTCATTCCGGTCAACTTAGATTGCTTTAACTGTACAGTCAGCAGCATAAAGATATTATGTAACAGGGTAGTCAAAATTATATTCGAGTCACAAATTCAATTTTATATGGGTTGTCAGAATAGTCATATTATTGTAACCATCAAAATGGTCAATAATATCTTAGCAACAGTTGGCAATTTTATATAACGCAACAAGATGTCCAATATTATGTTCGCGTATGAACTATTCATTGGTATCTACGCACCAAACTTTCCAAAAATATCTTCGCATGAAAGAAAAATGAACTCTAATGTCTCAAGTCACAGTCTTTTATTCGTTTCCATAAAAGTCTTGATACCTTCAAGAAATCTTATGATTATGACAAATTTAATCTATGAGACAGACTTAAAAGATCAGTTAGGTATTTAAAAATATTTTTGTAGGATCCTAAATATGTAGCATGCTATGTACCGCAATAGAAAGGAAATTAAGAAAAAAATATAATTAGGTATTATGTTATAAAATTTATATTAAAAAACTAAACACATCATTAAAACCGAACAAAAATGCTTATTCATGAATAAAACTAAATAAAATCAATATCTTGTGTATCCTCCTTCTGCATTGATAACATCTAAAAGGCGTTGTCTCATTGACCGGACAGCATTGTAACAAAAATGGTCACCTCGCAGGGATTCCCATATTTGTGTGACATGCGCACGCAATGTTTCTGAAGTTCGAGCTTGAGTGTGATCCCACAGTTGAACCATCTTACCCCACACATTCTCAATAATGTTTAAGTCCGGACTCTTGGGAGGTAATCTTATTAGAATTAAATCGTCGTTGCCAGCGATATACTCGTTCACGACCCTGGAATTATGTATGGAGCAACCGTCATGAATGAATGTAATCGGTTCTTCATCATCATAAACATTTCTTGCTGTAGGAAAGAACGATTCTTCTAAAATCTCTTTATATCCCCGTCCATTTAAGCGGCCCCCTATCTCTACTATTTCACCGGGTCCGGCCGCAGACACCCATCCCCAGAACCCTACGCTGATGCGGCCACTTCTGTTATTGGGCCGAACGTTTGCCTCATCGTATCTAGTATTGTTGACTCGCCACAAAGATACACGTCCGTGAGCCGAAGACGTAAAAACTTTCTCATCAAGGAATGCTACTTGGTTGAAATTATGATTTAAATATTGAAGAGCGAATTGTAGCCTCAGTTGTTTATGCCTCGGCGTTAGGCCAGGTTTTTTTGCAGGCACCCGATGTTTCAGACCAGCTTCGTAGAGTCGGCGTCTTATGGTGCTTTGCGACACCTCATTTGCGACTGCTAACTCCGACGTTTTAATAAAGCGGTCTTGGCGCGCTGTGCCAACAATGGCAGAGTCTTGGACCATGCTGGTTTTCCTTGGTCGTCCGAAAGAGACGTGTTTGACCACGTCTCCCTCTTGACGCCATCTTTCAATCCAAAGTCTTACAGTATTTGTCTAAAAAATAAAAAAGTTATCGTTAAGAAATATCAATCTCGCCATTTCCTGCTCAGATGGTCCGTGGAGATGATGGATACTTACACTTATGCCAAGTTCATCCGATATATCAGTATTGCTTACGCCTTCCTTATGTAAATTTATAATCTGATGCTTATTTAGTTCAGTTATTCGGTATGTAGCCATTATTAAACTGTATATATGTATAGGTATTCGATATATTTCTAATTACATTTAATGTAAGTAATCAATACGATAAATCGAATGTCAGAATTGACTTGAACTACGTACACTCGTAGTTTGTAATCTATGATAATGAACTCCAAGGAGGTAAATGATAATCTATCTCGAGTTCTATCAATGACTATTTCTAATCTAAAGAGTTTCTATTACTATACCTATCTAATTTTAAAGTTTTTTCTTAAATACGTTGTAAGTGCGATAGTTTGTTTGTCATTATGGTTTTCGGTAATATTAAATTTTCTCTACGTTTTTCTGATCTGCGCGAACGAAATCGAGGATGTAAGTATGCACTTGAATAAATAAATTTATTGATTCCTCTTTTCGTAATTCGTAACTGACATGAAAGGAAATTTACGCCGTAACGAGAGAAGTTTTTAATTTTAATTTACTAGTAATTAATTTAATATCATTCTTATATAGTTTATCGGATTTTTATTTCATCTCTCTATTTAAAGCTTAATAATTACTCTATAATATTATTCTAGGCATGCAATATTATTTAAATCAGTTTCTTTAAGACAGCAAGTAAAACCGCGGGACTCGCTAAAACTTTGTACCAAAAATCTGTCTTCTTGCAATTTTAATAAATTTACTAAGTTTTAAACAAAAGACAAGTCAATGACGTTATGCACGAAATGAAAGAGATAAATAGAGATGGTTTATTACACACGTAAAAAAGGAATGGACGATGATACTTTTGAATAAATAACGAATAAAAGACTGTGACTTGAGACATTAGAGTTCATTTTTCTTTCATGCGAAGATATTTTTGGAAAGTTTGGTGCGTAGATACCATTGAATAGTTCATACGCCAACATAATATTGAACATCTTGTTGCGTTACATAAAATTGCCAACTGTTGCTAAGATATTATTGACCATTTTGATGGTTACAATAATATGATTATTCTGACAACCCATATAAAATTGAATTTGTGACTCGAATATAATTTTGGCTAACCTGTTACATAATATCTTTATGCTGCTGACTGTACCATTTGAACATTTATTCTAAAGCCAGTGACAAAGGCCAATCCTTACTATAATAGTGTTTGCTCATTTGAGTGTTCTAGAGAGGCTGTAGGACTGTTCCTTGGCCGTCGATGGGACAAGTAGTCTGTTTTGAAGAGCCCAGACGGGGGAGAACTGGCTTTCATTAGCAATAGGCACGGGATCCGAGTAATTCATTCGCACACTACTCCATATTATTCAATTTCTGTATAGGGGAACTTATCCGTATATGTTTATGATCAAATGGCTTTTTGTATTGTAGCAGGTTAGCGAAAGTGGTAGGTACCTACCTACAGTAGGTAACCTAACCTAACCTACTGTAGGTAGATATGTAGTTAAGGTACTAGGTATAATGTGACAGAATGGGAGAGTCAGAAAATAATAGATTTACTTTAAAAAACCAAACCTTTTGAGAAATTCTATAGGTAGGTAAGTACTTAGTAGAATTTCTCAATTTTCAGGGTGATAAGTAGGTAGGTATCACAAACCACGATGAAAATTGCAAAGTCAATTCTGGAAAAAAAATAAAGTCACTATTTCAGAAAACAATTTTAGAAATAAAACTCCAACTTAATGTAATTTATTCGGAATATTGAATACAAATACCTTACCTATCTAAGCAAATAAATAAATCTTCTTATCTGGTCTACCGGGCTTGAGACTGTGCTTGAGACGGCAAAAAGGGCACCAGCAATTAATCAGCAGCTTTCGTAAGTGAGCCTACCTGATAGCAATACGAAAGATGCTCCTTCATAATGTACCTAATGTAAGTAAACAAACGAAATTTTGTTATTTATCCGAAACAGGTCGTCCGAGATGAAATACAAATACCTATTTCTGTAAAATATGTGAAAAGCTTATAACCGATGTAAACTTTAGGCTAAGGATAATAATAAGTAGGTATGTGACCCTCGAGTGATTTCCCTAAACACTTTAGGATAGAACCCTTAAGTCAAGCAGAAACACAAGATTGTTTCCGTTCAATAGATCTCATCGTGGAGGCAAAACTTATCATAGAGATCGTAATTTAGATATTTCAACTTATTTTAATTTATAGGTACCTATACGAGTAGGTATAACAAGATTAAATTTATCTACCTAGGTACTTATACGAACCATCTACGAACATAAAAAAAAGAATTCAGCCATTCTCGAGCTATTGAGTGAAACGAAATAGTAAATAGGTAGGTAGGTACTCACACAATTATTTACATTTATGCCACAAGCTGAAAATTATGTTTACGTATCACGCATGATGAATTCAGTGTATAATTTTAAGTTAAGTCGATTTGGTTATGCACCTACCTACTAATGTGAATTAAAACTTAAACTTATTAAAATATGAAATTAAAACTGAACTTATAACTGGATGCCGTTAAACATAACTAGTCCAAGCGCCATTTTCAGTATTTTGGGAAATTACATAAACGCGTTTTTCTTGGTAAGAGATTTATTTTTGTATTTTTTTAATTAAAAATCGATGTAGGTATATCGAAGCTTCTACTTATAATTTAATATTCTAAAAGAAAAAAACATAAAAAAAGTAGGTATTTAATTTGGATGATATAGCTAAAATGTACATGGACTCACGTTTAATCAGACGTTTTCATTTCGCAAAAGCAAAACAAGTCCAAATGACACTTTTTTGTCGTTTGGACCACTCATGCGTATTAAGTACATTTAAAAGAATTGGCTAAGTATACAAATACAAAAAAGATCATAAGAAATACATTGCCATGGAAGGCGCTTGGACTGGGTATCAAAAAATATCAATTGTAGTGAAGCTGGGTGCAAGGGTGTTTTTTCTATGGCTAAATTATTTGCTGGAGATTACGAAAATGCAAAAAAAACAAAAAATTAAATTCGGCGCTTGGACGAGTTATGCATAACTGTATCCGACTGTTACTTTTTCAGGTGTTTTATTTAAAGTGTGATTTCAAGTATATGCTCAAATCACCAGATAAAATTTAAAATTATATGACACGCTCGCCATGCCATCTCGGTGTGTGTTGACTCTAAATGTTCTATGTACATACCTAATATGGTAGGTAACCTATATGTATTCTCATTGGATGGTTGTACTTACCTACTTTGATTAGGTACCTAGTAAAGTCCATCAAAATATAATAATTTTTACTGACGTACTTAGGTAAGTACTTACCTATAATGTGCCTACAGTTCATACCTACGTTCATACCCATCTATAACAAAATGATTTATTTATCGCCCTAAGCCCAGCCATATTTAATATCACCGCTCTTTGGGTCTAATCTCCCAGATGGGTATTCGAGCTGAAACAATCCTCTTTTATTGGAGTCTCTTTGTCGAATTTCTCGTTCTTTAGCATTTAGCAACAAACATTATAGGAATCCTTGAAAACTTTTTGGATATTATCTAACTTCGTCTCCCAAGTTTGCGGATAAGAATTACCTGGGCTCATAATGCTCATAATCAAAATTATTTACATGATTAGGTAGTTTGTTTGTGTTCTGATTCTGAACTTCAAAAGTAACATGGGAGGTGCGCGTTTAAATCTTTTATTAGCGGCAATTAAAAATTGCCATTTGTGTAAGTAAATGGGTACCTACCCATCGAGTTGAATAAAGTCACATACTTACCTATGTAATTAGTAGGTAGTAAAGTCTCAATGACCCCTAATCGACTTACCTAGGTACTTATCTCTTTTATTAGCTCTCTTTCACTGCAAGGCAAGTCCTTTTACGATTTTATTGCAGAGCGTATTTTTTAAGCAGAGGTACCTACCTATACCTACTTAGGTAGGTATAATTTCGGATTCCATAAATAATTTTCCTGGTAAACTGGCCAGTAGTTTGTAAATTCATTCATTCATTCATGGCGTAAGAATATTTGAGCGAACAAAACATCAGATCTACCCACTGATTTATATTATTTAGTTCAGTTCGTCGTAAAAACCTCATCCATTGTAAATACAATGAAATCCTAAACCCGTTTCGTATGCAGCAACTCGTATCCCATCAGTTTATCTTGGTCGTAGCTCTTATCTGGACCACTCGTGCAAAACAAAGAACTTGAAACCAGTGTCATGTGGATTTTTAATCTGTTTACAAGCCTTGGAAAGCGAATCGCAAGGAATTTCATAGTTTTCAATCGGCGAGGTAAGAATTGTTAAGATCTGTGTGATTTCAATTTCAATAAATATTGAATTTTCAATTGCTCAGTTCATAGATAGAAGAATAGGTAACTTTAAAAAATACTTTTATACTTACTTAAATATTAAAAAGGTTACTTAAATATTTGCTTTTGCTAAATCCCTCAAGCATAAAACGTAATTTTTACATTATAAAGGTCTAGCTGCTCTTCATTTTCTATTCTGAACTTACAACTACCAACCAATGCATGATTCATTAGGCTAGCCATTGGCCGCCAGACTGCTAGGTAAATCTTTCATACTTACTGAATTCAAAATATATTTTGCTCATGAATCTGAGCATCTTTGCGACAGTCTGAAAGGAAGATTGTAGGTAGGTACCTATCTTAATCACGTCAAAATTGTTGACCTGATAATCGGTTAGTAGGTAAAAAGTAATTAACCAAACTCAACAGATTTAAGGATAAAGCGAGTGGTGGCTATAACTGGATGCGACAGCGGGCTGGGCTGGGCGCTCGCAGCGCGGTCAGCGCGCGAAGGTCTCGTGACCATAGCTGGAATGTTCCAAGGCACAGACACAAAAGCGGCTGAAGCGCTTCGCAAACTTTGTGCACATCCCTGTTCATTGGACGTCACTAATCCGGAAAGTATTGCTGGATTCAAGGATTACGTGAACAGCCTTTTGAAGGACAATCCAAATTATAGTAAGTGGAAGGTTACCAAAACATAAGCATTAAGTTGCTTAGCTTAGGACTAGATGACGCTGTGTTAGCAAATCCATTGTCCAAGTCCAAGGATACCTATTTATTTATTTGAACAACCGAAACAACTAGAGATGTGTGAGGGAGGTTTATGTCCAGCAGTGGACGTCGTACTTATAGCTATTAAGATGATTTATTTATTTAATGTTTGCTAATTTCACCTATTTCAATTGCATCGCACAGACCACAGCACGACTATATAGCTAGGTAGGTACTTCTCATTCATCATCTCCATTGCAGGTACCTAGTAGGTACTACCTACCTAGGTACCTACCGCGAGGCCGCTTTAGTATTTCATATAAATTACCTACTGTTTCGTTTCAGAATTACACGCTGTTGTGAATAACGCTGGTGTTATGACTATCGGCAACTACGAATGGCAGACCCCTGCGATGATTGAGAATACTATCAACGTGAACCTGCTTGGGGCGATGAGAGTGGCGTCCGCTTTCCTTCCTTCGTTAAGGAGGAGTGCTTTAGAGGTGCCTAGATAATATCCCTACTCTTAACAAAAAGAGTATTGATAAGTCACTTCTCATTACACTCAGAAATAAGATACGTTTATCTCCCAAAACAAAATTATGATACTTACATTACGTCAACATATCTGTGATAATGTCTTACATTTGAATGATGTCCATCCAGTTACATTCTACGATGCAGGCATGCAAATATTCAATTAATAAATTCATTAAGGAAAGTAGCATTTTCTTACTATAGGTAGGTACTTGGTTTATAACTTTTACCTGACAGGCTCAACAGTAGGTAGGTACCAGTAGGTACCTACCTAAAATAAAAAACTGCGAAATGTAGTCTTCAATTTTTCTTTTTTAAGATATGTAAGATACCTACTTTACTTACCTAAGGAAAACGTTTTACACCTATCTACACTATAAATCTATCTATTGTTTCGTCCGTTCCACCTAGTTAAGTACATTGTCTTTTTACCGCCGGCGCCGTTTCATACAAAATATGACACATTCCATACTACCTCTAGAACCAGAGCTCGGTGAAGCCCCGCCTCATCAACGTTGCGAGTCACTGTGGCTTACAGCCCCTGCCGTCGTTCGGGCCCTACTGCGCCAGCAAGGCAGGCCTGGTAGCGTGGACCCGGGTACTGAGGTCTGAGCACCGCGCGATGGGCATGGCTGCACTCGCCTTTTTACCTGGTATTACTACCTTCTTCTTTTTTTCATCTGGTAATACCTACTATAGGTCGCGCCACGTAAAAAGAGCACTGGCTGTCAAACTGCGCAGTGGTCGATGATTGGTGGAGAGGTAACGCGGCGCACTTCATACCATTGATTTAGCGAGTGCTATTGGTTCGTCAGCCAGTGAACACAGACGCAAACATACCCCCACAACTTCCCCTCAGGGGTTTTTTTACGTGGCGCGACCTATACGAAAGCTTTAGTACCGCACAATCACCTACTATATTCATATTTTTGTGCAGGTGGTTTCGTTAGCTCCAGCAACATAATGGCAAAACAAAGCATTCATGGAAATGAAATGATGGAGAATTTTACAGAAGAACAAAGAAGTTTTTACGAGAGCCAACTAACAGCATTGAATGATTATTTAGGCTCGGCACCAGCTGATGTGAGATTTGACTCTCTCCGCGAAGAGAAGATTATAGAAACATTCATGAAAGCCTTGACAGAGGATGATCCAGCGGAACTTTACAAAGTAGAATCGTGGAGGTACAAGATTTACTACGGCCTGATGAAGATGCCATTCCCAGAATCAGTCCAGCGCTGGCTGGTGAAAAGATTTGTCAGTTTGCCCAATGTAATCTAAAGAACCAAAAAGTTGATTAGAATATCTGCTGTTAGCTAAAGCCTAGTATTCTTTTATCTGTGGCTAAAGTAACATTGGCAATATTAGCACAGATAAAAGAATACTAGATATTAATTAGTATTCAAAATTTAACCTAAAATTAAGACAAGAGCTTAGTGAAAAAACTTCTGACATATTATATTAGTAGGTATTGATGTACATGATGATAGTGTGAATTTGACGAAATAATTAATTGATTGACGAAACCAGATTTATCTGGAATGCAAAACTATAGGAGATTATTCTTACTAAACCATTATGAATTAAATTAAAAAAAGCTGACATAAATTGTAAAAAATTGAGTTTTTAATGTAAATGATTATTGATACAATATAAATTTTAGTTAAAAATAAATGTCTAAATGATTTGAACATTCACCATACAAAAGCCTTAAAATTAAAATGTTAACATCATTTAAAACCATAAAATTGGTAAGTTCTTAAACTACTGCTTATAAGGCTAAAAATTTAAGGCTGGTCCTTTAGGCACTCAAATGAAGGCATATAGTTTTAAATCACTGCATAGTATAAAAACAGTTTATAAAGTTCATAATATATAAACTATGTAGCTAAGCTACCCGCTAGATTTATTGAATAAGGCTAAGTTCACATGGAGCGCGTATTAGCGCGTGTCAACTCACAATCTTTAAAGAGAGTTCAGATAACAAGCGCTAACGCGCGTTGCGAGATACTCGTCCCTACTAAAGAAGTTCGTGCAAGCCTTTACGAATCTTCTTTATCAATAGACAACACATTCAAGAGGAAGCTGTATTATCTTATTATAAATGCATTTTAATATAGAGAAGTATATGCCTACTTGATTTATAGTTTCCAGTAAAAACATTGGTTTCCAGACCCAGGTAGGTATTCAAATGAGGTAGCATGCTATGTCACAAAATTACAATATTTTACAGTTGATTTTTTACTTTTATAAACAGAAAAGAGAATTAACAGATGTTCTGAAACAAGAAATCCGAGTATCTATTGTATTCATTCATATATACCTACAACAAAAACTTAGCTTCAAAAATATGAAACTAAGGACTTTTGATGAAAGAGCTAACGATGAAAATAACTAACAGCACTAAAATTGATGCCATCCTTTTTATTTCGATCGTTATGAAAGGGACCGCAACATTTTTAGTGCTGTCAAATTAGTTTAGTTAAGTTTTGGCAACATCCAGAATTGCCACTACTGTTACTAATGCTACCTCGAAGTGAGTACCTGGACATTATGATTGATCGTGCCCTCTTACTTCTTATTAAACGAAACATTGACGGAACCGGTATCTAAATCAACGATATAATTCGACCTCTGTGGCGCAGTGGGCGAAAGCCCGCCTGAGACGCAGAGGTTGCGGGTTCGATCCCCGCTGCGGGACAAATGTTTGCATGATCTGCAAATATTTGTTTCGTGTCTGGGTGTTTTCTATGTATAATATGTATGTATTTACAAAAAAAAATGTATCTATGTAGTTTATCAGTCATCTGGTTACCATAACACAAGCATTAAATTGCTTAGCTTGGGACTAGATGACGCCGTGTGAAATGTCCAAGGATATTTATTTATTTATTTATTTATTTATAATTACTTTGGTAATTCCCGTGATTTATAGTAATCTAGTGTTCCGTGACTTATGGCATTTGTCCGACCGCAAACGATGAACAAGTAAATAGCGCTTCTTCACCGGCGGCGGCGCGGTGAGACAACTGCCTATAACAGGACTTATTAATGTGTATTATGATTACTTGGCTTATCCGCCGTTTGAGCGCTAAACATGCTATTTCTCTGACTTAAAACAATCACTAGCACGAATTTGTTATTTGATAACAAGTTTCAAGACACTGTTCATTAAACATAGTTTTTTGGCGTCAAAATATTTATCTCACAGACAGAGAAAAAAATCATCACAGCACGCATAAACCAGACCTTTGGACTATAATAACTAAACGGCACCATTATACAGAAGCTAACTGTAAAAGGTTTCTGGAAGAAACTCACGTTACATAATACTTACATAACTAAGCTAAGCTAAGTTAGGGTCAATGCACACGAGATTTATTTTTTGTGGCGTGTTTGTATCGATACAAACTCGATACGCATGGTGGCAAGACCTATGGACACGATACTCGCGTTTGTATCGATATAAACGCTCAGTTGCAGTTGCTTTATTTGCGTTTATATCGATACAATCTGCCAAAAGGCGCTGCGAGCTAGCAGATGACAAGCTACACAAAAACGCGCAGTATCTGTGCGTTAGAAAAACGTCGTGTGCACAGACTCTTAGGTACACATAACACGTATCTAATCTACTACAAAAACACGTAAAAAAATCTTAGATATTTGTGTTAAACACGTTTTGTTTTTGTCACTTTATCATGAAAGTAGAGGTCTTTTAAATGTGGAGGTAAACAAAATCTACAAAAATATACCTGTATATTATCGTAGGTACCCACTCTCATTCAAAACTAGCACCGCAAAATGTATTTTTTATATTTAAATGTGAAATAAGAGATATTACTTTACCGTTTACATTGAGGTAGATTCATTACTTAAAGCAAAACTGTAGGTAACTTACAACAGCGATCAATGGAACACTTCGAACAGACTCATACACCGTTCTAAAATTGTAAAATTAAATTAAATATGATCACAACACAACTGCATTCCCAAGGTGCGGTAGACATACTTTTTGAGGGCAGTAATAGGTATGTATACCTAGATGTAAGATGTCTTCAAAGAATCTAAAAAGATCTCAAAAATACCGCGCCTGAGGTATGTGCGCGGCGAGACGGGGGGGAAGCATCGGCCGCGTATAGGTCGCGCCACGTAAAAACAGCGCTGAGGGGAAGTAGCGGGGTATGTTTGCGCCTGTGTTCACTCGCTGACGAACCAATAGCTCTCGCTAAATCAATGGTATGAAGTGCGCCGCGTTTTCTTTCCACCAATCATCGACCACTGCGCAGTTTGACAGCCACCGCTCTTTTTACGTGGCGCGACCTATACCTTAGGCGCGGTACAGCGGTTTCGGTCAAACTATAATGGGAGGCGTTGTAAATTGGTAGAATCGGCCTGCTGTTTTCCTTATTTTGAGTATTTTGTGTCGTTTCGTGTCTGAGCACGGTCGTAGTTGGCTCGACTGCGCGGCTCGCTGAGTGTATCGTACGCTTCCTTCGCCTGCCTGAACTTGCGTTCGTTGGTGCGCAACTCGCTCAGCGACGCGCCTACATGCCGGTCCGGGTGATACCGCATAGCACACTTTCTGAAACGATAATGAGTTTACAATTAATACAACTAGTAGTTCGTCCCGAAATGAGATCTCGCGCATGAACTCTGGAATTTCACATAAAATTTAAACAATCCAATGCATTGGGTAAAAATTAACACCGACATCTAGTTCTGTTATTGGTTACTAATTTACTAAGTCTTACTTACTTACTAATTTACTAAAATAGCCTGACCTCGAAAACATCGTAACTCTGAAACGAAACATACATACCTAACCTACATTGAAAGCATAATCGTCTAGTAAGTTGCACCTAAACTATCCTCACGCCGAAAAGTCCATCGAAAGTCACCACTCGGCCAACACGGCTCAGTAACACGTATCAAGTCACATTATAGTGCTACAGATAACCAACTAATTGTCACATGGTTATATTGGTGTGTACTTACTTGTAAGCTATCTTGATTTGATCCATCGTTGCAGATTCACTGATTCCTAGAATCTTGTAATAATAGTACGGGCCTTTGTTGGCCATCTGCTTTTCACTAGCCTCTTGTAGAAGGAGCTTGTATTCCTCCGTAGAGTCAATGTAATAAAGTTTCTCATAGTCCTCTAATGCTTCTTCGTACTTTCTAATTTCTGTGTAGCATTGAGCGCGTCTGAGTAAAGGCTTGATATAATTCTCGTCGAGTTGTAAAGCGGCGGTGCAGGCGTCGATTGCGTTTCTTAGTTGGTTCTGTTTGGCGAACACGGTCGCTCTATTGTAATGAAGCTTTGCATTCTCTTGTTTGTTATTTTTATCAACAGACAACGCTTCGTTGTAAAATTGCAGTGCCCTCGTATACTTGCCGGCGTTAAAAGCTTCGTTTCCTGTAACATTTAAGAATGATGTATGATATATGATGTAAACTTTACAAATCCTTAAAGTATTACCATCATTGTTTTATTAAAGAATAGCTTACTCGCCCGTGGCTTCGCTCGCGTGGTACCTAACTTAGAATAGAATAGAAAAAAAGTTTATTTTGTGACTTAATAAAATAAAACAAAACATAAAATAACTAAATTTAAACACAAAATAGGTCGCCACTCAGCGTGTGCTGCAGCAGCAGAGAGCTGCTGCAGCGCTGGTATATAAAATATTATAGCTTATGTTCATTCGAAAAGTCCATGCTACACATCAGTGAAAGAATTTTTGAAATCGGATGAGTAGTTTCGGATATTACCCCAAACAAGCAAACAAACAAACCAACTTTACCAAAAAATAAATTACAAAATACAAATTCCTCTTTATAATATTAGTATAGATATAGATTAGTATAGACAGTGAAGGGAACTGCAGACGCATAAGCATTTTTAGGCTCGTCGCTAACATGATCAAGAGTCGTGGCGAAGTCGAGGCGCGGGCGCAGATATATGTTCAAAAATATAACGTCTGAGGGCCTAGCCAACCGGCATTCGCTATGAAGCGATTCGATTTCTATCATCGCTACACCTTTGATTTGACATTTCTGATCGCTCGAGTTTTCGTCATCGAATGTCAATTCCTATAAATTTTTTTTAGTTTCTAATCGAAAGCGATTGTCGAAATGTAACATGGGCCTCAGGTCTCTACTCTTGAGTTCAATACTCGATAGTCGACCGAGTCGTCGCGTAGCAACGCGCCTTAGAAAAGTGCCAGTTTTATAATAGTGTTAATTGAATAAGATACTTACCCTTTTCTTTTTTCTGTAATATTAGTTTGGTGTTTTTCCTCGTTTTAGTTAATTTGATCATTTTTATAGTCTTCTCGTGATCCGGGTCATGTTCAAGAACTTTACGGAAATGCTTGATTGCCAGCTCATCATTTTCCTGTGACAAAATACAACCAATTATAGGTATTTGCATTATTTTTATGGTTTTGCTACGAAAGTATCATAATTATGTACCTAGATTAGCACAGTCAGTTCCTTGAGTTCACTCTCTAATAACGAATTAAAATATCAAATCTTCAACTGATTATTATGGGAAAAGTCGCCGGCAAGAGGCGTGTTGGTCGGAGGAAGAAATCTTGGTTGAGGAACATCAGGGAGTGGACGGGGATAGCGAGTGCTGCCGAACTATTTCGCCTCGCTAAGGACCGTGAACAATATGCCATATTGACTGCCAACCTTCGCTAGTCGGAGAGGACCATAAGAAGATCAAATAAGTGGCACTTTATTTTCATAGAAAATGTAAGAGAAGGGGCCAAAATATTGCCCCATTCCCTGTATAGTGTGTATTATACAGGGTGTCCCAACTTTTCCAAACTAGCGGCCCGCTCCGGCTTCGCACGGGTTTACATAAGAAGGAAATGAGTTAAATATATATTCATCGATTATTCCGTCAATAGTGGACCGATTTTAAAAATTATTATTAAAAAGTGGTCCTATATAAAATACTAGCTCACTTGCCCGCGGCTTCGCTTACGTGGTACCTACCTTGATAAAATACAGCCTGTGTTCGTTCGGAAAGTCAATGCTACACATCCGTGAAATAATTTTTGAAATCGAATGAGTAGTTACGGAGATTACCTCAAACAAACAAACAAACCAACTTTACTTCTTTATAATATTAGTATAGATGAGGTCTTCAGAATCTTCGGAGTGATGAACAGAAATGTATCTCATGAAGTAAATTCAGCTCCGTTGCCAACACAAACCTCATAGTACGAGCAAAGTCCGACGACGTATATGGCGTCCGCGTACACTGCGCCGCCGGCGGCGCCGGCATTTGTGCACAAAAGCGACATATCAATGGCGATACACCGCGCTTCTGGGATTTTCTTTAAATGCGCTAAGCATTCCGCTTTCAATAGTTTCATTCTGAAATATAATGTTTTTTTTATTTAATATTTATGAATAAAAAGCCGTCTTGGCCAAGTGGATTCGACTTTCGATCTGAAGGTCGTGGGTTCGAATCCGGCCGTGCATCAATGGACTTTTCGTATCGAAAAAATTATAAGTAAGTATGCGCTTTAAGGAAAACATCGTGAGGAAACCAGTTAGCTCTCCAATAGCGTCGATGTGCTTGTAACCTGTCACGTATGGAAAGTTAAGTTCTGAAAAATGTGGGCATGTACCAAATACATATGTATTTGGACATACCTCTGACTACCCCTGGTACCCTCTGGTAAGTATACAGTCATGATGATCATATTTCAAATTTCATTTGGGAGAGAAACGGGGTTTAACCGTTTGTATGAAAAACGTCTGGGTAATCTGATAAGGATTAGACTGCCACATTATTTTGTTTTATTTTAATTATTCGGAAAAACAGATTTACAGCCCAGCCTAGTAGTATTTTTATTTTTTCGTAAAATAGACCAAGAACAAGACTCACTCAGAACAAGCAGTGCAGTAATCCAAGCAAAAGTCGATGGTGCCTAATGCACTATAGTAATCTCGTTCTGACATGTAACTGTGAGCCTCCTCTTGCAGTTTGAGGACCCTTTCGAATCTCATGTCCAGTAGTTCCAGATCAAACGCCGTAAAACACGTATATGACCCCATAGCATTCCTAACTGCATGCTGGCCTAGCGCAATTTGGCCTGAAACATATTAACTTTTTAAAATTAGGCAAAACTAATTGTTGTAGTGCCTCACATTATAATGATAGGTATGTGCTACAACGAGGATAAAGTACGTCGGCCCTTACTACCATTAAAAAAAAAACATTCTGCTACCACTGTAAAATTTATAAAGATTTATGATTACCTCGAGAGTTTCAAAAAATAAAGTAGGTAACTCGGTATTCGCGATGCAGGAAGAATTTCTGTCTCTGTTGCTCCCGCGTAAATACAAGCGAGACGGCAATATATTTAGGTACGCGGAAGCAACAGATACAGGTAATAGCAGCAACGAAATTCTCCTGCATCACTTTAGTCCTTAGTATTTTTAACAAATATTCCAATATTATTTATATTATTTAAATTTCACAAATAGTATTTATTTGAATTTATTAAAAGTATTTTGAAAGCTCCGCCACCTATTTTATCATTATTATTATTACGTTGAACAAAGGAATTTCTATTAGAGAGAATAAAAATCAAATATTGATAATAGAATTAAAAATAAAATGTATCATTGATTGACCATTCATTCACATATTTACCTAAAGCAAGGCAGCATTCCGCAATACAAACATAAACATCCTGAGACAATTTCGGTGATATACCAACTGCCTTTTGCGCGTCTTCTAAAGCCTCTCGATACTTTTTCATTTCAAAGTATGCGCGAGCTCTGATCACCAGAAAGCGTACATTCTCAGGATCTAGTTTCAACACGTCAGTAGACATTTTAATGGCTTTGCTTTTATCCGTTTTTATCAATCGCTCAACAGCATCAGCATGCTCATCCGTCACTCTGTGAAATTAACAAAATAATGTCTCACTAGTAGTTCGCCGCGAACGAGATCTCGCGCGCCGTTGGTTGATGGCTTATTTCGTACTTGCTTCTGACCACCAATAGGTATACGACACTGTCGAGTTGTAACTAATTGATTGTTCATTAGATCTTGAAACTTTGTCCTAAAACGTAATTCTACGCAATATCAAAGATTTATCATCGTCTTTGTTTTCGCTGTAATGTCAAAATAAGTACCTACTTATAAAATCGAAAATCGAGCGTAGAAACTGGTGTAGTCTATTGCGCGCGAGCAGGACAGACATATTAGCCGATGCGAGGAGAGACAAAGACAGAGTTATACCGACCCCAGTTTTATAGGTGTTGCAGGATTTTCAATTGAAGTTTCCCGTTCTTGTGTAGATGTTTCTTGTTTTAGGTTTGGTGATCCGCCCCTTCTTTTAGCTGTTCGCAAATTACGTGTGTTGCTCGAACCGTCAAATTTTGGTATTTCGCCACTTTTTGTTTTGGCTTCGCCATTTTGACTTGGTGTGCTTCTCGAAAATTCTGAAAAGTAATTCAGGAATGTAAATTACCATGTTTGCTTTTATTATCGTAATAAAAGATAGTATAAGATTATAAAAAAGAAGCTATTTGCATACGAGGGCCTATCATCAGTTTTCGACTGGTATAGTTAACTATTCTCGCTCACGTGTCAAGTATTCTAAATGTATGAAATTTTTAGTTCATGCAAGTTACCGGGGGAGGCGCTGCACTGGATTTTCATACATTTGTGATACTTTTCTCGCTAACGAGGACAGTATCCAATACTATGGTTAACTCGTGATAGACCCCCTGATCAAACTGAAGGAAGTACCTGTATGACTGTTTTGAAAATTGTTGTGTTTGAACACGTCTTGAGTGGGGCCCTTGCGACCAGCTATATAATCTTCAAGGCGCAACTCTTCTAGTGATTTATTTTCGAATTCCTGTAATATAGGTCCTTCATTGTTTTACTATTGTTACATTCGGGACTATTTCTTGTCAATAATATATTTTATAAGGCGGCCAATGGCTGGCAGCATGTAGAGAGGATGAATGAAATTCGTTTAACAAAACAGTTGTATAAAGGTGTGAGATTTAAATTCAGTTGAAAATTTGGAATATATCAGAATAACACAGACTTTTTATTTGGGTAAGTCTCGACGGACAGAGATGGTTGGAGAGATGTGGGGAAGACCTTTGCCCAGCAGTGGAACGATATAAATTGACAAAAAGAAAGCACAACACGAGCGATACCTAGTATTTAAATAAAGAGCATGTGGACTTACCTTAATGGAAGTGATGTATTGGTACTGTACTTTATGAAACATATCAGCATCAATTGGTGCAACAAACTTCACACGAGCTGTGCCCATTGTACCTGTTCAATTATATTCTTAAAGTTAGGCTATGTCCACAGAAGGCAAACTGTTAGCGGCCTATTGCGGCTATATTTATATCATAATTATAACAAAGGTTTATTATGTGATTTTTTTTTCTTGTTACTCTTATGGCAATGAAAAGAGATAGCAACAGGTATGCCAGTCGTTTCAGCTAACGTACGTTTACTAGTCCATTATGAATAACGGAATTAGTCTCTATAGATTTACTAGCTGCCCGCTGATTTACTATATGCTTTGATATGTTGATTCGGATAGTCCATGCTACACATCTATGAAAGAATTTTTGAAATTGGATGAGACAAGCAAACAAACAAACTAGTAGTATAGATTGGAAACTTACTTGCACTGAATGTAAATGGAGGAACAACACGAGCGATCACGTAGTCGAGAAGCCGTAACTCTTCAAAGGACTTGTTCTTAAATTCCTAAAATCAAATTAGCATTAGAGCCAGGCGGAGACCGCTCAAAGCCTAAATTAGAGGCTAGAAAACAGTCAAAATATTGCTATTTTGTTTTAACAGTATAATAAATGCGCATCTTAACAAATCTATGTTGGATGCTCTTTTAAAGATATGAATAGACTCTAATTAATCTTTCTGTATGTAGGTACCTACTCCAAAAGAAAAACCAAAACCAAATCCCATTTTCTATAAGTACTACCAGCTCGTCAAAGGCATATTATGTGTCATGCAAACATTTCCTAAAGTAAGTCATTACAGCTCCACGATCTAGCCGGGTCATAATGTTGAACTGAATATCATTTTCCCCTAGGGAATAATGTGATTTTAATTTGGAATGCAACACAATGTAGCCGTGCTTGATCGATGTTGGTTTCAAAAATATTTATATGCATAGCGCTGGTATTGGGTCTTTCCTATAATTATTATTTATAAATAATAATTATTATAATTATTATTATTATTATAGTATAATATATAATTAGTAGGAATTTGTAAGGATGATAAAAATACTTACATCCATGACAGTGATGCATTGTAATCTGGCCTTTTCATTTTCTATCAAGTCAATGTCATAAGTCGGGTGGAACTTTACGTGAACTGCATGCAATGCTTGGGTACCTGATATAAATTTAAAATACAATATAATGGTTAAAACGAATCTAATCTAATCTAAATAGCCCACTGGATCCCACTGCTGGGCAAAGGCCTCCCCTCCCTTTTTCCATTCGCCTCGGTGTAGGGCTTCTGTCAGCCAGCTGGTGGAGTATTCGTCGAGTTCGTCCCGCCATCTCCGCTTGGGCCGACCACGAGGCCTTTAATGCCTTGTGGGACCCACTCAGTGGTGATTTTAGCCCACAATTCTTCCGGCATACGGCACACGTGACCTGCCCAGTCCCACTTCAGTTTGGCAGCTTTCTGGTTGACATACCTCTGACTACCCCCTTAGACATCTTCAAAATGATCTAAAAATTGCAATAAGATCTGAAAGAAATGTCTACCGCTCCCTGGGATACAGTCGTGATCATATTTCATTTCATTTCACCAAGAAGGATTTATTCGAATGTCGAACTGATCAAGACAGATTATTATTCTAACTTTAAATAAATACTTAAGTACCAACTTTCTTTTTAACAGTCATTGGTTTCAATTGCCTCGCAGAAAGTATAAAAAGTAAGGTATGCATCGCGGGCTTAAATGTGTATTTGTCTTCGCGATCTTGAATCCCTCGTATTCGGAGTTCAATATAGCGCCCGGGACATAACACACTACTTTGTCGCATAATCTACTATATTTTGTTAAGAATTTAAGCTTAACCCAAATCATACAGAAGATTGGGTCGAATCAAATCAGAGCGAACAGAGCAAACCACAGACGCGAGAACCACTTAATTATATTATTTATTAAAATAAACCTAGGACAGATTTATAACTGAGATTTAACGAATATCAATAATGAGAGGCACTTACATCCACCGAAGGTTTTTGGATGAAATACACGAGCTATTATATAGTCGCCAAGCCGCCACTCTTCAAATGACCTGTTCTTAAATTCCTGAAAACATAATTGTGTTTTAATAAAATAAAATAAAATATTGTTGACCATAAGAGACCATAAGACCCTTTAAAGGGTTGCAATGGGGTGTCAAATTTTTTATGGAAAGTAGCGTGTACAACACGTAAGCGAAGCCGCGCGGGTCAACGAGTGTGTGCTAAAAACCATATCTGTGAGGTTGTCATTATGTATCGGTATTAAAGAAAATCGTCTACGCTTGTAGCCTATATTAATATCATAATAAAAAAAATTAAAACCTATCCAATTCTACATGATCAACACAATCATGAAGGAGATTTCATATTGAAGAATCCTAGTAGATAAAAGGAAAATCAGGGTAGTTTATAGGTACACAAATATAACAAACTAGCTGCGCCCCGCGGTGTTACCCGCGGTAGTTCCCCTTCCCGTGGGAATACCGGAATCAAAAGTAGCCTATGTGTTATTCCCAATCATAATTAATAAATTTAAAAAAGACATTTCGGTTGCTCTCGTTAGAGAGTTACTAATTACTACATGTTTTCATTATTGCATTTTGTTTGAGCAGACATATAATTGTCTGCATTTGTTTTTTTTTTCTTTATATTCATTTTCTTTTTATGTAAGTACCTATCTGCTTTAAATGAGTATAATGTGTACACATGTTTTGGAATAGAACCTAGCTCAAAACCCTTATTTTGTTAATCGTTTAGTATTGTTTGGCTATATTCTGTTTTGTGTGCCATATGATTAAATAAATAAATAAATAAATAATCTATGTATATTCCAAGTTTCAGCCAAATTCGTTCAATAGTTATCGAGTGAAAGAGTAACAAACATCCATCCATTCATCCATACTTACAAACTTTCGCGTTTATAATATTAGTAGGATAATTACTCAAGAGTACTTAGAATAGACTATTGCCTATCAACATTGAGATGTATTAATTAAAGAGTCACAATCTAATAGCTGACAACACTCAAAAAATGTGCGTGCAAATTCAATGTTCTACAATGACATTTGACATTCGAATGTAGACGTTATGTCGTTTGTTTTAATGTTCAATGTCGCTTGTACGCAAAAAAGAAAAACTCTGCGCACTACGTAGCGTGCGCCGAGTTTTGGCGTTTACATTTTATTTGTTTGATTGTGGCTCTATAATACATCTCAATGCCTATCAAACCTTTTGTGTCTACCCTACCAACTTAGTTGGATCATAGAGTCAAATAACTGTAGGGGGTAGGTGGCAGTAGGTTTCCTGACAATTTATCTGTTACCATTTTACTGTCATACTTTTTAAGCAATTAGGTAGGTAGAGCATTATCAGCATAATTTAAGATAAGATAAAGATAAATTGATTTGCACCTTTTTAGCATATACAGAGTTTTACACAATTTGAGATAGGTATTTATATGAGACATTACAAGCTTAAAAGTATGTATAGGAACAGGTTTTAGCGTTAATTTATATTACACTAGCTGCGCCCCGCAGTGTTACCCGCGGTAGTTCCCGTTCCTGTGGGATACAGGTATCTAAAGTAGCCTATTTTTTAATCCAGGCTATAAGCAATCCTGGTACCAAATTTCATTCAAATCCGTAAATAAATAAATTCTCAATTATTCAAATCCGTCCAGCCGTTTGAGCGTGAAAGAGTAGTGTTTGTTACTCTTTCACGCTCAAACGGCTGGACGGATTTGAATAATTGAGAATTTATTTATTACACATATCAATAAATCAAATCAATAAATCAATATCCTTGGACATTCCACACGGCGTCATCTAGTCCCAAGCTAAGCAATTTAATGCTTGTGTTATGGTAACCAGATGACTGATAAACTACATACTTAGATACATTTACTTTTTGTAAATGCATACATATTATACATAGAAAACAACCAGACACGAAACAAATATTTGCAGATCATACAAACATTTGTCCCGTAGCGGGGATCGAACCCGCAACCTCTGCGTTTCAGGCGGGCTTTCGCCCACTGTGCCACAGAGGTCGTCAAATACATAATATATACTTACACATAAACTTTCACATTTATAATATTAGTAGGATAGTAGGATTAAAGTTATAAAAAGGCTTACATCCATGGCAGTGATGCTTTGCAATTTGTCAGCTTGATTTGTTTCGTCGTCCTTAGTGGGTTGGAACTTTACATGAACTGTATCTAATGCTTTAAAATCTAAAAATACATCAAATGAACAATAAATCAAATTAATAGTCAATAGGGGGCCGATTTTAAAAATTCTTTTTTTATTTGAAAGAATCCCGAGGTGGTCCTAAAACTTGGAGGATCTGATGAGGATCTTCGGACTCCGAAGATCCTTATCAGATGCTCAAAGTTAGCGAGGTACATTTCTGTTCATAACTCCGAACTTCGGAGTTATGAACAGAAATGTACCTCGAGAGCGCAGGAATTTTTTTCCTACGAAATTGAAGTCAGTTTAATAAAAAAAAAATTAGCCACTTTGTGCAAATTGGTTGCGACATTTACCTAATCGAGCTAAAATGCAACCTAATAGAGCTATAACAGGCATATAGTCCGCGCCACGTAAAAAGAGCGCTGGAAAAAAGTGGAGGGGGTATGTTTGCGCATGGCTACACTCGCGCACAAAAGTACTAATCCTATTGTAGCCGGGCGGCCGCGGCCGGCTCGCGCAGGCTAGTATACACCGTTTTAACACCCTGTTAGAGACTATTTTTTTGTCAGTTCAACTGTTGACAATAAATATTATGTGTGTAATAAATATTTTACTAATTTCAACATTCATGTCACTATCTTTCATGAATAAAATAAATAAATTACTTACTCAGATGAATACCATTAATGGAATTATTATTAAAAACTTGTTTAAGTCAGTGTTCATTGTTAAATTTAATTAAGTAAATAGGTACCTACAAAATTCAGGTATTGTTGATACATTGTTTTATTATCATCAACAGCATTTTTAGCAGCCTCTCTCTTCATAAAACTATGTATCTACGTCATAAATCATTTTTCTGATTTTTCTATGTAAAACCATTTCGAAAGCGAAAACTTTTGTACGCGATGATATTTTGAGAACGAATTTGACGTAGTGACAGCGCGGGAAGCTAAGGACTGCTGACGAACCAATAGCATGCGCCGAATCAATGACAGCGTTACCCCTTCACCCCGCGCCGCAGTCCACACCACCAATCGAACCTAAAAATCGACTCTGCGCAGCTTGTCAGCCAGCGCTCTTTTTACGTGGCGCGACCTATACTAGCATCATCAATATTACAACTAAAAAGACTAAAATAAAACACGTGGTTTTATTGAGTTATTTACGTCGCGTGCCTGTGTTCATGTATTTATAAATATGAATTACTAGCTGCGCCCCGCGGTGTTACCCGCGGTGAATAGTTCCCGTTCCTGTGGGAATACCGGGATCAAAAGTAGCCTATTCTTTAATACAGGGTATAAGCTATTCTGGTACCAAATATCATTCAAATCCGTCCAGCTGTTTGAGCGTGAAAGAGTAACAAACACACTAACATACTTACACACTTACAAACACACAAACTTTCACCTTTAAAATATTAGTAGGATAGGATTTGAGAGAGTACTGTTTCTAGAGCCACAGCTCACGCTTTTCCAGGAGACAGGGCCTCAACATTAACAGTATAACATGTATGGTCAAATAAATTTATTATAATTGATATTGGTAGCGGATGTCGCCAAAACTAAACTAAACTAATTTGACAGCACTAAAAATGTTGCCGATCACCCTTTCATAACGATCGAAATAAAAAGGATGGCATCAATTTTAGTGCTGTTAAATTAGTTTAGTTTAGCCAAAGACGATTAATATCAAGAAGACACCCAAAACGGGAATTTAAAGTAGGTGGCAGCACCAGATAGCCTGGAAACTTTAAAACATAAATGTTATTCACTAAGTACTAGAAAGTAATTGAAATTTCTTGAATAACATTTATGTTTTAAAGTTTCCAGGCTATCTGGCCATTTTCAGGGTTACGTTTTTGTGTATGGCCTTTATCTGTCTTCTTGATATTAATCGTCTTTGGTTTAGCTTTGGCGACATCCCGAATAGCCACCATAATTGAACTAAAATTACCTAAAGTCGTCGGTTCCCCTGCGGTAAGGTCAGGCTTGGGGTTACTTGATTTGATAGTCTCCTGATTAAATTCAAACGGCCTTATCGTAGGCGGCGTAAATTTAAAAAATGACTCCTGTGAAGTTTGTTGTGACGCTGATGTATCTGTAAGAGAAAATTATTTGTCACTAGCATTGGCCCACGGTTTTGCGAGGAACCTACCTGGATAAAAAGTAGCCTGTGTGTTATTACAGGTCACTAACTATTTATATTCTAAGTTTTGGCCAAATCCGTTAGTTTTCGCGTGAAAAAGTAACAAACATCAGACTCAATCAGTTACAACCTGAAGAATGGTAAATTTTATTAATTTGTGGTTTGTTTGACTCATTCATTTAATTATCATCTTAATTAAGGCTCAAGGCTGAGTTTTTTTAATGCTACTGAGGCTAAGTTAATAAAATATTATTAGGTATGTATGTTAGGTCTGTAAGGTATTTATTATAAGGGCCTTAGATTAAGTATTTATATTTAACATCTTGTTACTTATCTTTAGTTGCCTGAAATAAAGATTACTTACTTATATTATTATTAAGTCTGAAACTGAACTGAAACTTAGTTATCGAAAAGTCATCTTACATGCTCGATTGTGAAAAAAAATATTTCAGACTTAGCCTCAGTAGCCGAAAAAAAATAATCTTGTATATAAAAAACTGACCACATTTACCACTTGATTCAGATTTGGCTCCGATATTGTTAAGCTGTGGTTCGCTCGGTAGGTTACCAGGTAGTTTGAATTCAAATGTTTTAGATGACGGCAGATCAAACTTGCAGTAGAAAGGGGGTGCGGATGCTTTTGGCTCTGGTTCACCTGAAATAAAAAACAAACTGTTTTCCAAGACAAAGTTTATGCCTCTGAAACAAATATGTGATACCTCTTGCTAAAAAGTGTTCGTTACTAAGTAAATGCCGTTTACATTGGAGTCTAATTTACGTACGTAGGTAATAAATTGTGCACATTAATGTTATAGATAATGGCAGACATTGGAAAACCATAAGCTTACGGAAAGAACTTAAGTTCTGCCAAATCTTTTGTTGATTTTTTCTCTCAACGGTTGTCGACTATTATAAAAGTTTTTTTATTTAAACTTTAAAATAAAAGAAACGTTTTAATAGTCGAAACCGATGAGAACCCTTTTTAAAATTAAAAGGTTTTCTAACAACTTTTGTCGCGTAATCTTTTTACGTTTTTTTATTTATTATCAAACAAAGAAGCCATAACGACAAAAAATATTTATGCAATTTTTTTTGCAAAAACGTATTATTTTCAAAATCGGAGCACGTAGGTAAGTTCTAACATGACCTTACAAAAACTCTTTTGATTTTAGACTTAGCCTCAGTAGCCCTCAAAAAAAATCATACTGTATATGTAAACAGACAAAAAAATTACCACTTGATGCAGATTTGGCTCCAATATTGTTAATCTTTGGTTCGCTCGGTAGGTCATTGGCCTCTAACGTACTTGTCTTATTGTGGTTACCAGGTAGTTTGTTGAATTCAAACGTTTTGGATGACGGCAGATCAAACTTGCAGTAGAAAGGGGGTACGGATGCTTTTGGCTCTGGTTCACCTGAAATAAAAAACAAACTGTTTTCAACTGTTTATGCTTATGAATCTTGGAGAAAAGTGTTTGTTACTAGAGTGCTGCAAAGTGAAGAGTGAATGCCATGGTAGGAAACAATCCGAGCCAAACTCAGAAGTGCAGGGGACGTTGGCGCAATATACGTAGGTACAGTCAGCTCAGGTATAGGTGCTTGCAACAATATGATGATTCGAACTGCGTATATCAAATGCTTTTATGTGTTTCAGATAATTTTGACTACTCTAGACGCACATATCAATTTGACGCTGACTGTTCCTACAGGACATGCTAAATTGTGCACGTGACTGTTATAAATATTGGGCATTTATATGGAAAATCTGTAAGAACTCACTAGTAGAACTAAAGTTGTTTGAAGTCATTTGTTTAGCACCTTTATCGGCGTTTGAGTTGCTTGATAGATCCGTGTTCGGAGGTTCAGCCTCGCTTTGAATATTCGTTGGTCCTGCTTCGAATATTGGTTGTTGCTCATCAAATGTTGTAGGTTCGGCGGGAACTTCATCAGTTGTTTTCAATGATAGTTTACTGATCATCTTATTCATTTGTAATATCAAGTCTGATAGACACTGAGGCTGTCTGGATACCAGATCTAAAACAAGTTAATAACATGACGACCTTTGAAGCATCAGCATGGTGAAATAGGTAGTTAGACGAACCCTGCGGTTTTTATAGAATAATTCATGATCATTGATCACGACAGGTCATTGGGCACCATAGTATGGAATTCATACCCACGTTGTACAGACATAAAATAGGGTGGGATAGATAGATAAATGTCGAGTGTGTTGAGTTTGCGATAGTACTTGTAAGTTCTGTCTGATAAGTCAAAAAAAATTTTTTTTTCAAATAGAGCGCCAAAAGAAAGTGCCTACATATTTAAACTAAAAACAAAGTTCACGTTTCTTATCGCAATAATTAAATGTGCACAGGAATGTTCAAGGTCAATGGCATTTTATCTATCGGTGAGTATTCAAAAAAATATTATCGTTTTTCAAATCAAGTTGATATTTCCGTATTTCTTGGCACTTTCACACATTTTTGACTACAACTAAACAATTAAAATCTAGTTGGTTATTGTACAGAATGCTTCACTGATCAGGTCAGATATCGCCCAATGACCTTTTATGAAAGACTATAAATACCATGTTCGTTCTTCAGAGCTGTCGCTGGTTGAGCCACAGTTTCTTTTTGCAGATACTTAAGCAGCAAACTTGCTATTAACTCTCGCTGTGAGCTTTCACTTTTGAGTTGGGGTTTCAATAATGCATAGCACCACTTCACATGAGCAGTCTTGTAAAACAAAACTTTAGTCAATGCTCGTAGCTTTTTGTTAATCTCTTCTGTTTTAAACTCTCCATTAGCTGATGACTCCCTGAAACAAAATATTATTTTATATCATAAACTTTTAAATTTTATTACCTACAATCTACATCAAAAAGAAATGAGAACTTGTGTAGGTACCTTCATTTTAAACTAATAATAATAATAAAAGCAAATATTACTGTGAGACAATTAAACAGTTTCCGCCCAAATCATTATTTAGGTAGGCTGGGAATGAGTTAACATTAGCTTATGTCACTTCCTCATGGTGTGCTCAGAATCCAGCTGATTCCAGGAACGCAGTACTTTGCGATAAGAATAGCGCTCTTTACACGGATCCACCCTTGGATGGAGGCATGCCCAACATGCCCAGGTTTTAAGTTCGATAGGCCGATGATGATGGTGTTTGGTAAAAAAAACTGTGGCAACTACCACCCTATTTGCAGCAACTAGTTATTTAGGAGTGGTAAAGGTACCTAATGACTTGTCCCAAACGTTACTTATACCAAAGACGATTAATATCTAGAAGACAGACAAAGGCCATACACAAAATCGTAACCCTAAAAAATAGCCTGAAAACTCTAATACATCAATTTTAGAGAGAAATTTCAATTACTTTCTAGTTAAAAATGTTTAAATATTGAATATTGTTGCTACCTACTACTAAGTATTGAAATTTCTTGGATAAAATTGATGTTTTAAAGTTTTCAGGCTATCTGGTACTGCGGGATCGGGTTACGATTTTGTGTATGGCCTTTGTCTGTCTTCTAGATATTAATCGTCTTTGCTTATACTTACTCTGGGTAAGAAAGTTTTCGAATTTCCACTATCAGAGCAGCAGCCTCTTTTAGTTCCAAATTCAACTCATTAAGGGTATTAAGAATTTTTACCAAGGAATCATCTTTTTTTAGCCTTAATTCATCTAGGCGACTTAAATTTGCATGAAGCTTGAAAGAGTTTATGTCATTTTGTATCTAAAAGGAACAGGAAAAATCTGGTTAGTAGCATATTTACTCACAAAATGTTAACAATACCTTGATAATACATAATACCTACCTAATTTGAATAGGATGACTAATGCTGGGTTTCCTATATCCAACTAACGGATGTCTGTACGTAGGTCATCATAGCAACGTTATTATCTGCCAAAAGTGCTATACATTTTGTGCCAGATAACAACATTGCTATGACGACCTACGTATGGACATTTGTTAGTTGGATATGGTTGGATAAAGGAACCCAGCATAACAAAATAAAATAATTAGTACCTACCTATCTAAAAGGAACAGGAAAAATCTAGTTAGTATTTAAGTAAGTAGGTATTAATAATTGAAATAGGATGACTAACAAAATAAAATAGTACCTAGTTTGTCAAAATAACCATACAAAATAAATTGCTGATGTATCCATAAACTGTCCTTTTGGTTCTCTGTAAGTATGGGATTTAGGCTCACAAACTTCTCCAAGGAAGGTCGATCCATTTAGATGTAAAAGCAAACCAAACAAGTGCACCACTAGAACTGTTAGTGTTATGTAGGTACCTAAGGATTAGTTGCTTCCAAGAAACAAATATGAAATAATTCATTATAGTTGGAGTAAGCTATATAGTACCTACTTGTTAGGGTGTAAGTATTTGTCTACTGACTGAGATACTTACCAGCCAAGTAATCAGTCACCATATCTAATGTAGTAATGTCTTACACACTCCATCATTATCCACAGATATTTTGTAGCTGCTATGGGTTATTTTTAGTTTACAGTTACTTACCTAATACCTACCCGTTGCTCAGCATTAAGTCTCATTCTGCAACCTTTATTTTCTTTCCATTTCTAATATTATTTAGGAAGTAACAAAATAACCCATCAGTTATAAATGATAAAACAAGCTTTCATATAACAAAGACGCAGCTTAGATAACATACTTACCCTTAACTGAATCTCCCTTGACTTCCCCATAAAACAGTAAAGATCAAGTGAAATTTCATTAACTTTGAGGATGACCCTACTTTTAAGTTCTTGGTCAGTGTTTGTGTTGTGGATTTTTTCCACTTTCTCATTTTCTGATGGCATAGTAGACCTTGGTTTGTGTCTCTATGGAAAATACAACTCGCAGATTAAATCTGAAAAAATAAAGTAGGTAGGTAGGTACGGTCGACCAAGAAAGTGGTCTACCAGTATGACAAAAGTTTCTGTGAGAAAACGTCTATCGATAAGGTTCACTTTTTCTTGGCATGACGACGACGTAAATATAGTGGATATCGGTTGGAATTTGGGCACCAAATTTTTATCAAAGAGCAAAGAGCATGATTTTTATAGTGGAAGGGAAGGATACTCACCTGAGACGCCTGTCTACCGATTTTCATGCTGTATGAAATGAATGCAATAGTTTGTCAGTAAGAATTTTTAATGTTTCTATGTCGGCCAAATACCAAAGAGAATGTAACACTACGTTAAGTTTCTTTCTTCTTCTTTCTTTTGGCTTCGCACGGCTTAAGCCACGCATTTAGCCACTACCATGTCAATAAAATTATTTCAAGTCAAGTCAAAGTCAGAGTCAGTAACTCAGAAGAAGGGTCAGTAAAGATGACATCTTTACTGACCCTTCTTCTGACCACATTGTGGGTCTTGTCTTTACTGAAGCATTACATGGACTTTTTGATGAGAGGAGAGAACTCGAAATGCAAACCAAATACTACGCTACGAAATCATTGACAATATTTCCTTCTTCTGAGTACGAAATCGATTTGTTGACTGACATGACATGACAGTGACAACACAGACAGAATTTAGTGGTTTGGTCACAGACTTTGTACGTAGAACCCATTCTACCTCAGAAGAAGGAAAGTACTATTACATGCTCTTTGAAGGAAAGCAAAGAGCATACAATGTAGGAAAGATAAAGAAATGACCTAACTACGAAAAGTACAAAGTTATAGAGTACAGTCTTTGGGTTTGGTTGGTTCCTAGCTTTGAGTTCCTAGGAACAAGGATACATCCATGGTTGGTTCCTATTACATCCATGGGTTGGTTAATATTCTTGAATATTCTCTTTGACAGAACACAGATTTCAGCGGAGTCTAACCAACTGATATTGATCTTATAAACGAGTTCGGCCATGATGATTATATTAGTTCTCGTAGCGAAATCAGTTAGGCGAAATAGTTCGGCCATGAGAAATAACCCTTATTTACTCTACCAACCAACATCATTAAGCTGGGTATCCACTATGTTAGCGCACCAACTGTGCTTGGAAAAAAGAATGGAAACATGCGTAAGTATAGGAAATTAATATGTAAGTAAGTACTTTATTTTGAGGTAGATTCCTTAATGACTTATTTATTATACAAGCTTAATACAAGTTTACAAAGCTACCTATATTAAGCAACCAGACTGAAGTCACATAATCACATAGGCCGCTTCTTGTACAATAATTATTTTTAAGTTGTATTTGTATGTTCTATCTGTGTACAATAAAGTGTTAATTCATTCATTCATAATTTAATAATCATTTTAAAACATTCTACCTCTTATTCTTATTATTCATGTTTTTCATAAAATAAATTCAGAGCTCTCAATTGATTCATGCATGACTCAAGAGTTGATTAATTACAAAGTACGTATTCACAAAACTGATTAGCTTAGACTTACAGCCGTATACTGAAACGCTACTTAATGTAAGTGGTGCTTAACTATGTCATTATTTGACGTTTCTCTATTCAAATCTGACAAGTAAGAGCGTCCTAAATGGTTAATACGCTTCCAAATATTTAAGTAGCATTTCAGTATTCGGGCATTAGGAACAAAAATTCAACAATTCTTATGATCTAGTTTAATTTCTCTATTCGTCTTCGGATTCTGTGTCGTAGACGTATCCTCTCTCAGTACGGTCGTAGTTGGCTCGACTGCGCGTCTCGCCGAGTGTATCGTACGCTTCCTTCGCCTGCTTGAACTTGCGTTCGTTGGTACGCAACTCGCCGAGCGACGCGCACGCATGCCGGTCCGGGTGATACCGCATGGCGCACTTTCTGAAACAGAAAACATTCAACTTACAATTGTTCAGTAACACCACAGATTATATACACTAGTACAGATGCCTCATGCAGAACATTGAAAACAATCCTGAATTTGCGGGCAATTCGTCGGGCTATCCCGTTTAACCTGTGTTTCTGAGTCAGCGCCATCTAGCGGTCATGTCATGTAATTTTATTTTATTTTGAAGAAATTGATCTAGGAAATAAAATAATGGGTTATTTTATTTCGTTATACTTAATGAAAAAAATATATTTAAAACAGAAAATGTATGATTCTGGCATAATTTTGGTGTTTACATGAATTTCCAGAGACATTATTTCGAAAATCGCAACACGTAACGCTATCTATTATTATTTTTTGGAACTGCAAGCGTTTTATGAGGAGATGGTACCCCATGGTAAAACTATCGTCCAGTGGGCCTAACATGCGTGTCTAAGGACTCTTGTCGTGCAATATCGCTCGTTTAATGGTACCTTTAAACGAGAAATTCTTGTAATATAATCTGAATCTCGGAAATGGCTCCCAGCGATTTTCATGAAATTTTGTACGCAGGAGGTATCGGGAGCGATAAATCTATCTAGCTAGGATTCATTTTTAGAAAAACGTGACCAAGCAAACAATACCGAGTAAAGTTCGGTCATCCAGGTAATAGTTTATAAAGTATGTAATTACTTGTAAGCTTTCTTGATTTCATCCAGCGTGGCAAATTTACTGATTCCTAGAATCTTGTAATAATAGTACGGGCCTTTGTTGGCCATCTGCCTTTCACTAGCCTCTTGTAGAAGGAGCTTGTATTCGTCCGTAGAGTCAATGTAATAAAGTTTCTCATAGTCCTCTAATGCTTTTTCGTACATTCCAATTTCTGTGTAGCATTGAGCGCGTCTGAGTAAAGGCTTGATATAATTCTCGTCGAGTTGTAAAGCGGCGGTGCAGGCGTCGATTGCGTTACTTAGTTGGTTCTGTTTGGCGAAGACGGTCGCTCTATTGTAATGAAGCTTCGCATTCTCTTGTTTGTTATTTTTATCAACAGACAACGCTTCGTTGTAGAGCTTCAATGCCCTAGTCCACACGCCGGCTTTAAAGGCTTTGTTTCCTACAACATTTAAGAATTATGTAGGTACAAATATATGAATACTAGCTGCGCCTCGCGGTGTTACCCGCGGTAGTTTCCGTTCCCGTGGGAATACCGGAATCAAAAGTAGCCTATGTGTTATTCCTGGTCATAAACTATGTATATTCCAAGTTTCAGCCAAATCCGTTCCGTAGTTTTAGCGTGAAAGAGTAACAAACACACTTGCATACTTACACACACACAAACTTTCACCTTTATAATATTAGTAGGATAGTAGGATATACTTACTTATAAAATTCTTATGAACACAAAGAATTCTTAAAGTTATTTAACCCCCCAACATGTTTAATAATCATCGTTAGAAAACCTGCTTTTAAATAAAAAAAACTCCATTAAAATCAGTCCACTCGTTCAAGAGCTACGGTGCCGCAGACAGACACGCTTATTTTTAACATCCCTCTAGTGTCGAGGGATAAAATAATTAATTAATGTCCTTCATTATAAATTTAAAACGCATATTTTTGAATTAAATAGTCGTAGCCTATAAAAATACTTACCCTCTTCTTTTTTCTGCATTATTAGTTTGGTGTTTTTCCTCGTTTTAGTTAATTTGATCATTTTTATAGCCTTCTCGTGATCCGGGTCATGTTCAAGAACTTTACGGAATTTTTTGATTGCCATCTCATCATGTTCCTGTGACAAAATAAGAATTAAATGTTACTATGGCACATTTTATAAATAAATAAATATCCTTGGACATTTTACACAGCGTCATCTAGTCCCAAGCTAAGCAACTTAAATGCTTGTGTTACGGTAACTAGCAGGTTGATTGCCAAACTTATAGCGACTCCATTTGCCAATAACCAAAGTTAATCGCGAGAACAACTGTCAGATTTGACCGTAACCATGTTTACCGTCAAATCTGACAGTTTCACTGTGTTAAATAAATATCTATCATCCATCAGTCATCATCAATAGATAAATATTTTGTTGAGATTACCCGAAACAAACAATCTTTACCTCTTTTGTTTTTTGAGTTTTAGGCTGCCTAAAGGCTAGACTGTATGTAGTGTAAAGTAATGACTACTAACCTGATAGTACGAGCAAAGTCCGACGACGTACATGGCGTCCGCGTACACGGCGCCGGAGCACGTATTCGTGGACAAGAGCGACGTGTCAATGGCGATACATCGCGCCTCGTTGAATTTTTCCATATGCGCTAAGCATTCCGCCTTCAATAGTTTCATCCTGTAAACCATGATTTCATTATTACTGACAGATTCATTGTCGAAGCAACATCGACGTTAACTATTCAACAACAGCACATCACTACGGCGCACGAGCACGTCACTAGAGGAGTCTATGGCTCGCTCTCTCTTCCCTCCTTACCGGCCATGAGTGCGCATGGATTTAGCACTTATTCAAATTTCTATTTAAAATTCATGAAAATTACCAACAAGTTTTAATGAAGAAGGCTATAATCATACCAGCCGCAACATTGATCCTGCTCGAAGGAAGCGAGAGCGAGCCTTAGTCTCCTCTAGTGACGTGATGTGCTGTTGATGAGCAACCCCCACGCATATTGGTTCAGCAAACCTATTTAGCTAAACGGATATTAAATCGATTGCTATCTCTTTTCATTGACATAAGAGTAACAAGAAAAAAAAATTCTTATTATTATTATACTATTTATTATTATTATTTATTTACTGCTGGGCAAAAGTCTCCCCCAATTCTCTCCAACCATCTCTGTCCTTTGAGACCTCATATCAATCTCTCTCAAAAGCGTCGTCTCAAAATCTATATTAAATTGACAAAATCTTTATGAATAAGACCAATAGCTTGGAACTTTTCACCTACTTTTAGGGAAGGTTCATATCTGGCGGAACATGCGTCGCGTATTATACGCCAGAACAGACAAATGTATAGAAAAACACTTGACCGTTCACACTCAACCGATGATACGTTAGTACGCTAGATGATACTACGCTCGGCGTATTTTACGTCAGATATGAACCTTCCCTAAAACACGCGAGCGTAGCCGAAAAATTGTTATACGTACAATGAAATAAATTAGAAGTAAAGGACTCACATAGAACACGCAGGGCAGTAATTTTTCAGGCAGTCGTCGATAAAGTATACTGCATCAAAGTATTTATGTTGTGACATCAACCGGCGCGCCGACTCTTGCTGTGAGCGGAGAGAAACGAATGCCTCACGAAGTTTTTCAATTTCAGGCGACATGACCGTCGTTTTCTGTACGAGATTACGCTCTATAGCATGCCTTATTGCTTGCTCGCCTGACGCAATTTGGCCTGAAACATTAATTTTTAAGAAAATTTTGGGAATTTGAGTGTCAAAATCCCCTTCAGCCTAAACTATCTGCTCTAAGGGGGATTATGAGACTAACCCGAGTAGGCTAGTGCCCCGACTTTCGATCATAAGGTCCGAATAAATAAGTGTTTTAGTATATTGTATGAATATTATTTAGGTAATTATAATAGGTATTAAAAACATTTATAGCAGAGATAAACAGAAACTAAAAACTTCTAAGTATTTTACAAAATATGGTTGCCGTGGGTAAAACAGTTCCAGCGAATGTGTTAAAAACTAACAACTACAAGATAAGCAGCAAGTCAATAACAAGACTTGAAAAGACGTAACGTATGTAAGGTCAGCGACAAAATTCGATTAACACTTTCGCACATCAAAAGTACCTAGATTATCTTGTTAAGTGCCAAAATGCGGTAAACATACATAGGTACCTATTATTAAAATAACCAATTTTCGTGAACAGTATTGAAACAAAAAACAGTGAACTCCTTATTAGGATATGTGGAAAATAAAAATGTTCATCGAATTTGTCGCTGACTGTACCACACATACTGCAATTTCTGTTAAATGAATTCCTCTTTATATATTTACCTAAACGAAGGCAGCATTTCGCAATGTGGATACTAACACTTGCAGGCAAGATCGGTAAAACACAAACGGCCTTTTGCAAGTCTTCTAAAGCCTCTTGATAATTTTTCTGGTCATAATAAGCGCGAGCTCTTAACACTAAATAGTAGGCCTCAGGACTCAGCGCGTCACTAGACACTTTGGAGGCCTCTTCGGGTTTACCAGCTTCTATCAAATGCTCAGCAGCAGCTGCATTTTCATCCGACACACTGTAAAATATTAACAGAAGACTGTTACAAGTAAAAAGAGCGCTGGCTGTCAAACTGCGCAGTGGTCGATGATTGGTGGAGAGGTAACACGGCGCACTTCATACCATTGATTTAGCGAGTGCTATTCGTTCAGCGAGTGAACACAGGCGCAAACATACCCCCGCTACTTCCCCTCAGCGCTCTTTTTACGTGGCGCGACCTATACGTTTGTGTGATAAGAGTGCATGTTTGACACAACTTATAGTACCACCAAGTGACCATTATTATTATAGAATTTTTGATTGTTATATTTACTGGTTTCCTTACGATTATTTCTTGAACAACTGCCTAAACAATATTAACAAAAAAAAATACTTTTTCAATATTTAGGAATTTGTAGATTCTTTGGAAATATCTAAGAGGCAGTCAGTCCAAATACACATTTGGTGCATGCCCACATTTTGCAGAAGTTAACATTCCATACGTGACAGGTTGTAAGCCCATCGACACAACTAGAGGTTTCCTCACGACGTACGGCGCATATAAATGTTTCGAAACTGTGTTTTGAAACGAAAATTCCATTGTAGCACAGATTCGAATCCACGACCATCGTTTTCAAATTCGAGGTAGGTATGTTATGTACATCTATCGAAATAATGTTTCATGTATAAATAGAAAAACACCCAGACCCGAAACAAATATCAGCCAGAACATACAAACATTTTGTCCCGTGGCGGGGATCGAACCCGCAACCTCCACGCTCAGGCGGGCCTTCACACAGAAGACTTAATAATAATAATGGGCACACTTTTTTGCATATACCTAAGTTATAGGTACTGACCTGGGTTCAAGGTCTGGTGTTGATGTTTGACTATCGAAAAATTGTGTTGGTGATTCTCGATTCTGTGTTTGACAGTCGAAAAATTGTGTTGGTGTTTCTCGATTTTGTGTTGGTGATTCTCGATTTTGTGTTTGACTATCGAAAAATTGTGTTGGCGATTCTCGATTTTGTGTTGAAGTATCGAAGTGTTGTGTTGTTTTTTCTCTATTTTGAGTTGAAGTATCGAAGTGTTGTGTTGGGTTTTCTACATTTTGTGTTGAAGTATCGAAGTGTTGTGTTGTTTTTTCTCTATTTCGTGTTGAAGTATCGAAGTTTTGTGTTGTTTTTTCTCTATTTTGTGTTGAAGCATCGAAGTGTTGTGTTATTTTTTCTTTACTTTGTGTTGAAGTATCGGTGTGTTGTGTTGGTGTTTCTCGATTTTGTGTTGGACTATCGAAAGATTTTGTTGGTATTTCTCTATTTTGTGTTGAAGTATCGAAGTGTTGTATTGGTGTTTCTCGAATTTGGGTTGGAGTATCAAACTCACGTGTTGAAGTATTGAAATGATATGTTGGTGTTTCTCGATTTTGTGTTGGACTATCGAAAGATTTTGTTGGTATTTCTCTATTTTGTGTTGAAGTATCGAAGTGTTGTGTTGGGTTTTCTACATTTTGTGTTGAAGTATCGAAGTGTTGTATTGGTGTTTCTCGATTTTGGGTTGGAGTATCAAACTCTCGTGTTGAAGTATTGAAATGACATGTTGGTGTTTCTCGATTTTGTGTTGGACTATCGAAAGATTGTGTTGGTATTTCTTGATTTTGTTTTGGAGTATCGAAATATTGTGTTGGTGTATCAAGATGTTGTGTTGAAGTTGCGCAGTTTTGTTTTGGGTTTTCTCGATTTTTTGTTGAAATATCGTAATTTTGTGTAGGTGTTTCTCGATTTTGGGCTGATGTGACGCGAAATCGAATTGGTCTTCTTCTTGGAAAGGTTGCGTTGTTTTTAAGTCGAGATTCGAATACGTATAAACTGGGGCCTTTACGACCAGCTATGTAATCTTCAAAACGAAGCTCTTCAAAAGATTTATTTTCCGATTCCTGTAATAAAAGTATTTATTGTATTAACTCTTATTAAACCATAAACTTTTTATAGAATAGGTACTAGCTGGCCCTGCAAACCTCGTACGCTTCAGAATTAGAGACATCAAAAAGCCACCCCATATAAAAAGTATGAGGATATAATAAGTATGTTTGTAAAGCAAGAATATAATGAATTTTCTGCATAATATCTTACGATGTTTTTAGAGTTATTCTGCTATTCAGAGCTGAGATTATTGAGATTAGAGATTAGTAACGAACTTGACTTTGTATTATACGAGTATACATACTAGCTGCATCCCGTAGTGTTATCCGCGACGTTCCTGTTCCGGTGAGAATACCGAAAGTAGCCTATGTGTTCATTCCGGATATAAGCTAGCTTGGTACCAAATTTCATTGAAATGCGTCCAGCCGTTGAGCGTGAAGGAGTAACAAACATTCACACACACACAAAACAACTTTCACCTTTACTTATACTACTTATACTTTGTGGGGTAGTAGGCACCAATCTAATATAAATAAGCGAATGTTTGATTAGTTTGAGCGTGACTTACCTTAATAGAAGTGATGTATTGGTACCTGACCTTTGTATTGTCGATTACGTCAGTACCAGTTCGCGGGCTGAACCTCACAGGAGCTGTACCATCTGTTTAATTAAATTGTTAAGGTTATATTTCTTACTTTGTTTTTTTATAAAAAATTTAAAAAATCGTCATTAACCCCCTTACGTATATTGGTTTGGTAAACCTACTTTGGCTAAAACGAATATTAAATCTGTTGCTATCTCTTTTCATTGACATAAGTGTAACAAGAAAAAAACATCCTTTAAACCTATATTAAATTGACAAATCTCTATGAATAAGACCATTAGTATGTAGCTTAACATGCTGTTTCATCCTCATGTAAAACCTGTATCGATTGTATTCGTTCGTTCATTTGTTCGTATGAGCAAGTGGCCAACTTTGTTGACGGAGTTTTTAGGCCGCCAAGGCCTAAAAATTGTATTGATTGTATTGATCAGAATAGTACACAAGTACTAACAGTAAGTAATAACAGCGAGCGTACGATATTCAGAACCGGTGTAGCCTTTCAAGTTTCAAAAGTGAAAATTGAGAATCAGATGTGCTGACCAAAGACTATCTTTGAAAACAAATATAGATCAATCAAATACAATCTATAGATTTACGGGTAGAAATATTTATTAGAAAACAGTAACATATATACATACCTACACTGAAAGGAACTACAAGTACATACCTGCAGTCATCGGTTCATCTTCTGCAAGGTTATCCTTTGGGTTACAATATGGTGGACCATTATTTTGAGGTTTGCTAGCCTCATTGTTCACATTTCTTAATTTTCGCGGACGTCGCGGTAAATAATTAGCGGACTCTTTCGAGGTTTGAGGGGAATCTGTAATTGACAATGCATATTTGAATGATGAAATGTTATCTATACCTACTAATCTATCTATACTAATTTATACAAATATTATAAAAAGGTAAAATTGGTTTATTTTTGTTTGTATGTTAGGGGTAATCTCCGAAACTACTCATCCGATTTCAAAAATTCTTTTCTACTTTCCGATTGAACATAGGCTATTTTATCAAGGTAGGTACCACGCGAGCGAAGCAGCGGACGAGTAAGCTAGTTTTATTTAAACTAAACTTAATTCATAGCAAATTGGTTAGTTTATAAATTACCTAACCGACTGTAGTTGTAGGTACTTACTGGAATCAATGTTTTTTGGCGCCGGCGTCGACTTTGCTTCAAAAGGCTTTGTCGGTGGGTTCCTCGGTAGATTATTGATTTGTGGTTTGGTATCATTCTTCACATTTGCTGATTCGAATATTGGAGGTTCAACTTTTAAGGACTTGTGTGAGGCTTGTTCGGGCTCTATATGGTTTGACAAGAAATAATTGTAATTAACTTTTAATACATGCTGTTGCTAAATTTTGACCCTGTTATTCATAACGGACTACTAAACTTACTTTAGCTAAAACGACTATTAAATCTGCTGTTATCTCTTTTCATTGACATAAGAGTAACAAGAAAAAACATTTTTTTAATTGTCAAATCTTTATGAACAATGGGGTTATTCTTTAAATAAATCGGCTGAAGAATTAACACTATTTGAGGTCATCGGTTTTGCTTCGAAGAGTTTGGTCATTGGGTTCTTTGGTAGATTATTAGCTTGAGGATTGCTAGTCTCTTCCTGATTTCCAAATTTGAATATTGGCGGTTTAAATTTCAAAGAGGACTCTTGTAAGACTTGCGTGGGCTCTGAAGGAAATAATTAAAAAAAAATGATATACAAAATTAAATGAACTCTAAATTCTTTGTACATTGGTTGGTATTTTCGTCCATCATAATCAGGATAAATTAAGCGTACCTGATGTCGTTGTTTCCGCTCCGAAAATGTAAATCTTTGCATTACTTGGTGACTGTGCTTTACTAGTCTCGTTGCTAATCGTTGTTGAATGTTTAGATTTAAACGTGTTGAATGTTGGCAATTCAAATTTCAAATTCTCTTGTGAGGCTAGATCATTATCTGTAAGAGATCATAATAAGTATTTTGAATTAAGGCACTCTCTTCTTCTTTGCGATTGGTTGCTTTTAACTCCCGTTGCCCGTGACGCAAGGGTGGAACGCAGGATGGAAAGCGAATAGGCTATAGCACAGATAAAAGAATACTAGGTAGCTATAGGGATACTAACTAAAATTAAAACTATTTGCAGTCGGCTAAGCGGCGAGATTAGGCTTTACGTTCTTTGATAGTTTATCAATTCGTGGTTTTCTAGACTTCTCTGGATTTTAATATTGGCGGTTCACATTTTAAAGACGACTCTTGTGAGGTTTGAGACAGCTCTAAAAGATTTGACAAACATATTTTGGATTAAAAACATTTAATACAAACGAAACTACACCAATTGCATCTCAGGCGGGCTTTCGCCTAATGCGCCACAGAGGTCGTCACTTATGTAAGGTTACTTACTAGAAGAACCACTCTTTGTGGTAGTCGTCTTCGCTTCGAAGACATTGGTTATTGGATTCTTTTGTAGATGTTTATTCTGTAGTTTGCTGGTCCCATTCCGTTTTGCAGATGTGAATATTCGCGGTTGACATTTTGAAGAGGACTCTTGTGGAGCTTGAGTGGGCTCTGAAGAATTTGACACGAAATATTTCGAGTTACAGATTGAACTACCAACAAAACTTTCATAATTCATTGCAGATTACAGTAAGCGCATTATAACGTGACCGGGCCGAAATTAGGCCATTCTGGCGGTCGTGCGACCGCCAGAAGGACATTATCGTTACAAAAGAGCTGAACATGTGTCGACAATACTTAGTAAGTAAGAGAGACAGTAAGTACGTGAAACAGAGATAGTGATATTTTCGACCACTGCAACGTAACTCACAATACTATCTTCACTCCGGTCAAATTTAATTGCGCGTAGGTACTTGACAACGCTGGAGAAACTAAACGTACCTGAAGTTTTTGGTTTCACTCCGAAAATGTAAACCTTTGGGTTACTTGGTGGACTTGTGATCTGTGGTTTAGTCTCGCTGTGAATATCTGCAGGCCCTGATTCGAACGTTGGCGGTTGCTTCTCATCAAAAATTGAAGGTTTAGAGGCAGAAACTTCATCAGCAGATTTAAATGACAGACTACCGATCATCTTATTTATGTCGGATATCATGTCCGATAGAGACGGGGTCAATTTTGATGACGAAGCTAAAACAAAAAATGAATAGGTGTTTGATGACTTTTGAAGAATGGGCTACTTGCCTAGTACTTTAAGACAAACAAACATCAATATTGTCCAATGCTTGTCCTGGATTAAATTGTAACCTGTTGGCTGCAACCTGAGGGCTATCTAATATTATATCAGTCGTGCGGCCAGTTATTTTATTATGTACTAGCTGCGTCCCGCGGTCCCGTTCCCATAGGAATACCGGGATCAAAAGTAGCCTATTTTTTAATCCAGGGTATAAGCAATCCTAGTACCAAATTTTATTCAAATCCGTCTAGTTGTTTGATCGTGAAAGAGTAACAAACACACTTACCTACACAAAAACTTTCACCTTTATAAATACTCGTATTAGTTGATAATGATGATGTGATTTGATATTTATTTCTAGCTATTCCAATACGCGAAAAAGAAGCTCGCCAGAGGACAACTCGTTTGTCGCGTAGTTAGTGCCTATAATTCTGTATTCAAGTAGAGTTCATGAAATATTTTATAGAATAGTTACAATAAAAATACCATATTTATATGTTGGCGACGATATTTTAAAAAGATCTTCGTTCTGCAGACACATATTTAACAAATTTATTGTTGCCTCTTGCTGTAATCTTTTATGTGCGAGTTGCGTTTTCAGCCAAGCACTGAACCATTTCATATGAAGATTCTTGTAATACAAAGCATTGTTTAATGCTCGTAGCTTATTGCAAGTCTGTTTTGGGCTTGGCTCTGTGATATTAGGTGATGGGTCTCTGGAACAAAATGTTTTATACAAAACAAAGATCACAGCAATTCGGACGGCATTAGAGCCTAGAACGTGAGCATAGCTATATCTGCTAAAACAGGCACACAATTGTAACCCGTGATGTACACATCCGTTCAGATTGGTAAGACATTAAAGATATTTAAATAAATGTTAGGTTTTAATACTGTTTTGCTACCTATTTAAAGTCGTTAAGCCATGACGGAGGCCTTTATGCGGCCGTAAAACTGTTGTACCACTAGCTCATTCGAGTTTTCTTACAATAAGTACATAGAGTTCTGGTAACCCTACTGACAGCACAAATCGAGCTTACAGGTACTTTTAACATTCAATAAGTTTTTGCCCAGAACGTCACTTACTCAGGGTTAGAAAGTTTGCGCAATTCAGCAATCACAGCAGCTACTTTTTTTAGCTCCAGATTCCAATCATTTAAGGCATTCAGCATTTTTTCAAAAGAATATTCTTTTGTTAGCCATAGATCATCTAGGCCACGTAACACAGATTTATCTGCGTAAAGATTGAAGGAGTTTATGTCATTTTGTATCTGAAAGTAACAAAAACTTAATTACTTACACAAGGTGCCTAAATGTGTGAAACTAGCGCCGCCGTCTATTTTATTTTATTATTACGTTGAACAAAGGAATTTAAAAAAACTGAATGTTCCGTTTTCGTTCCTTCCATTCATAAGCGTTTTTTAATACCTCTGTAATAGTTTTTTTATTATGTATAGTTTATTTAGGAAGAGTAGCGAACATTTGCTGGCAACTAAGTGCAACTTTCGCTACTCCTATAAATAGGCATGCATGCAAATAAATTGTTGTCTAAATTTTTAATAGATTTGCTTAAGAAAATTATGTCATTAAACTGCAGGTAAAACTAGGGACACAGCAATTGGGTAAAGTTGCCAATCATCATCATCATCATCCGCAGCCCGATCTCACCCACTGGCTGGGTATAGTCCTCCATTTGTTTATGCCACTCCTCACGGTCTTGTGCTAGCCTCATCCAATTTAGCCCCACAACGCTCGTAATATCGTCCTCCCATCTCGTAACCGGGCAGCCAACATTTCTGTAGCCAGTTCTTGGACGCCATTCAGTTGATACCTTACTCCACCTGTCGTCATTTCTCCGTGCCAGTGTCCAATAGATGCTAATAGGGTGGTCCATAACTGGAATGCACTTCCAGATGACATTGTTACAGCTACTTCTATCAATGCGTTTAAAAACAAGCTCGACATCTGGCTACAAACTAACAAAACAGTGCTCAAAAAGATTAACCAATCATAAACTACCAATGACTGTTCCAACACTGTGTGATATAGACATACCAGCTATAGCTGCTCGTCTATCATCTAATAAATAAATAAAATAATAATTCTTCAGTAACACACCCATAATTTACTGTTACATACCTTCATTTGAATCCCACTGGACTTCATTTTAAAATAGTAGAGGTCATATGAAATTTCATTAGCTTGATGCAGGACCATGGTTATAAGTTCCTGTATGGTATTTTTTTCTGTTTTATCAGTTTCTGATGGCATTGTAGACATTGGATAAGGCTGATTTAGATGGAATATTAAATACCCAAGATGTCTTCAGCTTTACCTGAAAAATTGAACATAACAAGTTAAGTATACTTAAATTTATTCATCAGAGGCTTTAAGAAGTTCTTTGCAATGCATCACTAGAGCCACAACAATCAGTCAGTCTAATGTTAAAAATAATGATGATGAAGAAAGATAGCCAGAATCATATTGCATAAAACCTTATCCAATAATTAAAAGCAACGAGTTGTGTGCTATGGTAGCTAATTAGGTTATGTCCATTACTTATCATAAAAAGATAAAATTTCGATGTTGTTACGAAGTTAACTGTAAAGTAATGAAGAAAGTAAGGACATTGCCTAAATAGCAAACCATACAGACTGAATTACAGGGTGTTTGTACCTTACCTACTAATTTGTGGTGGTTTTATTAGCCTCTATAGGTGTTTTTACCTGTCTTTACCATGAGTTATCTTTGCTCTCTACCTAGCCTCAAGTGGTCTTCCACTATTATTATACTTAGATCAGAGAGACATAGGGGCTAACTTGACGACTGGCAAGACATACCTAAGCCCTTATATCCTTACTAGATTATATAAGTGACAGGAGGCATCTTTGTCTACACTTACAAGACTCAGTAGTGCATGCAGGACATTGTTGAGATGAAATTAGTGATCTTGACCCAGCACCTAACCAATCTTCTCAGCTTCTTCAGCCATATTCAGAGAAAAGATATTGTCAATACCTAGGTGTGGGACTAGAACCGCGGGTTTATTATCTTAGTATGTTTTTCTTCATCGTTTTGAGCTTGTGCTTTTATAACAATAATCCATTGATGCACGGCCGGGAGGGATTCTGAGGTAGAAATTTCCCTATAGTACCAAGTGTTATATTCTCTTTGATAGTACCTACAAACTGTGCTCATTTCACTCAAAGAGTCATTTCACTTCACTTCACTTCTCCTCTCAGACGAAGGAAATAATGTCAATGCTTCTTCTACACTACACAGTACTCCAGTACTCTGTGGGTAGAAACTCAGAATAGTTCTTTCTATATTCTGAGGGTAGAAAAATAGTAGACCAAAGAGTAGACCTAGCCAGTAATCATTGTGAGCCAAGCAAGAGTTGAAGATTGATGATAATACCTACTGGAAACGTCGTTTAGCTATACAATATTTACTCACAAGGGTTTTTTGAAGCCAATAAAGAAACGTAGTGCTTATTTTTCTTTGAACAAAAGCAAGAAGACGGCAAAGAGCATGGAAGACGGCGGATATTCAGAATCGGTGCACAAACAAACCTTCTGAGAAACAAACAAACACAAACAGACAGTCAACTCAACTGTCAAACCAACCAAAAAACCAAAGAGCATGCAAAAAACAAGACCACAGAGTATTATTATTGTTGAACAAGACAAACAAAGAGCATGAAGACAAACAACAAAAGTTCTTCTTCTTCTTCTTCTTTATTTTGGCTTCGCCGGCTTTTGCCACGCATTTAGCCACTACCATGTCATTATAATTCAAGTCAAGTCAAAGTCAGAGTCAGAGTCAGTAAATATAGACATAGACATAGACATAGACATATCATTTATTTGCTACTAAGCACACAAAATACACAACACTGAATTACAACAATAAGTATGTAAACTCAGGAGGGCCAGCTTACATCAGGATTCATTCAGGTGGCGTGGTTGTGCAGATTGGGAGTTGGATAAATTAAATGTCTTCTTCTTGACAACCATTGTTTTAATCTTCCAGTAAGTAATTACAATATTCATAAAATCAAGACACCACAACTTGTATCACATTATGAAGACTGGTTATTAATATCCTCTAGTTCAGATGAGATTTGATTCAGGCAGTAAATAGCGATTTGTCGCAAAGCGAGGTGCGCTGGCGGCCATCGTTCAAGAAGTGTTTTCTTGACATCCGCCGCCCCGCTCCCATCGGCACGACACTTCGCTAGAGGAACCTTAACCTCCAAGGTCCTCTCGTCCATAGACTTCTTCTTCTCGTGTCGATGCTTCAACTTCAATAGACAGGACAATCAATGCCCTTGACATTGACAATTCAACCACGCGCCGACACGGCCAGACTGACATACCGACCGTCCTCGGGCGTTATGGTATAGCATTTCTGAAACAAACAGTCCAATCACTAGGACATCCGCTCGTCCATCCTACAATCCACTGACAGGACTTCATTCTAGGAACATAAATTGCCAGAGTGGCATCAATCAAACACAAAATCATTCACATCAATATCATCATGATTGCCATGAGTAGCATCTAACACAAAAACATTCAAATCAAGACTTATGATTGCCATGAGTGGCATCTAACACAAAAACATTCAAATCAAGACTTATGATTGCCATGAGTGGCATCAAACACAAAATCATTCACATCAATACCACCATGATTGCCGCTTAATCAGGATAAGTGAATTCTTCTAACCGCCGCCAGCAGGTACCAATCTGACCTGGAAAACTTTTCCGCCGTCCCATCCCATCTACAAACCGCACCAGCTGGACCGGACAAGCGCATCCCCTCCACCCAGCCTGAGAGCAAGCTGGTCGGGATAACCGTCTCTTTTGTATGAGTGCATCCCCTCCACCCAGAATGAGAGCAGGCTGGTCGGGATAACAGCTTCCGACCAGGAAACACGTACATCTGGACCGGACCAGCGCATCCCCTCCACCCAACCTGAGAGCAAGCTGGTCGGGATAACCATCTCTTTTGTATGAGTGCATCCCCTCCACCCAGAATGAGAGCAGGCTGGTCGGGATAACAGCTTCCGACCAGGATCGACACATCTGGACCGGGCAAGCGCATCCCCTCCACCCAACCTGAGAGCAAGCTGGTCGGGATAACCATCTCTTTTGTATGAGTGCATCCCCTCCACCCAGAATGAGAGCAGGCTGGTCGGGATAACAGCTTCCGACCAGGATAAACCATGGGTGGGACCTTTACTTCCGGACTTTACTATCGAAATTAAACAGCAAACGGGTGTCTCCATCATGTCCAGGATCAACATCTCAACATCCCAGCTTAGCAAACAATGCATAACATAAAATATCCAGCTAGCATTTCTCTAGACTAGTGAAATCAAACAGTGACATCCAGGATCAACGTTTAAACATCTCAGCTTAACAAACGTACTTACATAAAGTGTCCAGATAACATTCCTCGTGACTAGTGAAATCAAACAGTGATATCCTATCCAGGATCATCATTTAAACATCTCATCATAACAAACACAATCATGTATGACATAAAATATTCTGATAACATTTCTCGGATTACGAAGTATCTTGTTCATCATAAATTACAATAACATTTTGTATAGGTAGGTACCTCATGCATGTCTCATCATGAAAGTATATACCTACTCAGAGTGTACCTGTGGTGTATTGCATATTCTGTGAAATAGTGACAGTGCATTGACATTTACAATTATGTAAACATGTGTGGGTACCTACAAACATGGCATGCAAGAAACTTCACAACTACCTGCAAAACACCAGTCTTGAATCACCAAGTAAGTTTATAACAGTGACGACGAGAATAAAATCGCGTAAAATTATAAAAACCAGTAGAATCGTGTAAATTTGTGTGTGATATAATGTCGGACATCAGATTTGAAACTTTTGATATGAACAATGGTGATTGGGAGTGTTATAAAGAAAGATTTGGATATTTTCTTTGTGCGCACGGCATAACCGACGCCATTAGACAAAAAGCCGTTTTTTTCGCATCGTGTGGCAGTGATTTGTTTAATTTAGTAAAATCATTGGTATTTCCGCAGTCGGTGAGCCAGGTAACTTTATCAGATGTAGAAACGAAACTAAATGAACATTTCAATCCGCGTCCCAATGAAATAGTCGAGTCATTCAAATTCCATAATCGTAAACAGGGTAAAAATGAATCAATGCAAGAGTACATAGCTGACCTAAGGAAAATGTGTAGATATTGCAATTTTGTTGATTTGGAACGAACTTTAAGAGACAGGTTGGTATGTGGAGTAAATGATACCAAACTGCAAGAAAATCTATTGAAGAAGGCTAGTCTTACTTATTCTACAGCAGTCCAGATGGCATTGCAAGCAGAGAAATGTGGAAAAGATCTGAAAGTACTCAATGTAATGGATATTGGAGGAACATCAGGTTTCAATTCAGCGAGTGAGAGCAGGGAAGTGGTAGCCGAGCAAATGGCAATGGATGTGAATGCAGTTGGAGAGGGGAGCAGGAGGAAGTTGTACTGTTAGACTGTTACCGATGTGGAGGCAACCACATGTATCACAAATGCAAATTTATATCAGCTAAATGTAATGCGTGCAATAAAGTAGGCCACATAGCAAAAATGTGTAAAAGGAATAATACTGGTGATGTCAAAGAGATTCAAGAGAGGGAAGGTGAGTTTTTGAATGGACTGCACTGTGTGGGAGGTTCATTACGAGAACCTGTAATATGGACTGAAATCAAAATAAATAATAAGTTGGTCAAGTTTGAAGTTGATTCCGGCTGCTCTTATACTATCATGTCACGAGAACAAGCGGACAGGATTTGGCCCGATGGATTACAGCTGCAGGAATGTAATCTAAACTTACATACTTGGACTAATACAAAGGTGCAAGTACATGGCAGTACTAAAGTTTTTATTGAATATAAAGATTTTAAAGGCTACTTGCAGTTGGTTATTGGACAGGGGCGAGGTAATCTTCTTGGAAGGAACTGGTTTAAGCCTCTGGAGATTTCAGTTGAAGGTATTAATCATATTAATTCCCTGGAAGTTGTAAAAGATGAAACTTTGACAAAGATCTTAAAAAAATATGAAGAAGTATTTGAAGGACTTGGTGAATATAAAGGACCCGAAGTTGTAATTACTTGCAAGAAAGATGTACAACCGAAATTTATGAGGAGTAGGCCCGTACCATTTGCAATACGAGACAGGGTGTGTGAAGAAATAGACAGGTTAGTGAGCGCTGGAGTTATTGAGCCTATAGCTTATTCAAATTGGGCAACACCGGTGGTTCCAGTAGTGAAGAAAAATGGAAGTATTCGTCTATGTGGAGACTACCGCTTGACTGTTAATGTAGCAACAGAAACAGATACATACCCTCAACCAACTATCAATGAGTCTTTATCTGAGGTTGCGGGTGGTGTGGTGTTTACTAAGCTAGATTTGAAAGAAGCATACACTCAATTAAAAGTGTCAGAGGAAACCGGAATGCTTCTGACAATAAACACATTGAAAGGTCTGTATAAAATGAAGAGACTTCCATATGGATTGAAGGCTTGTCCAGGAATATTTCAACGTGTCATGGCCACAACATTGGCTGGTATTAAGGGAGTAACGGTGTTGTTAGATGACATATTAATAAGTGGAAATTTAAAGCAGCATAATGAAAGATTGGAAAAGGTGTTGGCGTGTCTGAAAGAAGTTGGATTAAGACTTAACTGCAAGAAGTGTGAGATTGCTACAGACAGAGTAGAATTCCTTGGATATGTGGTGGATAAAAGTGGAATTCACCCTAGTGAGCAGAAAGTTAAATTGATAGCCAATGCTAAGAGCCCAACCAATGTAAAAGAACTCCAAGCTTTTTTAGGACTGCTGAATTTTTATGAAAGGTTCATAAAAGATAAAGCCACTTTATTAGAACCATTACACAGATTTCTAGATAAAAATGTGGAATGGAAATGGGGAAAGAAGGAAGAAGAAATATTCACTCATGCCAAATCAACTTTGTCTAGTGGAGATACATTAGTACATTTTGACAATAACAGGAAGATAACATTAACTTGTGATGCTTCAGAATATGGGGTAGGGGCTGTATTGGCTCACATAATGGATGATGGATCGGAGAAGCCGATAGCAATGGGATCAAGAACGCTATCAAAACCAGAACGCAACTATGCGCAAATTGATAAAGAAGCAGCGGCCATTATGTTTGGTTTAGATAAATTTAACCAATATGTGTATGGAAGACATGTGGTTATATACACTGATCATAAGCCATTACTTGGAATATTCAGTCCAAATAAAGCTATACCAAAAGTGTTGTCCCCAAGAATGATGCGATGGGCACTAAAAATAAATTCACATGACTATGAATTAAAGTATAAATGTGGGACTAGTATTGGAAATGCTGACGCGCTGAGTAGATGGCCGATGGAAGCTGAACATTGGAAGCCCAATACTGAAGATATTGAGGATGTATTGTTGCTGTCTGAGACACCTAGTGCGGTGCAATATTCGGCGAAGGATATTGCAGACCAGACTGGGAGAGATGAGGTGTTGGCTAAGATAAGATTTTGGATATTGAATGGATGGCCGGACACTGTAAATGATAGTAGATTGAAACTTTTTTGGCTGAAAAGAAAAGAATTATCTATTTCAAATGACTGCATTATATGGGGTACTAGAGTAGTTATACCGCCGCCAATGAGAGAACATATGCTTCAGTCGTTACACGAGACTCACGATGGCATAGTTATTTCAAAATCAATTGCAAGAAGCTATTTTTGGTGGCCAGGACTAGATCACGAGATTGAGGCATTGGTAGCAAATTGTGACAGCTGTCAAGTAAACCGGAACATGCCAGCAAGTACAGCTCATTCCTGGATCACTCCGTCTAATCCATGGCAGCGACTACACATTGATTTTGCTGGGCCAGTGGATAGAAGAATTTATTTAATTGTAGTGGATCCATATTCTAAGTGGCCCGAAGTGAAAATAGTAAAAACTACGTCGAGTGAATGTGCTATTAAAGCATTAAGAGAAATCTTTGCTGAGCAAGGGCTACCAGAGGTTTTAGTATCTGATAATGGGACAGCTTTCACATCAGAAAAATTTAAGAGTTTTTTGAAATGCAATGGTATAAGACATGTGTTGACAGCACCTTATACACCGTCTTCAAATGGTCAAGCTGAAAGATTTGTACAAACAGTAAAAAATAAACTGAAAAGCTTGGCTGGAGATGATATGGATATTAAACTGCCACGACTTTTGTTTGGTTTGAGAGTGGCGCCAAGTTCGGTTACAGGGAAAACTCCCGCAGAGATGTTGAATAAACGGCGTTTCAGAACGCGTTTTGATATCATGCACCCTTTCTCCAAGCAACCAATTGCTGAGAGACAGATAGAAAGCAATATGGAAGTACCAGTGAGAGCATTTAGACTGAAAGAGAAGGTGTGGTTGCGGAACTATTCCCGAGGTGAAAAGTGGATTAAAGGGGAAATAGTCAGAATTAAAGGACCAGTCCGGTTCTTAGTAAAGATGGATAATGGGCCGTTAGTGACCAGACACATCAACCAGCTACGAAGAAGGGATTCTGAAGCTACAGTTGGTGCTCCAGGACCTAGTGTGGCAACAAGGGAACTTCTGGGCATACCAAGTCAGGCAGTAGTAACATATGAGGGAGATAGGTTACAAAATAATTAAATTCATTGATATAAAATTATAATTAGAATAGTTAGTTAGGTTAGGGATCAAATAAAACAATAGACTTTAAATAACTAAATCCGTGTATTTAAAAGACTATGGGGGAAGGTATGTGGTGTATTGCATATTCTGTGAAATAGTGACAGTGCATTGACATTTACAATTATGTAAACATGTGTGGGTACCTACAAACATGGCATGCAAGAAACTTCACAACTACCTGCAAAACACCAGTCTTGAATCACCAAGTAAGTTTATAACAGTACCTATAACCACCGGAGACCACAGTCCAGTTGTCAAAAGAAGTGATCACCAATCAATAATAATTGTCTCCAATACTAAGATTATTTCGTCAAGTTGTCTCTTATTGTTTGTCGTAAATCAATAATGAACGTCTCGATATACCAACCAAGGTTACTTCGTCTACGCCACACACAATGTTGTCGGTGAATAAACGTCTCTATAAACCAAGGTTACCTCGTCAAAATCATATATCGCCGACTCGGCCTCATCATTTACAAAATGTCGTTTCAAGCAGACTGTGATTCGTATCGTCAGCATTGACGAAGGAGCCCCACTGGTAGATTGCCTCTCCACTGGAGTTTTACTATTTAGATTTACCTACGAGGCTGGACCACCGAATAGAAAACCAGACCTATGTCTATTGCTATGGTCCTTCATCCTTCATGGATCTTTAAACCTAGAATCATGATTAGGTAGGTACCTAGAATCACCTAGCTCCAAAGAGAAGGATTCGATGTATGATCATTCTTCGCGGTAGTATCTCACACTAACTTTTGGAAGTAAGAACTACCTATCTAAATCTCTTTATTTTACCTATTCCAGACTATTTTTATCGTTAGTACGTAACGATGATTGCAATAGGTACTGATGCATCAATAGTAGCAAAGAATATTCTTACTGAAATCTCAAGAAAACATCAGTCCAACTTTTGAAATCAATGATATTGCTTATAATGTTTATCTAAAACCATATCGCAGCATAGATGAATATTAGACGATAAAAGTAGTTAGTCAAAAGCAAGTACAAATATAAGCCATTAACAGTGAGGGAGATCTCAGTTTAGGACAAACTACATACTAGTCATTATGAGTGTTCTATCATCAGAGTTTAATTTAGGAGCGTGAAACCACTGGTTGACCAATAAACCATATTGTTTTGTTTTGTACAATAGGTAGGTTTTGTTTTGTACAATAGGGTACTCCTGATTAGAGTCCTTGATTTCCTTATGTATGAGATTCTGCCCATAAGTGAATGAAGAAGTAGAATATTATTCCTAAGATCGTATGTTTGATATAACTGTAGTGTTCAACCAATTGTAGTGTTCGTGTCATAACTGTCAGATCGGTCCTTTAATGATTGCCTAGCAACAAATAAACTGAAGAATAACTCACACACATAAAAACAAAAGAACTAAAGAATTCTCAATTATTCTTCAATTATTATTACTACTCGACTGGAAGGAAAACCTACGTTTCTACTACATTTCATCAATTATATCCTGTAGTATCCTATATTTTACCGTTGCGAATATTTATAATCACTTTAGTATCAATAATAAGACCTTATTTAATAATCAAAATGAAGATTTAACAATTCGCGAATAGGACTAAACATGGGACACAATCGGTTGAATAAGAGATTTTTAAAGTCTTGCTACGTACAACTTCAGAGTTCAAAGGAATGTTCAAAGTCTACATAACAATCGGTTGTTCTTTCGTATAGGCTAGCTAACAAAATGAATATGCTTCTATCATGGCTTATAGACTCAGGACTTTCAATTCCCATGTCTGTCCACCAGGAAGGGCTTCAGGGTTCTCTTAAATTGAAGCCCTACTTCGGAGACGGGAATAAACTACTCTTGTGTCTTCCGTCCGAGGTCACACAAAACACAACCCATCGATTGTTCATTTGATTGATAACACTAACGGTCACTAGAGATGGTCGTTAAATCAATAAACTGCTTTTATTAACAGCTTTTTAATCCTGTTGACCATTAACGAAAAACTGTTACGTTAAATTAATTTCAAAACCGTCAATGACACACCTCTAACGGTCACCCATACTAATTGAATAAAACTGCACATCAAATAGAATAAAAACAGTACGTTTACTGCACATCACAGCAGTCAGCAGCACGAACGATGCATTCTCCATCTTTCAAAATCATTAATTCAAGCGAACTACATACAGCACACTGTGCACAGCGCTTAGCGCAGCGACTACTCGCTACACTGTCATCTCTTCAATCTAGGCTAGTAAAGATAGCAAGTCATCATTAGGATTACAAAAAGAAAGTCATTTCCAACGTCATGTTTTCGTCAGCGCGATCTAGAAATTGGTCATTTTTAGTCACGCCATCTAGTTATTAATTCAGTTACTATCTTACGTCAATGCCGTTGTTCTACCAAAAACGAGTCTCGACAAAGTTCGTCATAGCTGTGAAGAAGCTTCCTCAAATTACCTAATAAGTAGGACATCAAGCAGGTTCTGAACCTCACCTTTAACCATCAGCCTTTCTACCAGTGCTTATACAATATTGGCACCGTCGGTCGGTCGCGTCGTGCACTATAGTAAGAGTCTACTATGTATTATAAATTTACTTTCATAGATTCAAAATAAAAAATTCATTCATAATTCTCAATAGTCTGGTCTGTTAAACTTTCAGTCATGAAAACTACTTTTCCTACGAACTTATGATAATCATTATCAATTTTATAGACAATAGGTACTAGGTAGGTTTGTCACAAAAGCTTTCTTTACAAGAGAACAAGATGATTCGCAATCAAACAAAACCAAAAACTGGCTCACCGGATTATATCCACTCCTGGCGGTGCTCATACTGATCAACCTCTTAGATCAGTGCTCCACCACCATCCTCCCGTCTGGACAAGTAGGCATCATGTTTCCAGGCTGACCGCATGTGTAGCGGGTCAAAATATTCTCGTTCTCCATAGTATTGAATGAAATATGAAACATCTATTAGGCTTGCAGTAGTTGCAGTCGGATCTCGTACCAAATATTCGGAGCGTAGCTCATTACAGCTTGTTTGTGTAGACCAGAGGGGTGATTGGCGAACTTATGTAGACAAAGTTAGTCAGCGCTTTCCATCAAATATGACAGTAAATCATGATAAATCTGACAGATTTGACAGTCCAGCGATCAACGAACGCCTTGAGAAAGCATTGATGACATTTAGCAAATTCTTTGCAAGAATGATGTAACGGCCCATAGAAAGGCCATGTAAACGCGATTGTGGAGCACATTCGCCATGTTTTTTTACGCTGATAATCAAAGAGCATGTGCTGATAATGGCTGTCAAATGGAAACACCTCGAAGGCTGTCTGCAAGCGCGTCTTGCCAGCTAAAAACTTGTGTTTTAGAGCAAAATTGGCAAATTATTGTAAAAAAAGTGTTTGAAGAAGTGCGAATTCGAATTTTAAAATGGAAACACCTCGAACGCTATAGAACAAGATCACAGAGTACTATTGTTGAACAAGATCAAGATTGTTTTCCTGCGTTTTGCCAGCTGCAAACTTATGGTAATCTAACAAAATTTGCAAATTATTGTACAAAGAAAGTGTTAGAAGATTTCACGGCAAGATACCATTGGCTCAACAAAGAAACGTTCGCGGGATGTAATACCTTTGCTTTCCGAACGTGTCCGGCCGACAGTGATTAGGAGTGATATCAAGGTACTTAGGTTCTTTGTCCAAAGTTCTCTAGCTCATCAAAGACTTGTAGGTTAGGTATGATTTTGTAGAATAAGAGTTTTAGATCAAATGAACCTACTCTGTATTTATTAGTTAGGTTAGTATATTTTCGGCTTTGCTCATACCAACATGGCATGGCCTGAGGCCATTTGAACAACTTGTGCCAGGCATCGTTCTGTCTGCTTGGATGTGGTCAACCATGCTCTCAATTCCGCAGAAGTGTTGAGGAAGTACATAAACTTCCCTACCCGGTACCCCCTTCTTTATAATATTAGTGTGATTACATTGAGTAAAACTATGATAATTAATAAGTGCACTAATATTTCATAATAATTATTTATTCACATTGCATATTACTTGTTACAGGAGATTCTGACTATGCACAGAAGCCGTTTATGATGAGGCCTATTTTAAGAACTGCTGAAGAGTCACCTGAGGAGTTCTACACCTAGCCTGGCATAGTAAGGCTTAGCTATGGACAGTGGTTTTTGTGTGAACATCCTGCGGAAACTTATTTGATATACCTATACATTGGCGGAGAAGTACCTACTAGATATTGTAACTTTTTTGAAGTACTTAATACAATATCTATGCTTCTTGAAAGTGTGTTTAGCAGTAAATGTGTTTGTCCCTGTGCATGTTAATTATATTTAATGAGAAATTTTAATTGTGTAGCTCTAGCTTCCATCATAAATTTGCTTTGGACTTATTTACTGCTCCACCTCATAATGTATCTAATAATAAAATGATAAAGGTATTTTGCATTTAATTGTAATATAAATATATACCTTGTTAATGTTATTTAAATAATAAGACTTACAATAAAATTACATATATTCAGTGGAATCCATTCAATTGTTTTATTCATGACCTAGAATACCCTATTAGTGAATTAGGATGCATTTGAAATATAGAGAACAAAAATAGATGTAGGTAAATAATAATATTTTGTATATAAAATCCAGAGATCAATTCTTTTACAAAATATAAATGTTTGACAGAAAAAACTTCTATGTTATTTTAGCTCATGCAAATATATAACTCCTGCAATGCTTCGTGCCTTAGGGTTGATATCGGTTACATCATTCACCATCTGCTCTTCTATTTCTATTCGCCTCCAAATTCCTGGCCCAGCAAGGTGCATCATTATGATCTATAAAAAAACAAGAAAAATTAAAATAATAATAAGTACCTAAACTGTGAAATCTTAAGTTCATTTATTTATATTATTTATTTGAGACTTTTTAAGTAAATAAAATCTACTTGCTCAGACTCCCACCAGTATCGACAACTTATCTAGCATTGGTTTAGCTTACTGTGGTTTGATATTTGTCAATATTTCTATCATAGAAATGCTAATAGCTTACCACGGCAAGCCAAATGGTTATTGAGAATGGCCATAAGTAATACTAAGGAGCATACCTACTTTATTGACAGTCAAAATATTTCTATGTACCTACTTTTATTAATGTTCATTCTTACCATGTGACGAGACCATTTCAATGATTGTGAGTTTGTGACTGGTAGGTAGGCATAAGGGTCATCCGCCTTCCTTTTGTACAATAATTATGGATTTCTGAAAATTTACGTATACTTTAAAAGGGTTAAAATTAAAAACACTAGGCACTTCTTCATATTTAGTATTAATTGTAACCACCTGTTTGTGATTTTAATGATAATTTAGGATAAATTTTAGGTAGGTATTAGGATGAGTGAATTTGTAAATATAATAGAAATTAAAAAAACATGCAAACCATTCGATCCAGCCTCCACCGTCACGACGACCACTGACCGCCAGTTTTTAGGAGGCCCGAGGCCGTCACCCACGCCTTCGAGCTTGCGGGCACAATCTTCCCATGCCTTGACAGCCCTTTGTTGCACGAAGGGCCGCCCGCCCGCCCCACTATTGAAGGTGATAGCTCGATTGCCTTCAACAAACTCAATGAGTAGTCGATTCCCAAAGTCAGGTGGAAAACTGGCACCAAGCTTTGAAAAAAATCGTTTGTAGATGGATGAACTTGAGAGAGTTAAGATAAAGGATGATCATGAAGGAACAAGAACTTGGAAATGCGAAAATTACACAGTTGAAAAACGCCGGCAAACAAAAATATCACCAACCACTACGCCGGCCAGCAAACTTTTTTATCAGTCAGTCATGCATGTGTCAGTGTCATTGTCATGTCAGTCATTTACACAGCACAGACCACAGAGCAAACAAGATTTTTGAGATAATGCTGTTGATTTAAGTTGGTTAGACATTTCGTACCCGGTCCTTGCTACAATAGTACTTCGGAAATAAGTCGGGTTAGAATGATTTGCAAACAACTTCACGTTGTAAAATTCCGTAATGACAACTTGATGACTAATTGATGACAAGACAATAGAATGATCAAACGACCTGCATGATCCCTCTTGCGCACAAACTCCAAAAAACTGTTTCATGTTATCATGATCTTGATGATAAGTTCGCCAATCACCCCTCAGGTACTGAATTCATGGTGTATCATGCTGTCATTCTGACACGGCACTCTGACTGATGTGACAGATCCAGATATGACCTCTTCGGTCATTGTGCAGTTAGGATCCTTGTTTGAGAATCCATAGTCAAAGAGCAAATTCAGTCAGATGCTGTCTTTTCACATTTAGGTACCTACTTGACAACATAAAGATTTCATCAAGTAGTCTTGGAAGAATTAATAGTTTTCAATCTAGCCATTACAATTTCTTTCTTCGAACTCCGTGTGATAGGGTCTACATTGAAATAAGCTAGACTAGACATGCACAGGCTTTCAGCGATTTCGTTGATGCAGATATTCATTTAACTTCGGTTACTTTATATCAGCCATTGATTGATATCCTTATCAGACTTATCCAGGTCAAACTTCAATAGCAGGGTCTGTTTGATTCAAACGTAACGAACGGTAGGTACATGTTACGCTGCTAAAAATGGCTACCATCTTACTCAAAATTTCTCAGAAACTCCAGATGCTCCTCATTTTGCAGCACGTTCGATCCCACAACTGATGTAAACTCAGGAGGGCCAGCTTACATCAGGATTCATTCAGGTGGCGTGGTTGTGCAGATTGGGAGTTGGATAAATTAAATGTCTTCTTCTTGACAACCATTGTTTTAATCTTCCAGTAAGTAATTACAATATTCATAAAATCAAGACACCACAACTTGTATCACATTATGAAGACTGGTTATTAATATCCTCTAGTTCAGATGAGATTTGATTCAGGCAGTAAATAGCGATTTGTCGCAAAGCGAGGTGCGCTGGCGGCCATCGTTCAAGAAGTGTTTTCTTGACATCCGCCGCCCCGCTCCCATCGGCACGACACTTCGCTAGAGGAACCTTAACCTCCAAGGTCCTCTCGTCCATAGACTTCTTCTTCTCGTGTCGATGCTTCAACTTCAATAGACAGGACAATCAATGCCCTTGACATTGACAATTCAACCACGCGCCGACAAGTACAAAAATTGCCAGAAAGTTAAAATAAAAAAACAGTTAAAATTCTGGTAATTTGGATGGATCTACTTAATACATGTCATTGTGTGCTACAGTAACAAATGGGCCACGACTCAGCATTGATGCCCACTGTCTGGGTCTTTACTGAAGCATTACATGGACTTTTTGAGAGAACTCGAAATGCAATGATATGCAGTTTTGTTTCATTTGCCTACACTTATGTATGTTCACGAACACTCAACAGTTAATAATCCACCATTATTACACTTAACATTCGCTAAAACACAAATTTCAGAAAATAAAACAAAAAGACAACATACCATCTCAAAGTCCCGTCAGCGTCATTATAGATTCTTAAGATCTTGCTAATAAAATAAAAAAAAATGGATTTTGAAGTTTAGGAAACTTCTCCAGTGGCTAAATGCACAAGCCGTGCGAAGCCTAAAAAAAAATGTCACTGTCTCTGACAGGTAGTGTGGGTGACGGTGACGTGACTGACTACATGACTTGACTCAAAGAGAATGTAACACTACGACAGAATCTTGCTTGCCTCAGTCAGTCAGTCAAAGAGCAGTCAGTCCAGTCATGCTCTTTGAGTCCAGTCGCTGAACTTGACTCACTGACTCACTGCACCTGCATACATGCTCTTTGCCTGCATAGATAGATTGAACTCGATCACCACTTAGCACTATTACTCCTAGCGGTTGATCACAGACCAAAGAGCACAGACTACTAAAGATGATTCTATTCTTGCCACTAAATGCTCTTTGATTCTTGCTTGTACCACTTGCTTTGCTTCACAGAGTACTATTGAATTGATATCCTGCAAAGAGCATAAAAGTTAACTGACTTGCTTGCTCCTCGCTCAGTGCAAAGAGTAAAATAATCGTAGTGTTTTTATTCTCTTTGACAATCAAAATCGTATTGATTTTTCGTATTTTGTAAAAAATTTGTTGAACGAATTCTCTAATTCTGTGGAACGAACGGTTCAATTATCACTACCACCAGCGAATATTAATGTTTTTATTTTATTAGTGCACCTATCAGCACCTATGGTCCCAAAGTTCTAATTTCAGAGAAATTATGGAGGTTCAATTTGGGCCTAACTCCGTTGACGAGCCGGTAAGTGGTAATTCCTTTATTTTTTTTTATTTTAGATAGTTCTGCATTGATTTGAAAGTAATTTCATAGAGCCCAGTGCTTTACTATGCATAATTATGCCGTCTTTTAGCCCAAGAAGATCATACCTATGTCAGCAAACATTTCTAAGGTCTTCTTGAGATTTTGTTCAATATCAATAAAAAACAATTGCTTAGTCAGCCTATATTCGCATTTAGTCCAGGGGTGGTTAAAGCATAACTCGATATGCGCCATAATTATGTCCTCCCACTTGCTACCGCAACCCTAAACTTAGCCCTGTGGCTGCGGGGTCTCCATTCAAACGATGAGCCACCTCCTTGTCTGCCCCTTGTGCCCTACCTGCACTAGGGAGGGCCTAACAAACGTCACATATATTGGAGCAAAGGTGGCAATGTTTTACTCAAATATTGTGTTGTTTCGTCCATTGAAACGCAAGAAGAAGACCTCTGATTTTCGTAATGGAATACAAACAAATTTTCATGTTATATTTTCTAGAATCTGCTCTACAAACTTCAATGCAAAGTCAAAGTCTTCAACACGGTCGACACCCTACCAAACCGTGGGTACAATCTCGTTGCTAGCAGCAGCAAGTATGGATTAGTGTTTGTTGGTGTACCAAGTGGATCCTTGTCTGGTATGTGCAGCTACAAAACAAGAACATCTAAATCTAACTGGTAAAATCTTAGTAAGCGGTGGAACTTAGATTAAAAATACTTTTTTATTAAGTAGTAGTTTGTATGAGTAAGTGTCCAACTCGGGTGATGAAGTTTTTGAGTTTGAGTTGATAAGAGAGGGCTATTGTGAATGGACACTTAATGAATTATCATGAGACTGCAGATCTTTTTGAAGAAGAGAGTTTCACATAATGTGACACAATCAGAACTAATATCAATAGTAACAGTAGGTTTAAAGGTACTGTTTTAGCAGTTGAGTAACTTGGCAATGTTAATGTTGTTGAGATTATGATGTCTGCATGACATTGTATTCAACCAACATATTTGCTTGATTTTTTCAGTGTACCAACTTCATCAACTAGTTTGCAAAGAGCCAGAACCTCCACATTTATCAGTGATCCTTCCGGAGAAACCAACACATGTTTCAGTGAGCTGTGACTATGAACTACTGGCTGTCACTGGAAGGACAATCCTTTGTGTTTACAAAGTCACTGACTTCCAGAACCCTGTAAGTACTTCTGTAATTGAAAATAGGTACATAATATTTTAGTTATGATTGTATTTTCATATTAGTAAACAGGGTGAGGCAACATTTTTGGAGGATATCTGTACATCCACTCAAATAATTAAAACAGTCATAAATTCACTAGCTTACTCGCCCGCGGCTTCGCTCGCGTTGTACCTACCTTGGTAAAATATAGCCTATGTTAATTCGGAAAGTCCATGCTACACATTGGTGAAATATTTTTTTAAATCGGAGTTGTTTCGGAGATTACCACAAACAAACCAACTTTACCTCTTTATAATATTAGTATAGATGAGTATAGAAGACTAGGCTGGTCTTTCCTGAGTATGATTATTATTTTGTTTTATATAATGTAACATCTATTTATAGGAGATTGTTAAGCTTGCTTAGTATAGAAAAATGTTATTATCCTTCATGCACAGAAAGTGGAGCCAGTACTGTCCATCAAATATGAGCTGAGTTCACCAACTTATGTCTCAGCAATGCAATGGAACCCTTGCATCCCCGACTCCATTGCTCTGGCATTTTACGATGGAACCCTATATGCGTGCCAGGTCGGAACTCGGCAAGTGAAGAATGTGCCATCTAAAGCTAGGTAAATAATCTTATTTATGACTATTTTGTCCTGTGATCATACAATATAATAATCACAAAATATGTGACCAGCTGTGACAAAAGGAAGGGGAGGGGGGGTGGGAAGGTCATGAAATTCGTGTTACGTACTTTGTGGATGGCTCCCTAATTGGAATAATGGTTACTTTTAAACAATAGATTAAATAAAACAGCGTCATCAATTTTTCGAAAAGAAAAACTGTTGTTGCATTATCTCGAATTTTACGACTTCTGAAACACGTCTTGAAAGTCAAAGCACCATTTCAACCTACAAACATGTCTCATAATATTTTCTCAGATGTATCTGTTGGAGTCCCAAAGGGAAGCAACTGGTGACTGGCAACAGTGACGGCTCGTTACACCAGTTCAAACCGGATCTGACCCCTGCTAAGGCAATACCGGCCCCCAATCTTTTCGAAGGCGCTCCAGTCGAAGCTTTGGCAGTGTACTGGATTTCCACATTCCAGTTTGCTGTGGTCTATAAGAATGCTGCTGCTAATAGTCGTCCATGTAAGTTTCTAAACATAGAGAAAGCAATAGAGTGCCGGTGTTCCTTCTCAGTCACACAAAAGAAAGAATAATTTTTACAAAATTCATCATATTTTTATAATATTTTTTGTTACTTATCGCGTCCCGCCCCGCCTTTTTCTTTGGTTGGAACATCTATGTTCTAAATTTTATACTACGAAACTGTATTCACGCAACGCATTGCTGGCTATTGGGCCAGATACTAAACTAAGTCCATGTTTCTGAACATTTAGGTACATTTAGGTAACCTCTGTCTACCACCATTTTAATTACAATTATTAATTTACAGCTGTTACAATAGTGAACACGCCAAAAGGAGGGCAACCTTCTTGTCTCAACTATGAAGACATTTGCTACAGTATGGGATCTATCAGACCGTGGTATTACTTTCTACATGGAATGGCTCAATGGTATGAACTCATTGTTAAGAGAACCTGCCCTCTGTCCTGCCTATATCTTATCTCTCCTTAAACTTTTCAACAAGTTTACTACCTATTAGTCCACTGGGTCTTTTCGAACTCCGATTTTGGACACTATTGATAGTTTGATACCTACATTTTAGATAATCTAATTTAAACCACAACATAATAAAATAATTGCATTTCTTACAGGACATTGAATGTGGCATTTGTTTTGTTCTAGGAACATGATATTGTCGGCTTCATCTAACAGCATGGAGCTCGCGACAATTGGGTCCTCGGATGGCGCAAACTGGTTACAATGGTGTCAGGTATTCATCCAATACTTTTATATGCATAGATATCCACACAATGTTACCAGATAACTGGAAACCCTATTTTGATATTATTAAAGTTGTCTGTTGTTTGTTTTTTTAATTAGATGGACTCCTTTTGAATCGAAGCAGTATAGGTCTTATGTTGGTATCACGTGAATGAAGCTATGTAGTATTATTAAAGGAAAAAGTTCAAAGTAGGCATTGAACAAAACACTATTGATTTAAATTCCAATGTTTTCAGCCTGACGAAGCAAGACCGGAACTGCCACTTACGGATAAGAAGCAAGAAAACTATCCTGTCGGTGTTTCTATCGATCTATGCGCTATACATCAACTACCTTGGGGTAAGTAAATCACACTATCACACTAATATTATAAAGGTGAAAGTTTGTGTGTGTGTTTGTTACTCATTCACTTCACACTCAAACGGCTGGACGGATTTGAATAAAATTTGATACCAGAGTGAAATCAAAAAAACATTATCTACAATCGTCTGGCAAATTACAAATTATCATTACTAATGAGGTGAGTGTTTCTATTTCGCAGGTGAAAACGAAGTTTTGCCTCATATGCCGCTCCTACACGTAGTTTCCCAAACCGGACTCCTGACGATATTCAACGTTATCAACTTGAACAAGCAAGCTCCGCAGATATGCAGCCCGCCGCAACTCTTGAATTTACCTGCGGGAGGCTTGAGTAGGTAGGTCCTTCCTTCCTTCTCGTTATACTCTTGACAGAGTAGTCGTGGTCATCATGACGAAGGGGTTGTGGCAATCTTGTCGCGCCATTCTGCGTCATTCGTCGCGTACCGCAGCCTTTCTGGTGCATTCATGCAGTGAACCATCCAATGCAGCCTTGATTTGGTCGGTCCATCTCATGGGCGATCTGCCACGTGCTTGTGTGCCCTCAACTCGACCCTGCACCATTTTTATTTATATACTTTTGTAGTCTGGAGCGTAGAATATATAAGAACTTTTAAATGTTATTTAGTTACAAAATATTTAGTTGTGACATGTTTAATTTCAGTAATATTCCTGGAGAAGTGCCCAAAGAAGCGGAATCATCCATACCTGAAGCAAAGGTAGGTTGTTTTATGAATAAAAAAAAATTGACGACCTCTGTGGCGCAGTGGGTGAAAGACCGCCTGAGACGCAGAGGTTGTGGGTTCGATCCCCGCTGCGGGACAAATGTTTGTATGATCCTCAAATATTTGTCTCGAGTCTGGGTGTTTTCTATGTATAATATGTATGTATTTTGTAGTGTATCAGTCATCGGTTACCATAACACAAGCATTAAATTGCTTACCTTGTGACAAGGTGACAATGTGAAATGTCCAAGGATATTTATTTATTTAGTCAAATTTAGTGACGAGTTGAGCTTTGATGTTTGGTTTACTGCAACGATGCCTTGATAAGATCAGTATTAAGTGAGTCGATTAGATATCACGAAAAGTACTAGTTATATTATGTTACTAACTGTGCCCCGCCGTGAATAAGTTCACATATTATATACCTCCCGTTCCCGTGGGAATACCGAGATCAGTAGCTTATGTGTTAATCCAGGATATAAGCTAACTTGGTACCAAATTTCATTCAAATCCGTCCAGCCGTTAGAGCGTGAATGAGTTAGGCTGCGTTTCCATTGACGCGGAGCTGTGCGGAGCGGTGCTTAGCGGTGCATGAATTGACCAATCACTATGCTCGAAATCGCGGAGCAGAGAAACGCAGCCTTACAAACACACACAGACTTTCACCTTTATAATATTAGTGTGAGAGTGTGATGAATTTGCCCACAGCCACAGGCCGTACCCGTCATCACGCCGGTCGGTAATTCTAACGTTTCTTCGGCCGCGCCAATAAAGGTGCCAAGCTTCACACCGAGTGCAATGCCCTCTGCGACTCAACACAATTTTGCCGACAAACCTGCTACAGTGGTAAATAATTCGCATTCATTATTGGACTTGCAATTTGTAACCTGTCACGTGGGATGCTAACTATTATTATCAAAGCATAAATGATTAGGAAGAGAAGCCTGACTTCGCAAAAACATTCATTTAAATAGACTCTTACAAGTCACGTAAAAAGAACTCCGAGGGGTAGGGGGGTATGTTTGCGCATGGGTTCTATCGCTCACGAACCAATAGCACTCGCCAAATCAATGTTATGAAATGCATCGCCTCCACTAATCGGACCTAAAAATCGACTACAGCGCAGCTTTTCCTTACAAAGTTCTTTTTACGTGGCGCGACCTATACTACGACGCAACAAAGTTCCATTAGCTAAACGCTTCGTGCCTGCTGCTTTTAATGCTTAAACTTGCAACTAGTTTCGCTGTTAATTTAAGTTTTTAATTAATTAATTTCTGGCGCAGGCCAAACCCCAGCCTACCATTCCACCAGAACCTAAACAGCCGCCTTCGCAACCACTACCGAGCCAACCACAGCCTTCGCAACCACCGCCGAGTCAACCACCGCCGAGTCAACCACCGCCGAGCCAACCACCGCCGAGCCAACCACCGCCGAGTCAACCACCGCCGAGCCAACCACCGCCGAGTCAACCACCGCCGAGCCAACCATCGCCAAGCCAACCGCCAGAGAACGCAGCGCTCAAAGCCGAACAAGAGAGAAAGAACAAGGCGAAGGCTAACCAGGAATTAAAGAATATGCTTGTGAAAGAGGTCAACGACTTCCAGAATGATCTGTACAATTTTATGCTGAAGACACGTGAGACTCAAGCTAGGGTAAGTATTATCAAACTCGATACTACAGACAGAGTAAGGCTGTGTCCCCAGTAACTGTTAGCGGCTGACTGAGTTTGCGGCGTATCGGTTTAGTACGCCCTTCCACATATTTGAAATGGAGTGTCCACAGTTTGCTAGTTTTGCGCTCACTGTACACAGTTTGCAGCGTTACGCGCGCCGACTCAGCTCGGCGGCGATATGGTTGATATGGCGAAAATTGATCTAAGTTTGCAGCTAACTTAAATTTCAGTTTGCCACAAATTTGCGGCTCACTCAGTCGGCCGCTAACAGTTTGCCTACTGTGGACACAGCCTAAGTAATGTCCCATGCTCACTGTAGCTCCGAAGCGCTCGTGACGAAGCTTGCTAAGACGTTCTTGATAGATCATTAAAGTTAAGCAACGGAGCTACTACTACTTGGAAACGATACCATGTGGCTTAACATCTGAGCGCTTCCTTCGGTACCTTAAATTATCTCTATAATATGTACTATTTGTTAGTTATTAAGTATTTATTATTATTTGTTAGTTATTATTATTATATTTATTAGGTATTCGTATTGTGACATTTCTTACCTAAGTGAAATTCGAGTCTTTCCGCTATTTTTAATCAGAAAGAAAACTAGGTTGTTCAAAACATATTTACAGAGCGCTTCTCTATTACTAATTTGTCAACCTTGTAACTTTTTCTATAGTTATATTCTATTTATTGTATTCAGATACAACGCGACATAGAATCCATCAACTCTAACTTCAATTTCAACTCTCTTGACACTGAAGAGCTTAAAAAGGAATGCTCAATAGATGAACTCAGAAACGCTGTAGTACAACTAAAGTTGGAGCTAGTTCGCGCCTGCGCGGTCATTGCTGAAGCAAGGACGCATTCTAAGTAAGTGTTAAACTGCTTATATTATAATTTCTTTTTTAAATGTGGTTACCCACTTACAGTCGGTCGCAATAACCAGTATCTTTGGTTTTGCTTACTGTGGGTAGTTTTTTGTCATTCTTTGTATGGAAGTTATGTTAAATATCTACCCACAGTAAGCAAAGGTCCATGTGCACCTAATGACACATTTTTATTATAAAAAATGTTAGGACGTCTGTCGTCTATACACGTTGTGATTCGCTTAATAACTTCTTTCCAATACTACACGGCACACCGATTAAGGGCCGAAATTAATATTCAATCCGACGAACGATCGCAGATCCATCTCCATAGCAAATTTGTTAGACAACACAATTTGTAATACACTTATGACCGATAACAGCGTTGCTATGGCAATAGATGTGCGATCGTTCGTCGGATTGAATATTAATTTCGGCCGTAAGACGTCTATGCAAGCATTTGTTTGAACTATTTCAGTGCCAGGGAATACCATAAGTGGAGCCAAGCGGATCCGTTGACCGCCAAACGCGTTGCATCCGTGGAAAAGATGGCGTACTACGTACAGACACAGTTGGATCAGGCCCAGGAGGCGTTGGCTTACAGATGGAACAAGGCGAGAAATGAGACCAACAGGTGAGAAATATTATGAACATTGCATTTACGTATTTGAAAGTGGCTAACAATAATTATTGTTACACACGGGAAATTACTCACGTAAAATTTAATCTATTTACAGGAGGAATAACGAAGTTGCACTTGGTGGCCACCAAACTCTGTTTTCGTTATTCCTCCTAAACTATACAAAATGAAACTATTACATAGGTATAAAAAAAAAGCTTATGATAGGTTTCACAAACTGAACATTCAGTTTTTAAAATTCCTTTGTTCAACGTAATAATAAAATAAAATAGGCGGCGGCGCTAGTTTCACCCATACAGGCACCTTAAGAAAGACTCAAGGAACAAATTGGTAGCCGACGACACGCGGCGACGACGTGTCGCAGCGACACTACTGTTTCTATGTATTTCTAATAAAGTAAGTAAAAAAAAGTGTATTTATAATACCTAATATTTTCGAAAGAAATGGAGCGGCAGACGTCACTGTCGCCCGCCCGGGATCAATTACTACTACTATCAATTATTACGGCTACTTACGCCCGAGTAACGTCGAGCGAGTTGCTTTTAAAAAACAATTAAACAATTTCATTGAACATTTTCATCTGCTGTTCCCGATTGCAGTCGAGTTTGAAATCATGACTGCAGCAACATAACGCAACGTCGCTGCGTGAAGTCGGCTGTCAACTTGTACCTTGAGTGTACACTTATACCTTCATTCCAGGCCCGGGAAGCATATGATCCGGCCGATCCTAGACGATGTGTACCAGCCCTTGGTGACGCAGCAAGAGATCCTCAGTCGCCAGCAGGCGGTGTTGAGAACCTTGCGCAAAACTCTCAACGAATGCGACATTGGACCCGTGTTCAAATCCTCGTCGCTGCTCAGAAACACACCCTTCAAAAATAAGTAAGTAATAGTTTTAAACTTTCGCGATCTTTATAGGTACATATTTTAAATGAATATTTTTAGTCATTTTAGATCGTTCTAAGATGTCTAAGGGGTAGTCAGAGTTATGTAAAATACATGCTATACAAACAGACTACAAAATTGAATATTAATCTTACAATTTGTAACAGGGACCCTCTCTCGAAACTCACCAAAAACATCCTCAACATGAGCATAGAACCTCAAAACGCGAAGCTAGCAAAAGGCCTGCTTACTGTACAAAAGCTAGAGGCACTGAAAGATGCCCTTTCGAATCGCAAGACCGTCAAAATCAAGCCGGTTAATGTTGAGTTGAGGCAGCACTTTGTGTCTATGAAGGAGAACTACGACAGGATTGTGAGGGAGAAAATGGCGCAGGCGCAAGTGATGGCGGATATGCAGGGGAGTGAGCAGAATATGCAAACTCAAACTCCGGAATATAAAGACGGTAAGTCGCGTAATAGAGAATGGAGGAGGCCTTCACCCAACAATGATAATGATGATTAACAACATGCCTATCAATATTTTGAATGATGTGGCGTGCTACTTGAATCTTACAAAATGTTGGACATTTTCAAGTTAAAAAATATAATTATAAATTAGGCTCTTATAAATTGTCTTATTCAATAATCTGCAGATAATGCGATTAAAACATTAATAAACCTATTAACCTAACACACTTTTCGGTAAAAATGGACACTTGGATGTTGTGACGTTTAGGGAGGGGGGTACAGAAACGTTTCGGCGCGTGCGTTACCATGGGGGGGGGGGGGGGGGATCAAAAGTTGTTGCGTTGCGTTATACATAAACGTTAGGTTAGGGGAAACTGAATCTAAAGTAACCCATACTAAAACTGAATTTAAACTAAAAATACTTTTATAACATATATAGGTACCTATATTTCAGACACAAATCAAGAAAATACTCAACCGAAGACAGAATATATTGACCCGGTGAAACAAGAAGTAAAGTATTCAGCGCCGGCTCAGAGCATATTTACGCCCTCAGGCAAACCCGCTCAGCCCGGTGTCGTCAGGAATTTATTCACGGACGGTATGTTTATTCGTATGCGCTAGTGGATAACGCAGCTTTTCCATTGGCAACGAACGAGGAATGGGTTTGTCAGAGCCAATAGAATCGCTTCATTTTTCGAGGCTAGGTAAATGAAGCGATTCTATTGGTTCTTGACCAACACAATCCTCTCTGGTAAAAAAGCATCCCTGGCCCCAAGTTGAAGCCCATGTGTGGTGCCGGCATGAAAGAGTAATAACAAACACACTTACATACTTACACATACACAAACTTTCACTTTCAAAACTATCGTGAGTTGTATTAGACATTATAAAAGTACACGGGAAATTACTCACGTAAAATTATCGTCGATTTAGATACCGACAATGTTTCGATTCTTCCGGAGAATCTTCATCTGGGTATGAGTGTGGTCATACACTCATACCCAGATGAAGATTCTCCGGAAGAATCGAAACATTGTCGGTATCTAAATCGACGATAATTTTACGTGAGTAATTTCCCGTGTACTTTTATAATGACAAACTTTCACCTTTATAATATTAGTGTGATTATTTCAGGAGCACCAAATCAAGCGAACGCAGGACCAAATACAGAGCCGATGAAGCAAGAAGTGAAGCATGCAGCCCCAGTGCCAGCTCAGAACATCTTCTCGGCGGCGGCGGGCAAACCTGCTGAGCCTACTGTCATCCGGAATTTATTCACAGACGGTAATCTAGCTACGAATTTATGCCTTCCTATATCCAACGTACGGATGTCCTTAGGTCGGTCGTCATAGCAACGTTGTTTATTCAACACAAAATGTATGAGACTTTTTGACAGATAACAACGTTGCTATGACGACCGACGTACGGACATCCGTTAGTTGGATATAGGAACCCAGCATTAGTGTTCATAATAAATATCCTGGGACATTGAAATGAAATGAAATGAAATGAAATGAAATGAATGAATGAAAATTCTTTATTGCACACCTTAAAAAAATAAATAAACAAAGAATAAAATAAAATGTAGTAAACATGTACAATGGGCGGCCTTATCGCTAAAAGCGATCTCTTCCAGGCAATTCACGCAGAGAGAATACACAGATACTAGTAAAGTGTTTTACTACACTCTGCTATAAATTATTCAATAATAAATTATTATTATTGAATAAAGAAGGTATTAGCAAAGTATATACAAATTTTTTTTTCAGGGTCACCTCAGGTGCCTTTTAGTATGTTCTCTGGAAATATTCCCGCTGGCGGATTTCGCGACGCGAGCGTGCTCAAATGTCTGCTGCAAGCCACTGCACAAGCCACTGCACAAGCCACTGCACAAGCCACTGCACAAGCTACTGCACAAGCCAACCAAGCCGGAACCGCGAAAATCGATGCTAACAATCTCTTTATGGGCCAGAAGATTTGTTCACCTACTGGTATGTACCCAAACTTTGGCTTTGACAACTAAAACTTATGGCGATCGTCGCGCTAATCTTTCGTAACTAAATTTGCTGATAGGGGGGTGTGATGAACGACCAGCCGAATGACCAGCAAAAATAAAGGTGTCTTGAAAGATGTTGATTCCCAATCGTTTAAAAATGAAATTAAAAAAAAATCACCCTTTAAAACACTTTTTAAAAATAAACACTCTTAATATAGAGAACACGTAGAAACGTGTCGCGGAACCATTTCGCGTTTATAATTTAGTGGAATTAGTGGGCAATCTCACTAATATTATAGACGCGACATCATAATTTATCAGTATCCGCGGCCGAGGAAGCTAGTATAAAATAATATTACTTACATCTGATTTGAATTCTTGAAAGCAAACCTTAGTCTGTCAAGTTTTTTTCAGAACCAACGAAAAAAGTCCTGAGTGCGAAAAAGCGAATATTAAATACAAGTACGCTGGGTTAGTGTGAGTTAATACTCTACAATAAACGTAATTGAGTAGCAAGATAATTTATAAAATAACTTACATTGAAATTGTTATTTTAAATGAATTTGTAAATTGTAATATTAATTATTTACAGAAGTGGATTCGCAAGAGTTAGATAGGAGTAGATGTTGTCGTTTCGAAAGTAAGACAAAATAATAAAGTACTAATCTAATCTTTTTTTTTAGGTTTCCCAGCGCCAACAACGACAATGCCTTCCGCTGCCTTCTCGTCTAAAGCGCCAACAGAAACACCAACGTTCAAACCTGCGCCAACTTATACTGAAAACCAACCACCGACATCCAAACCTGCCTCTGAATCCAATCAAAAACAACAGCAAACTTTCAAACCAGCTACAACATCCAACGAAAACCAACCACCAACGCCCAAACCTGCCTCAGGGCTTAGCGAAAACCAACAGCAATCAATCAAACCAACAACAACTTTCGGTCAAAACCAAACACCAGTATTTAAATCCACCCCAACATTCTCCGAAAAAACATTCAAACCCGCTACTACTTTCGGCGAAAACCAACCACCACCATCCAAACCGGCCGCAACATCTGCTGAAAACCAACCACCAACATTCAAACCCACCCCAACATTCGCTGACAATAAACCGCCGAAGATCCACAGTGAAACTGGTGAACCAGAAACCGCCGACCCACCTAAGGAGACCAAACCCACCAAACCTATGACCAACCTCTTTGGAATGAAACCTACGGCAACAAGCACTCCAGTTCCAGATGTATTGAAATCTTCAAACATCCTAGACACAGTGAAACTTGTAGATAGACAAAAGAAGGAAAATGTTCCTAAGAGCGAAGAGGCAAAGGATCAAAAGACTGATAAGAAAGAGGTGAAACCTTTGGGTGCTCAAGCAGTTAATAAAGGTTTCTCCTTTGGGTCATCTGCAAACAATTCTAGTCCTTCCAGTAAGTATTATAGTGCACTTTTTTAATTATCATTTTTTGTGTATACTAACAACCCAACTTGAATAAAACTTCTAATATATCAGATGAGTCGAAACCAATGGATTTGAAAGCCAAAAGCAAGGCTGATGAAAAGACTGAGAAAAATAAATCTGCTGAACCTAAACTAACTCCTGCCGCTACGGGTAAGTAAAGTTAACATTGGTTTATCAATAAAATTAACTTGGATTATTTTGAACCTGATCAGCTTACTTTTGCGTTGTTTTTCAATGAGTGCATTAATGAGATCATTTTACATTTATGTCACCCCATGACAGATCTGTCAATCTAAGCTTCATAGATTGGTGACTTATTTGAAATTATTGATTTATGTAATGGGTCCTTTGTTGTATAAATACTCATACAAGTTAAGAAGATGAATTTCCACGTTTGATTTAAATTCATTTTGAGATGATTTTATTGCTGGAAGTTGTATATGGGTTTGAAATTAAAATTTATTTTCAGCTCCCAAACCATCGGTATTTGACGCTTCCTCAACACCAAAAGATCCTACCCCACCTAAAGAATCAACACCGCCTAAAGAATCAACACCGCCTAAAGAGACACCTAAAGAATCGAAAGAATCAACCCCACAAAAGTCGGAATCAGATAAACCAGCCGAAACCAAAAGTCCTGCTTCATCCTTATTTGGAGCAGCCGCCGCCTCTCAACCTAAAACGGATGTGCTCGCGCAAAATACTTCGATATTCACTACCACAAATCCACAATCAGTCTTCGGAGCTAAGTCAGCGCCCAACTCCGGTTTGACTTCATTCGGTCAAACATCCACCACTCAATCCTCGACTTCGGTATCTTCAAGTGGTTCTGACGCGAAAACTGATACGGAAACTGTTCCAACTACTTCAGTAGCGACGTCAGTTTTCAGTAGCACGGCTCCTGCCAGTACTTCAGCTAGTTTCGCGACGACTCCATCAGTTTTCGGTCAAGCAACCGCCTTTGCACCCACAACGACTTCATTATTCACTGGTACTAGTTCAACCTTTAGTGGTTTCGGGGCAACCACTCAAGCATCAGTTTTTGAAACATCAACCGCTTCCTCCGTATTTGGCACGGCGAATCAGGCTTTCGGTAACACGACTACTACTCAGGCTGGTTCAATATTCGGAGCTCCTACTTCTCAACCATCTGTGTTCGGCTCTGCTGTTCCTACTCAGTCTGTTTTCGGAACAGCACAAACCACCCAAGCGTCTCTCTTCGGAGGTACCCAGACCACTCAAGCTTCAGTTTTTGGAACAACAACTCAAACGTCTCAACCCTCTGTTTTTGGAACGCAGCCGCCAACAACACAAGCTTCAGTATTCGGGACGCCTACTCAAACAACACAGGCATCTTTATTCGGAACACCAACTCAGACAACTCAAGCTTCATTGTTCGGAACACCTACACAAACCACTCAAGCTCCAGTATTCGGAACACCAACTCAGACAACTCAAGCTACAGTATTCGGAACCCCAACACAAACTACTCAAGTTTCGGTGTTTGGCACGCCGACACAGACAACTCAAGCTTCTTTATTCGGAACACCTACTCAAACCACTCAAGCATCCGTTTTTGGAACTCCAACACAAACTACTCAAGCTTCGGTGTTTGGTACGCCAACACAAACCACTCAGGCTTCTGTATTCGGAACTCCAACACAAACCACTCAAGCTTCAGTATTCGGGTCCGCTTCTCCTTCCCAATCGTCTGTATTCGGAGGTGGCTCCGCGAATAGTGGCGGTTCCTTGTTTGGGGGAGGGGAGGCAAACCTTTTCGCTGCGGCCAGTATATCCACGACTTCTGCCAATAGTACTGGTAGCAATATATTCGGAGGAAGGTAATTTATTTTATTGTATTACTAGCTTACTTGTCCGCGGCTTCGCCCCCGTGGTATTTACCTGTATAAAAAGTAGCCTATTCAAAGAATTCCAGGTCATAAACTATGTATATTCCAAGTTTCAGCCAAATCCGTTCAGTAGTTTTCGCGTGAAAGAGTAACAAACATCCACCCATCCATACTTATGTATGTATATCCCATATCCATTCTTACAAATACCAACTTTCGCATTTATAATATTAGTAGGATAAGTCCTAGTATTAGACCGAGGAAGGTGGAAGTGGGATAAATAATAGTTGTTTTTGAAAAAACAAACATTTTCTCAGAACCACTAGAAAATACCGCCCAGGTACGAAAGCATTAGTCGAGTTAACTGACCATACACTGGAGTTTCCCAAATATTGATTCAAAAATTCAAAAATTCAAAAATATTTATTTGGAACTTAAAACACAGGTATACAATGAAAAGTATGAAACGTTGACAGCTGCAAAAGTTATAGAACTGTGTAGCAGTGTCAGCGCCCGCCTCCAGAACAGTACAGACAGTGTTCCACCAAGCGGATTAAACCTTTAATTAAAGAAGAAAATGATATTTGTTTAGATCTTCCGGCATTCATTAAAGATACCGTCCAATTTCAATATCCCATCTATCTAATTTATAAAATAAATATTCTAGATACCGACAATGTTTCGATTCTTCCGGAGAATCTTCATCTGAGTATGAGTATGGTCACTCCTCGCTTTATACGTAGATATTTCCCGTCCTGTTAATATAATGTCTAATTATGCTAAAATCAGAATGTCTACAACTCACAATAGTTTTGAAATTGAAACATAAACGTCTCATAAACTTTCAGTTCAACCACATCTGTGTTCGGTGGAGGCAACAACGTTTTCGGTAAAACAACTTTCGGGCAATCGAATAACACAGCGGCCAACATTTTCGGCGGCGCCGCGGGTTTCGGCCAGCAGAAACCGGCTTCTAACATCTGGACCGGCGGCAGTACTACTGGATTTGGTTCTCCAGGATTTGGTAATTAAAATAAAATTCCTATGTAGTTGACGTTTTATGAATAAACTTCCCGTTTTTTTTTCATCATGAAGAGCCAACGTTGAGTGATAGTAATTAATAAGAGATACCTACTGTAACCGAAGATATGTACGTATAAATTTACAAAAGCTTACTCTTTGCGATACTGCAACTATAAAAAACTCCTTATTGAAAACTGGCGTCATAACAATGCCAAATAGTTTCATTCAGGCTAGTACTTTTTTAGACTTCTATTAAAATGGCTGGTTAGTACCATAGCGTTTAGCGATTTCTTTTTAAAATTAAGCCTTACGACGTTTGCCGATTTATAGTGGAAACCTTGTATATCTGTGCTCATAACTGATCGCTGTTATCATTAGGTCAACAAACAACACAAGCTTCCTCGATCTTCGGCGGTGGAACAGGCAGTTTTAGCGCGCCATCTGCCGGCGCGTTTGGTAGCCCGCAGCAAACGCCCGGCTTCGGCACCGCGGAGTCGCAACATTCCTCCGTCTTCGGCTCTCCACAACAAGGTAAGACCTAACATCATTCCCTGAAAACTCCAAAGAACTGAGACCTTTTTTTAGCCTATGCGACATACTGTCAGGTATAGGTTTTTATATCATAGGGTTGAAATGTATTAGAAAAGAAGGCATTATTTCTGATTTTTTACACTTTTATGTTAGTAAAAAGAAATGTTAACAGATTCAGCATGGCAATTTATTGCTATATTTTTCAGTCCTTACATTAGCTCATACGAATTTCATGATTTTTTTAGCATTTGTCTGATTTTGTGTTAATTTAGTTACAATGTTATTGCAGCTGCTGGCTTTGGCGGCTCGCCGGTGTTTGGAACTAAACCAGCCTTCGGACAACCAGCTGGGTGAGTTTTTGAATAACTGAAATATTCTCACTAATTTTCTTCCAAAAAACAGGGTTGTTGTGGCTAGGCAAGAACAACAACAGTGTTGCATTTAGTGTTATAAACATTAGGAATTACGGGCCGAGAGCTATTAGAGGGTCTATCACGAGTTAACCGTTGTATTGAATACTATCCTTGATACCGAGTCAAATATTACAAATGTATGAGAATCCAGTGCAGCGCCACTCTCGGTAACCTGAACTAATAATTTCATACATTTGAGATACTTGAGCCGGTAGCGAGGATAGTTAACTATACCACTCGAAAACTGATGATACGCCCCCTGGTGATTTTAAATGAACCCTGTATAAACCCTATATTTACTTATTTCAGGTTCGGTTCGCCAACCAGCGGTGGTGGGTTCGGTGGTTTCGGCGGCGGGTTCAACAAGAGTCCGAGTGGCTTCGGCGCGCCGGCCGCCTTTGGGAATTCCGCCACATTCGGCGGCAGCGCATTCGGAAGTACCTCGCCTGGTAAAGGTTTTGGTGGAGCCCCAGCTGGTAAGTTAACAAGTATAAATGTACACTTTTATTCATGAGAGAGATCTGTATTAGCAGAGTCGTTTAGTGCATCGGGTTTTGAAATTCTGCCACATTCGGCGGCAGTGCATCAGTAAAGTCTGTGTAGGAGCTCACTCTAATACTCCACGGACCCAGGTCCTGAATCCCTAACGGTTTAGACATATAAAATCTACTATCACATTTTTACTGTACTTGTTGTTTATTTTGGTTACTTTCAGGTTTTGGTGGAAGTGCCCAGCAGTCGAATGCTACGTTTGAAAACCTAGCCACTCAGAACACGCTCACTTTCGGCAGCCTGGCGCAATCGCCTCAGCAACAGCAGCAGCAGCAGCCAGCGTTTAATACGTAAGGGTTCTTGCAAGAAAATCTTAGGCCATCCCATCTTTTACTAGATACTATACAGCGTCAGGAAGCAACCTATGATGCCCACACCAAACGGGAAACTGTAGTGTCTGGGACATTGTTTAGATGGAGTTTTTCCTAGCACCTAAACCATCTTCTCAGCTTATCCATATCCACAGGAAAGACATGGTCAATGCGTGTGAGGCTGACTAAGCCGCGTTTTCCTTACGATATTTTTCTTTACCTTTTAGAGCACGAGCTCTAAGAGGTGAAGGAACGAATACGAATTAATGCGCATATAAACATTTTTAAATTAAAGATAATTATATGTGTTATACTCGGCCTCGGCTTCGCTCGAGTGGTACATACCTATGCGAAAGTACTGTCATGTGGTACTTGTCTATGTGTTATTTCAGGTAACAAACTATGTATATTCTAAGTTTCAGCCCAATCCGTTCAGTAGTTTTCGCGCGAAGGAGCAACAAACATCCACACATCCATCCAAACTTTAGCGATTAATAATTATTATTAGTAGGACAGGATGGATATGAAAAACTGATGATAAAAAATCTATTTCTTAATTTAATTAATTAACTGAACATTTCCTCTCAGTTCACCGTCGTTCACCGGTTGGCGCGGCTGATCAAATCAGCGAACAGCAACAAAACGCAATCGAGAATGACCAGACTTCCACATGGATATTTACAAATTATGATATGGTGCCCTATTATACCTACAGTATCTTATTAACTGTTCATTATGTACTGATAATGTGTACACGCGTTATAATTCGTTAAAATATTCCCCACAACACAAATAAGAACAGTTTTCACAAGCTAAAGCTTCCAAAGTTTTAATAATAGAAGTTTGTGCAAACGAAATGTGTAGTGGGTATTATAATTTTAGCTAAGGTTGGCGCAAACGGGCTTATTTAAACATTTAAGACCTATTTAGATAATCTTACTATTCCAAATGAACGCTATGAGAGTAGGCAGAGGCTAACTTAACAGGTTGTCTCAAACTTATTTATAAACATACTATTATTAGCATGCCTATAATCATGAAAATTAAACTGATTATATTCGATTTTGACTTTAGTATAATTATTGTATTTAATATTGTATTAGATGATATAATTAAATAAAGCTGTTTCTCCTTACTCATAGTATTTCTCTCCTACCAAAACCCACCTCACCATTATTTACATAACCAAAGACGATAATAAATAAATATCGTCCTTGCTATTACCAACTATTAACTAAACACATTCGCTAAGGTTGAAGCATACGCTAAGCTATCACAGTATCTAATTAAACTTTCTGTTTTTTTGCAATTTGTAGGACAATGGGGGCAATTCGGAGTGTCGCAAAAGCTAAACTAACCTAACTAAAACTATTGCCATCCTTTTTATTCCCATCGCTATGAAAGGGACGGCAACAATTTTAGTTAGCTTAGTTTAGCTTTTGCGACACTCAGAATTGCCACTATTGTCAGGTTTGTATTTTGATTAAAATTAGAGAACATGTTTGTTTTTGCTTACTAGAACTGCCGATAGCTAAAAGATAGAACTTGAAATAGATCCTCCATTTGGTGCCTACCGTAGGCACCTAATAATCAGTGATCGGAATTAGGCTTAAAATATGTAAAGTTTAAAGAACAAAAAATTCATATTCTAGCATAGCCAAGATCTGTTGTGTTGGTCGCATTTGGTCGTCCGGTAGCAAGATGGGCAGACGACATCAATAAAGCCGCGGGCAAATGATGGATCGGACGGACCACAGAAAAAATAATACTATACTTAGTACTACTATACTCCATCTTTTAAGGGAATGGGATACCATGATTGGACTAGCGTAGGATCGTGGAGGATGGCACAAATTAAGGAAGGCCTTTATCTAGCACAAGCAATGGGTGAAGTCAAGCTGTGAATGATGATGATGGTTTATGGCCAATATCCGGCATACCTATTATCAACTAATAAGGTCTATTGCTTTTGCTGTAGAAAACTATAGATGTAGCCAGCCACGGATGTAGCAGTAGCAAAGATTATTTTAGAATTTTTAGACTTTCGTCTGCCTATTCGGTATTGTTCGCAAATATTAATTAATTAGGTACTTATGTAGATGTACCTAGTAGGTACCTTTACCAAATTAATCTCGTTAACCCACTTCGTTTGCAAACCCACTTCCTTTGCGAAGCGCTAGTTCTTGCAAATAGTTCACACCATTTTTAATAAATTCATTCGAAGTTTACGTTCAACAACCATCGATCGCTCATTCATTAGCGAACTTTTTCAACGGACGGAGTTTCAGAAACTTTCCGAAGTAATTACAATGTTCACATTCGGAAAACTGGTAACTATCTACTGTCGGGTCTATCTATAGATGTAAAGCCAATAGTGTAAGGTTTTAACCAATTAAACCAATCAGTTTTAAACGAAAAAAACCGTTTAAAACCGAAATAAACCACTTTTTTCGGTTTAAAACGGTTGATATTTGCCCCAATTCTGAGTGTCGCAAAAGCTAAACTAAACTAGGTAACTAAAATTATTGCCATCCTTTTTATTTCCATCGCTATGAAAGGGACGGCAACAATTTTAGTTAGCTTAGTTTAGCTTTTGCGACACTCAGAATTGCCACTATTCTCATAAATATTTAGGCTTACCTTTGAAGCTCTAAAGCTAGTGTTAGTGATGATGATGATGAATGTCACTTAAAAATATCTACTGGCTTGGTCAGTAAATTTTTTTCGGTAGATAGGTACCTACGTCCTGTAATGTTGGTCGACTTAGTAGTACTTTAATTAATATGTTTAATTAAACTTTTAAGTTTAACCAAGTGTCTCATTCTCATGGCATGGGCATTGAACGCGTTTACAAAAGTGATAAAAAGTTAGTACTATTTTTTTTTATACAAGTCTCAGAAGAAGGAAAGATATTCTTTATATTGTCAATGATACAAGTACAAATGTTTCACTCAAATTGAATTGACAGTCGAACTTATTGATTTTCACTGTCAAATTGACATTGTTAAGTTAAGGCTGACAGTTCAAACGTCATTCAATTCATGCAATGCAAATTGCAAACTCGTTTCGTCAAAGCGTTTCGTTTTCGTTCGTTCGTATCGTAATTCGATTTTGCAGGAAATATATTAAAATGTGCATAGCACAAAAAAAATATCCATGGGGATTCCTTTCCATTCTCTAACCCTATAGCCCTTCCACACACCCAACTTCACCATGAACCCGTTGTCTATCTGCTTGTTTTGTTTGTTCTCATTAGTCAGAGCGTCAGATGATGCGAGTAGTGTTAAAGTGGTAACTGTGGATTGCAGCACCTTACGACTGGGGCAATACATATGCCCTGATCCTACCATTGATCAGATAGACCCCGAAACACAGCAATTTCGAGGATGTGTCATGGGGAAGGAAATCCCCTCGGAAGGTGAAGCTGAAGGTAAATACTGAAAATATAATTGCAATTTTTCCCTAATCGTTCTATAATATTGTAAACGCGAAAGTTTGTTGCTCTTTCACATGAAAACTATGTGAATATGTTCTGTTTACCCCATTTAAGTTCAATTTGCTGATTCGATTGTTTTCTCAAGCTATGAACACTCCTTTCAAGAATTACTAACTCCTAATCTATTTCTTTACAGTGAAGTGTATAGCAGCTGATGACATTATCTGTGACCAATTCAACAACTCTACATTTACAAGAAAGCTGCCATGCAAGTGGACGTAAGTAGTACATTACTTCATGTAGGTATCTATTGTAATTTTAACTCATCAATGAATTTACAACAATGTATCTTTTTCAGGAATGGATACTCTTTAGAAATAGCTCTCCTGCTGTCAGTATTCCTGGGAATGTTTGGGCTGGATCGATTTTATCTGGGCTATCCTGGGATCGGGCTGGCCAAGCTCTGCACACTTGGATTCATGTTTCTGGGACAACTGCTAGATATTATACTCATTGCAGCACAAGTATGTTTCAAATGTTACTTATTTTACTTTTAACCATCTGAAAAGGTGTTGCTGTGACTGTGATTGTGGACTACATATCAGTATGATCTGCATGCTATGACACTAAGCCAAATTAAAATATTTCTTGGTATACGAAGGGAAAAAAAAAAACAAAATTAACAAACCTTCCTTTATGTTGTTTTTTTAAACAAACCTTGTGTTACAAGCAATCAAGAAACTGCTACTGTTTGTATTTAAATGCTTTGTTTTCTTTCCAGGTAGTTGGGCCATCAGATGGATCAGCCTATGTCATCCCCTATTACGGAGCAGGTGTTTCTGTGGTCCGTAGTGACAATGAAACCTACCTGCTCCCCCAGCCTGATTGGCACAACATCACTTGACAGTGGGGCTTCATAAACTATGATGATTACGAAGAGTATGAATGGACATAGATACAGGTTATAAAGAGTTGTGATATTGTGGTGACTGAAGTAGTTTGAAGTGAAGAATGCAGTTTGTAAGTGAAACTTGTGAATAAGATTTCAATGCATAAGATCAGGTTGATTTAGATTGCTGTGTAATCTTAAGAAGCCTCTAACCTACTATTTAATTGATATTATAATTATTATTATTATGAGATTACCTTGCTAGCATGACATTGGAAACTACAGTTAAAACCACTTTCAAGATGCCTTAAATATGCATTAGGCCAATGATGAATACATTTATAAGTTTAGGTTATCCCTTCAATGCTAGATTGTGAAACTATTCACCAGACTCTTATCAGTTAAGGCTTCTGCGCTGTACGACTTCCCCATACAAACGTAATACCATAACCATTTGAAATTTGAGCATATCTTTAGCATAGTATGCTATTATTCGTATTAGGATAGCATTTATCTAGGTTTCTGCCAGAAGCTTTTTTCAAAATACTTAGCTAAAGTGAAATTAAACCGAATCGCATTTTGCATATTTTTACATCATAGAAGACATGTTTTCTTAATATTTATATAGTATTAAACACTAGGATATTTTAAGTTTCCTTCTGTAAGAAACATAGCTTATATGGTCTAGTATCAGAAAAACAACACTGTGTGAAGAATAAAAACAATTTTCAGTCATAATTTTTGGGACTACGGGAGACAAGCAAATTCCTTGCAAAATAGCCATGCATTTACATTTAATACATTTTTAACCTTTTCTAACAGTGCGTTTGTGTGCGTGTGTCACGCACGCTCACGCACACAGATGCAAAATGACAATCACACCAAGATTTTGTCGTGTGTCGATGTTTGAACGCGCGAGTAATTGAATTTTGCCGAGCCACGTCGCCGGACTCTTAAGCTTCATAATAAGAACAAAGCTAGACATTTTTATTATTTAGTACTAACTTCCACCTGAGAATTCACTTGTGTAGTAATAAATACACAGGAATACTCAAGATGATTCTTGAAATAATTACTACAGCACAGAAGGCAGAGCTACTTATCAAGAGATGTTAGACCAGATGTTGAAATATTAAAATTGTTATTAAGTTCCCAAAGTTTATGTTCTATTTAAAACTTTAGAGATTACCTCCTAAATCGAAACTCACAAACCTTACCTTTAGAAATTGCTTAGAAAAACAGACGAAGGGCTAAGAAGATAGATAATGGGGGCAATTCTGAGTGTCGCAAAAGCTAAACTAAACTAACTAAAATTATTGCCATCCTTTTTATTTCCATCGCTATGAAAGGGACGGCAACAATTTTAGTTAGCTTAGTTTAGCTTTTGTGACACTCAGAATTGCCACTAATGAGTAGGTATTATGCCATAATCATTTATATACATATACTTAATATGTATAATGAAGTTAACAGATTATTTCCAAAATAAAAAGGTACTAATAAGTTTAAGTTTATTACCAAACTAAATGTTTTCTGTAACCAGAAATAAAATATATTTTAAAACAACAACATTTTATTTAAAGAATCTACTAACATTTGTTTAACAAAGCTAAGGCTGCGCTTTCATATCTTTTACTGCCGGTTGACTCTCTTGTATGGCGACATCATTTGACGGAGCAATTAGCGTGAATATTACAGGTATAGTGGATAAAATAGGATTATCACGTTTTTCTAATAACCTTATCCAAGATAACAGTGAATCTCTTGATGAAGAACCTGAAAAAAAAGTGTGATAGGATATCAAATAATATCATTCTTTCAGACATTTTTTGCAGCAAATTTAAGCAAGTGATCCTGTTTTATTAGTTTACCTGTAGCACATATAGCGACAATGGTTCCATCATCCTGCTCGTGCACTGTGCTTTGTATTGCGGGGAGTTTTGTGCTGCCAATGAACCCAGGTATCCCTGGAGGCTTTTCTAAGTTTGAAACATCTGAAAAAGAAATATGTCTTGACTGAAACAAAAGCAAGCAAAAATTATAGAGTGGTATTCTTCTGATTAACTTTCTTACCTTATTATAAGTTAGTTTTTTATTTTATTTTTATAGTGTTAGATTACATAATTATCAAAAGGTAAAATTAAGAACATGTGCAGACAGACCCCACTTAGAGTAGGATAAGGACAATATACTAGATTTTAGTAAAATATTTACCATCAGGATCACTGTTATCTATAAACTCCGGTCTTGTCTTCCCGTACAGTATAAAGTATGTAACAACATGATCTTTAAGGTAGACTTCATAGGGCCCTCGTACCACTAGCGGTTCCTCTGGAGGCTGTTGTGAGATGAGTATCCTTTGAGCTGGACTCTGAGCGCTGACAACCCATGTCTTATCCAATGACGCTTCTATTTCTTCTGTCTGACAAAAATAATAATAGTTTACAGATCAATATTAAAATCAGAATCTAAAACTTCATCTAAAAAATAAAGAAGCTTTTTATATAATAAAATAATAATAGCTTTTTTATTCCAGTACTTATTACAAAGTTTTTACATAATTAATTTAAGTTATGAGTATGTTGTATGCGCTGAATCCCCCCCTGGGTAAAGACCTCCTCCTTTAACTTCCACTCTTCCCTGTCTCTGGCTACCACTATCCAATCATCCCCTACTGCTTTATCAATGTCATCTTTTCCTGGGCTTGCACACAAGAAGCTTTTTATTAGATGAGTATCAAATCATTGTTAAGCGTTAGCATGTGGACTGAGAGAGAGGTAAATGTGAGCTACCAATCTGAGCTATTGGGTAGGTCTAGGTATATCAAATTAAAGAGAAATAAAACAAGGGACAAGTATCATAAAGAAATAGAAAGAAGGGATAATATCAAAGCAGTGACTTATTAGGGAGGTATCTCCCTCCTATCAGTGCATTTCTTTAGAGTGCAGAAGTCATGTTGACCGGTACCTTGATATTTTTCTAATTTTACTTTCATCTGGGTTAGCTTAGTACACTTTCAAGGCTGCACACTTTAGCTCAATGGGAAAAGTAGGCTAGTCACTAAAAAAATATATTGTTGCTACTGTTTAAAATTAAAATAACTTCACCTGCCAAACATTAACTTCCATCAAAGGGTCAACAGAACTGATCCTTTGGACAGCCAGTATAGCCAGCTCCAATGTTTCATTAGGCAGCTCATCCGGCAAGTACCAAGGACTGAGGTTCTTGAACTTTGGCATCCAGTACATCATTCGCCAGAACTTGCGTAGAGGAATACCACGGCGACCAAAAATATTTAGCAACATTTGCTCCATTTCCGAATCGGGTATCACCTCTGAAATAATGATTAATTACATGATTATTATCACCAGTGCAATCACTAGATGTCTGTCAAGAAGCATTGGATGAAGACAATCTTGTATGGGATAAGGGGCAAGTGAAGATGTAAACATCTTGCTCTCCAAGAGCAGATAATCTCTGCAGTGGAAAATTGTAAAATTGACTTACTATTATCTTCCATTTGTTCTAACAAGTCCACAGCACACTGTTGTTGTTTTGGATAATGCATAAACTCGGACTGAAATATATTATCTGGTATGAACTTTCCTTTTGGCAACACTTCTACTAAAGCTTTGTATGCTTCAAGATCTTTGTGTACTCCAAAGTCCTGCATTCGTGCTAAAGCTGCGTAAATAAATTCGACGTGACCCCTTCTTCTCTTCTCTCGAGTTTCAAATAGTTTGATTGCCTCTAAATAAGTGTTCTTATCTTTCTTCTTAGCGACTGCAAAGGGATCATAGATTGTAACTTTCTTGTCAGAACTTTCCCATCGTTTCATCAGGACATTTGTAGGTTTTATTCTCAAAATATTCCTGATTATTTGTGTAGCCATTTCAGGTTAGCCGAAAACAAACTCTAAACCTAAAACTCACAAAATGTATATTCTTCACTATCTCTTAGTGTATCTCTTAGTGTATGGCTGAGTTAGTTAAATTTACTGCTAATGTAAATCTTAATCTTTTTTCTGTGATAAATCTTTCTAAGAAGAAAATCAATTATTATTTAGTTTAGCCGAAGAGAAGAGAGAGAGACAGACGGTATAATTGGGAATATAAAGTGACTGACTGACACTGACAGTCGTGACTGGTCGTGACAGGACCTATGTGACAGTGACAGACACTAGAAAAACAAAAACATCATTATAATTAACTTATCTTTGGCCACCGTCACGTCAAGCATACTAAAGAAATCTAAATTATGATTGAGTACTTTCAGTTTCGATATTCTACGTTTAGTTTACTATAATCTATATATTTATATTTACTATAATCTCGCATACCTACCTTTCTACCCATTTATACAGGTGCTTGTTACCTGTATAATTATGTATATTGTAGGTTTCGAGCTCCTAAAAAATTGTACTCATTTATTTTCGTGCTAATAAACTTTATTTTTATTTTAGTTTCTATACATTTTATAGCCAAAGCATTATTTGCCTATTTATTATAAATCGTGTAGTTTGTACCATTTTTTTATCTGTTACTATTCATTTCATTCCGTTCATTCACATCGTATCACTTTCCCGCGTAGTTGTAGTTAATTTCGTTCTCCGATTGTTTTCATTCATTTCTTCAGTCAACATAAAATATTCAACGGGAGAGGTTGTTGCGTGCTTTCAAAACTTGTGCTACGTATTGAAACACGTACGAATTTACTAAATATTTTGACTCCATTGATAATTTGGACGAAAAAGTGTTTCCTAAGATAGTTCAAAACTTTTACACGGGTGTAAATGAAAGTTTGTTGTAGTTATAAAATAAAAGTGTTGAAAAAGTCGGATTGTTAGCTTCCAAAATGGGAAGACAAATTATTGTAATTTTCACCTTCATCGTCATCGGCATTTTAAATTCAGCGGGTAAGTTTAAATAAATACAAAATTACAAAAAATATCAAACCTACCCATAAATCATGTGTAGTGTAAGTATGTAGGTACCTAGTTGGAAGATCTATCTGATAGATTCTATCATAATAATGTCAGGTCTGGCCTCAAGGTAGCCCCACGAATGTAAATAAAAGTTTCTTTGCTGCATAAAAATTAAAGGTAATTATCTAGTAGGTATAAAATAATAATAATAATCTTCTACTATTTATTTATGAAACCAATGTACCTATGTATACCTACTAAGTAAATTTATTTGTAAGAGAGTTTAATAGGCTTCATAATTAAAATAACTGTAAGTACGTAGGTACATTCCTATCTGAATTTTTTGCTTAGCTTGGGACCAGATGACGCTGTATTAAAATATGTCTAAGGATACCTATTTATTTATTTTTTGTAGTACCGATGCAGGTCGAATTTACCAATTATCAAATCTCAGTTTAGTGCATGTAAATTGTACTTATTATTGAACAAATTCTTAAATTAAGTAGGTTCCTACCTACATTTACAGAAATAAATGCAAATTTTAGCTACATGTAGACGGACAAAACTTACCTGGGTACTCGTGAAATTTAAAATAGGTACCTACTTAGACTACATAGACCTACATAGACTTATATAAAAACCAAACTAATTTAATTCTCCATAAAACTGGTTTGATCTGTCTACCTCTGAGTGTCTAGGTCATCATCATCATCTCAGCCATAGGACGTCCACTGACTGGATATAGGCCTGCCTCATAGATCACCAGTTGTTTCGGTAGGAGCCGCCTGCATCCATCGTGAACCAAATCATCCGTCCATCTCGTTGGTGGACGTCCTACGCTGCACTTGCCGAACCGCGGTCTCCATTCGAGAACTTTTATTTTTTGTTTGAAAAGGTAATTGCCTTTTAATATTTTTTATACTTAATAAAATATTATTTTAATTTAATAAAATAAAATTAATTATCACACTTATGAGCAGACTTATGAGCAGAAATGTACCTCAAGAGTGCCAGGAAAAGTCGGTCTTATAAAATTTTGAATTTTTATCAATTGTTACTTAACTTTGTAAACTTGGTTACTACATTTTTGGTAATACATGTTGCTGCACTCCTCATTGTCCTTTGCTAATCCACTCGGCCTACGAACAGATAATGTCATGAACTCGTTACGTCACAAATCAATTCACCAGCCACAAAGTCGTTGAATCAACCGGTGCGGTGAAGGCGTCGTGTTGTTTTTCAGAGTTGTTTATAACTTTAGGCGTGTCGACCGGGCGCGATTCCAAACGCCCACGCTTTGGGACTGACGATGTATGTTGACTTGCCAACGATACTTGCCCACTAGTGAACTAAATTATAAAAGTAGGTACTAGGTACTATCATGTCTGAACAAAATCATCTTGCCATTTCTCTTCAACTCAATTTTCCGATCGAATGGATAATAATTTTAAGCCGGCTAAAGGAGAATCGGTAGTCCGCCCATAAAGGTAAATCAGTAAAGGAAGATTCTATGTGGGTATGAAATTCTGTTGGAGAAATTATGGTAACGAGGTTTTTAAGATTTAGGTAGGTATTTAATATTGATTTGAATTTTCCTTAAAAATTGCTACTTTTATCTACACCTACCTAATGCGGAAGAGTTCTGATGTTTCAATTGTGTTCGACTTTTTTATATTGTAGAAATCGTAAATTACATGATGATTGTTAACAAAGATAATTGAACAGCATATCAGCAGGCAAAATAATAGAGCAAAAAAACTATAAACAGGGAATATTTTTTTCTGATCTGAATTTTGATACTTAGAGCGAAGTGAAACGACTGATTTGTTATTCGAGTTTTCCTTATCACGTCTAAAAAGTTAAAGTTGAATTATTGACAGTTTAACACCCATGTAGTAGGTAGGTACTTCCTATTCATAATTAGTGTGGTCATAAACTATTGCGTATTCCGAAGTTTCGGCCAAACCATTCCGTAGTTTTTGCGTGAATGAGTAACAAACATCCATACTATAAGTACATCCATACACACTTTCGCGTTTATAATATCAGGAGGATGCAATTGCCGGGTAAGAAAAATAGGCAAATTCCGTTAGATAGCTAGATAACTACAAGATTATGCAAGAGTGCGCTCTATTAACGCTTGGATTCGTTTTTGTTTTAGAACCTAGTCCGTAAAAACAGCGTTTTGTTTCAGATTTTTATCTAGAATTCCATTACAAGTGCGCTACTGTTAGGTTTCTCTAAGTGTGGAAAAACCATGAAAATGTAGGGCAAACGGATGAAGCGGAAGCCATGCTGTATAACAAATTGCTTGTTTGTATTTCTATACATTGTCATGTGGTATGTATCTACAAGACTGTTTTCTATTAGTACACAAACAGATACTTATAGATACCTACTAGAGCAGATTGTACATGTACAGTACAATTATTACTTTACTATTATACCTAATACATAATGCCTATCTCTACAATCAGTAATGACGCTCGGCATGTTTGTTTTGTTCATCTGTCGTCATTGGGAATCAAGCCAGTTGGTTAAAAGGTGAAAGAGGCTTGTAAATAATTATATTGAGAAACTTTCCAAACACTATGTTATTCTGTCTTTAGTTGGGTATAAATAAATTATTGCGTTGTTTCATTTGAGTTGCACATTGCGAAGATAACTCTCAATCTAAAATTCGCGATGTCATTTGATGCCATCTAAATAGGTAATAGCGCTTTTCAGAAATTAACTATAATAGGTTCATTATTCTTCCTATATAAACAGGCACAGAATATTGAGAAGGGCTAAGGGATATTTGCATTTGACTTCTTCGAAAAAGGTGCATGATTATGGTGCGATAGGACACTGCCTATGGGAACCCCCATCCCCACCATTCAAAAATCAGAATCTGTAGAGGTAGGCAAAATAAGGATTTGCTTCATTTATTACATAGGTATCTTTTACCTTTGAAATAAAATGTATTGAGTTGGCAACACCATGTTTTATACTGTATTCTTGAATATTAAGTAGTCATCTTTTATTCTACTGCTTCATAGTTTTAATGTATTTAGATTCCAAAGCATGAAACGGAACGTATTTTCTATGGATCGGGTGATCCAGAACAAATATTATTGCAAGATAATCTATTGATTCATTCTTTCACCCGAAGGCTAATCGGGATTTATGAGGTAAACCGCGTAGTTTCGGGTGCGATTCCAGTCAGATGAAATTGTTTTATCCAAATTTACGAGCCACAGGAGGCCGGCTTTAATATTTTCCCTGGAAATCTGATCTGTATAAATAAATTATTATGTAATAATGAATCTTGTCTGTAAAAGTTGGGTAAAATTTAAATTCACCTGCTAAATAAATAACATTCGTTGCTCATTATGAATAAATAAAATAACCAAAGAGCTCAGCTAAAAGGTTTTATGAAACATGCTACCTGTACTTAATTGAATTTTTAATTAAGTATGAATCATAAATAAAGCAGTTCGTCTTTAAAATAATAGAATTTAGTTAGATCATAGTGATTTCAGGATAATGTTATCATCAAACAGAACTTTTTGATGTCTCATAAACATTGAAAGGACCTAAATGATAGAGATTCGATCTTCTCTATTCACTCCCCAAGGTGATTTGCAAAATTGCCTACAAATGAGTCGATTAGCGAGACAGTGGGACACATTAGTGTCAGCCGCGATAACACAGATTTCCTTACAAAAGCTCGGATGAAGTAAGTCTTCCTAACAAAAAGTTACCCCATCTGAGCGATGACAAATGACCGGACCAACTCGGAGACATCAGTGGGTGGGTGATTTAGGAAGAATACTCAGACACGGGAAGCGAAATTGATATTATTTGACCCCGCGTGATTGGCCATCATTTCTCATTTGATCAGAAATTATAAGCTATCTGACAATGCATTAACGACCAGTCTCAATCTTTCTTTGGTTTTTGCTTACGGTGGGTAAATATTTAATATTACTTCTATACTTACTTACAAAAAATTTAAGACTGACAGGCCGTAAAACTGTAAATTATAATGAGTTACAATCTATTTATATTTATGTTATTAAGTCAAGCAAATTACCAACTTAATCTGTAACTAATTTTATTACTGTTTTCTCTGATTCATAATATTTATGAATCCTATGAAATGATTTGGCTGTACAAAATAATAATACCTATTTAATATTATGTTGTAGCAGCCAAATTGTTACCAAACAAATCGATCCTAATGCCGGCGCCACTTATGTCCAATAACTGTCCAAGATCGATATACACACACATTGGTGTATTGGATCCAACAGTAGGTATAACTTGGACCAATATAGGTACCCCATGTGTGGTGCCTGCATTAGAGAAAGCGTTTATAACTTGCGTCCCGATATTGAATAGTCCTACAGACCTCGTAGGAATGGCCGATTTGCTTCGATCATTCGAGCTTTGTTACCCGCGATTCTTTGGGGTCATGATTTCAATGAGTCATTTTAGATGTTGCAATTTTTCCGTCTGAATCGATTTCAGACGGTATATCTCTATGTTTGAGATTTATCTCAAACTCAGAGTTGCACAAAATTTGTCGCTAAATAGCTATGTTCATTTTGATCTGTCAAAGCTTTGGAAATGTATTTTAAATCTAATTTTATTGAAATCAATCGTCGTGCAAGCTTCCCTGAGAAAGATTTTCTTTTATATTCGGTGTTTTTCTATAAACGGTGTTCAAATAATACTTTCTGATCTAGATTTTGCAAACCAATTTTTCGGCACATACTATATCGCAATTCCTCTTTTCTCCTATAGGTAATCCGTAAACCCAATATCACACTTGATACCTACCTTAAGATATGGCTGTCTGTAATAGATAAGAAATCTCTTCGCAATCTTCGCGAAACTTTATCGTAGATTTATATCACAGAGGAATTTTCCTTCAAATCACTCAACATCGGTTTGATAAATCTCTCAATGTCACACAGTCTGTACCTACGTAGTTTATGGTGCGTATTCCGCCCTAGTTTCTGGTCTATAGATTGCAACAGATCAGCATGTATGTGATGATAATTGTCCGGTAGGTAGGCACCGGTTCAACTGAGTTCTGTCCGTACTAATTGCTCGAGTTGAGCTTTAGGTAGGTACAATGTGTTATTGTGTCTTGTGAAGGGTATTGAATGGCTAACGTTATTAATCAATCATCTCATAGTCATGTAGATCAAGAATGTACGTATCTCTACTTAACTATCATATAAAACCAAATAATAAAACAAAAACATTTCGACCTAATCATCATAATATTCTTCAAATAAGGTTTTAATTTTGAATTCCGATAAAATATTAAATTGGGTGCTGTGCTGACAGTAGTACTTACTACTACTACCATTATCAACGTTTAAAATAAAACGGATGACCGCTGATAATTAACAACCAAAACGCAAGTGATCATGTCATGATCATCCCACATCGTCGCATGACCTACGATATTCTGTTATTATCAACGAATTAACCAGTATACTTACCAATACCAAAGACGATTAATATCTAGAAGACAGACAAAGGCCATACACAAAATCGTAACCCTAAAAAATAGCCTGAAAACTCTAAAACATCAATTTTATCCAAGAAATTTAAATTACTTTCTAGTTAAATATGTTTAAATATTGAATATTGTTGCTACCTACTACTAAGTATTGAAATTTCTTGGATAAAATTGATGTTTTAAAGTTTTCAGGCTATCTGGTACTGCGGGATCGGGTTACGATTTTGTGTATGGCCTTTGTCTGTCTTCTAGATATTAATCGTCTTTGCCAATACTTACCAATAGTTTGTTCTATTATTAACTATGTACTATAGTTCAATCACTGTCAATGTTGGTATTTCTTAAACTAATAAAAATATGGGTATCTATCAGAATACCCATGATGCAAAACGACGATATCAACAAAACGCCCGTATCGAAAAATGCGTTGTATTCATTTCACAAACATTAGTCGATACTCGATACTAAAAATTGTTGATGAGTCTGTCTGCCACCTGTAAAAAATTAATAGCACAGAGTTAAGTTATTTAATTTGCACGACCAGCCGGCTTGGATCAACCTTGAGTCGAACTTTATATTTTCTAATTTGACTGACACACAGTTCTTATCTAGGTAGGTGCTGAACAAAATTTCAGTTCATCTGAAGTTCTCTAGTGAGCCCAATGTATTTTCTCATAATGTGTAACTCACGAAAGTTTTGAATGTCATCGTTTCGTTCTCAAGAGATAAGAAGAGCATTAAGAAGCCTTGATAAAGTTAAACCTTTGTTTTACTGTCACATACGTGTTCATTGAAGTGTAGGTACCAAATGTTGAGGATGTAAAGCATTTTTTAATTGAAATAAACTAAGTAACTTTGATGGGGTTAGCACAGGACAGTGAAGGGTGACATTAAAATCGAAAGCATGACTTCACCCTCTAATGAGTATAGATCCATCAGATTTTGAAGTCAGGAAGATGATAATGATATTGATGAGTGAATGCTAAATATGCTAAAATGATGTCATTTCGCTGTACAAGGACTCTTTAATAGAAGGTATTTATCCATATCCTACAAAAGGTACCTGTTTATTCCAAGACTTTGTTATCGCTTTACAACAATCGCTTCATTATGTTGGACCTTGATGATTAATAAGAAATTGATCACGAATCTGTTCTAATTAATAAGTCGGCCCATGAATACTTGTAATGTAAGTAAACATGCTTGATTTAAGCCATTTGATTAAAAAAAATACGTAAAAAAACATGAGACTTCGACTTCGATTTCTTTTCGCCATAACCACATAGCTATTTACCAACAGATATAGTAATAAAATGAAACGTTACATAGCTGTAGCGTAATCAAATTTAAGTAGGTAAACACGGAAGCTATGCCTCAACAAATTGTGCACGAATTAAAACAAGCGTAGTAGCCACCAGCTGTCGTCGTGTCAAGGCAAAAATGACTTCCTAAGGCATCACACAATTGTATCAGTCAATTGGCGGTGCTCCCGAGCGATATTTCTTAAATTGGTGCTTGATCATGCTTCGATGAGCGTGTAATATTATGTAGGTGTAACCGTGTAAATACACGTAACGCACACTTACAAAAACATCGTATGATGCCTGCCAACCAATCGGCGAGACCGGTGTTGTGGGCTCGGCTCCCCACCAGCTATTCATCGTCGCGACGGAATGCACGGTTCTTAGAACGGCATAAGTAGTTAAAAATAACTACCTGTTTGACAGGATAGAACGATGGCGAATGTTTTCGAGGCCATTGCCAAGATGAGGGAATTTGAGGGTACGATCCATTTACCTTGTTGACGTGCAATAACAACTGTTGTTATTGCACGTCAACGTAAATGGACAGAAAGGTCTGTTACAGAAGGGACACTTTTAAAATTATTTTAAAATCTGGTCCATGTTTAATTTTTTATTAAGTTATTATGATGATACTATTTAAAGTACCTACTTACTTAACTAACGATATTATAATACATTATCGGACAAGAAAAACTCGACGAGCTCAAAACGTAATAAATAACACTTTCCAAATGAACATCTATGAACTTCAATAATTATCTAATACACTACTTGAAGCCTCTACTGTTATTGCTTAGAAAACTTCAGAAAGTAAAAATCTAGATTTTTTTTATTTAGAATGTGTAAGAGACAAAGAGTACATTACCAATCCAATCCCACATAAGTAGTACGCAAACAGCTGTTCGCGCGTGCATACCAACCACGTGAAACTCGATCGTGTTCTAATGACGTCTCTTGATACAGTGCCATTAATAGTCACTATAGCGATACTTATTTTCAAATCTCTTCGATAGGCAATTACAACCTGTTTGGTATGTTTTCTGCAAAAAATGGGAATGTACCTACCAAATATGTATTTGGTCATACCTCTAACTACCCATTAAGGCATCTTATAAGGATCAGTATTATATTATCTGTGCTGTGCTAATGCCTAAAACATCTGATAGAATATGTCTTCTACCTAGGGAATAGGTATAGTCGTGATTGTACTTAGTCATTTCATTTATTTTTAATAACAGACGATTGACGATTGATAGAATACTGAAGTTTATTCGCGAATAAATTATGTTAATAATTCTATTAATTTCCATCCAGAGTATCTTCTAAACACTAGTGGAATAGAAATGATATTATTATGTCGGTATATATTTTACGAGCACCACGATTAAAAAACGCTGGCACGCCCCCATAATGAGTTCAAAGTGAAATGACCACGTCTTGTTGTGGAAACATAAATAACTATTTGGCAACTCACCAAAACCTTGACCTGGTTATGAAAACTTATTAACCTACCTATTTTTATTTTGTCTTAATACGGTGAGTCCACAGGATAAAGAATAATAAAATTATTATTGTTCTGGTAATTTCCTAGATTTCAAATTAATATGTATAAGTAATTCCTTCCTGTACGATAAACAAAAAATAAACTATTTTCGTTTGTGTTGGTGTCGTTACTTCTTCACTTCGAAGTCTGAGCAACTGAAGCTAGACGAACAACTTAGTTGATGGCACCAAGTTTTAATGAAACATGTTCTAGTAAATACAACAAATTTCTTATTAATACTTTAGAAAAGATCTTTTATCGAGATATGTTCTTTAAGTGTAAAAAGCATCTACATCATGTATTTCTATCAGTTTTAAAGCTGTAGGTACCTTTAAAAGGAATCCCTAATTTTTTTAAAATTTTACTTATCTTTCTCGTTGCTGTAAGTTTAGGTAGGTACTTCTTCTGCTAAAGTGCGGAAGCAAACTCTTGTGTATTATCGATCTACCAATAAGTGCAGCTCCTCAAAAGGAAGCCGAGATTTCCTGAACTTGTTCAGTTTTCTTCAAGTTTCTTCAACCTTCAAAGAAGTCGAGAGCAGCTATTTTATAATTTAAAGTCCAGTTACTCGAAATAAATGGGAGAAGCTAACTTTCTATAAAATTAAATAGAAGCAACAAGTAGGATACTTTAACTGCTCAACATGAAGAGTTTTTAACAATTTTTTTTATATAAAACCAGAGACTAGTACCTACTTGACGACCTCTGTGGCGCAGTGGGCGAAAGCCCGCCTGAGACGCAGAGGTTGCGGGTTCGATCCCCGCTGCGGGACAAATGTTTGCATGATCTGCAAATATTTGTTTCGTGTCTGGGTGTTTTCTATGTATATAATATGTATGTATTTACAAAAAAAAAATGTATCTATGTAGTTTATCAGTCATCTGGTTACCATAACACAAGCATTAAATTGCTTAGCTTGGGACTAGATGACGCCGTGTGAAATGTCCAAGGATATTTATTTATTTATTTATTTATTTATTTACTAGTCTCTCTACTAGTCTCTGATAAAACTAAAGCAGAGTATGATTAAATCTGCTTTACTATTTCTTTGGTTTAGTAAAAGTTCTACCTACAAAGTATAAATTGCGCAGCGTGTACGCATAAATTCATACAAATTGACGCAATTTTGGCCGTACCTACGAGTTGACGTCATTTTGCACGTCAACTGAATATGCTACACATTTTTTAGATTTTGTTTTTCCCAAATTTGTAATTACATACTTGTTGTAAGGAACGGAATTCAATAAAATTATAAAGTATAGGTACGTAATGCGGGCACCACACATTGGCTTCAACTAGTTCCAACATTTGCTACGAATAGAATGGCCAATGGCAATGCTCCGTTTGTGTCCAATAACCGTCCAAGATCGATTCCCACATTGGAGTGTTGGAACTAACGTGTCGTGCCTGCATAAAACATTACTATTGAGCCTCATTGTTTTGTCCACAGTGGCTACTAAAGAAAACTGCAACAGAGATGAAGATCTACTCCAGAGGTGTTCGATGGCGCTCCCCGTGCTTAGCTCCCCTGACATCTCCTTCGCTCTGACTCGAGAAGAACTAGATAAGAGTTGTTTGTAAGTAGATTCTTTCTGTTAATATTTTCAAGGAAGTTTTCAGGTTCATCATGGTTTAACCCTATCCCTGGTAAACCTGCAATGAATTATTTGAAAATATAATTATAATCAAATTATAGTTCATTTAATCACAAATGTTACTATGAATTTAGCGTTTTCATTATAATTAAATAAAAACTAAAGAAATCGTTGTCGTTCACGATAATTCTGAATATAGGTTACGAGATTTATTATAGACGCATAAGCGCGAAATTATTAAATATTTTCCTATATTTTTTATGAAGTTACTCGTTATCTTGTCAAAATGATACATATTTTGTACTCTGAATATATTACAACTTCGCAGCTATACGTTTATATAAAAGCTTTTCTACAAAAGCGCTCAGGTTTCTGTTTCTAAGTATTAACTTTATAGCAGGAATTTAGTATTCACATTACTCATCACTTTTAGGTCTAATTATTCTTACTTGAAATACACTCGTGCTCCGAATTCTGGTTTCAAAGTTATAATTAGACTAACCAATAGTATCAAGATCCTAATAAATTTTATTGTGTGCTTTAAATTATTGTTATGAGAAATTACCATATTACCGCAGAATGTTTACTCCAAATTGTCCGCAATGCTTTTGTTGAAACAAGTTAATGTTTTCATCTACGACGTTACGTCTTTCGGTTTCCTGTTTTTTATCTCGAAAGCGGCAGTCCGCAACAAGGTGTTCCAGTAAAGCATACAAGAAACGTTGTAACAAGGACCAACTAGAAGGATTTTGTAACAAACATTTAACTCATTTTATGCAGTGGAAGTTTGTTCACAACGGTACGAATTACACGACAATGACGATTACGTGTCTGCTCTAGCATAATTTGACACATGAGACAGAACTTAACACCTCTGAGTTTAATTTAAAAGCATGTGTAGGTATGTACCTACAGCGTAGCCGACCACGAGAAGAGCCGCTTCAAATCACACTAATATTATAAAGGTGAAAGTTTGTGTGTGTAAGTGTGTAAGTATGTAAGTGTGTTTGTTACTCTTTCACGCTTAAACAGCTAGATGGATTTGAATGAAATTTTGTACAAGGATTGCTTAGACCATGGATTAAAAAATAGGCTACTTTTGATCCCGGTATTCCCATAGAAACGGGAACTATTCACCGCAGCTAGTAAGTTATAAAATGCTGCTTCGGTCGAACATCACCCTATAAACTCCGTCACTTGCTCATACGAACGAACTCTGCGGTTTTGTTTTGTGGATGTCAAGTTGTCGATCCACTTTCTGCGAGGATACTTTCTTTGAGTTACGTTACGGCATAAAGTACCTATTTGTTACATCTATGCCGGTTAAAAGGTATTGCCTTTCAGACTCAGATGAAAAACGATTGGTTGAAAACTTTAAATGAGCTTGCGAATCTCATAACAGGGAGTACCTAATTAAATTTAAGTTTCCGACCATTACGGTGTAGTTTTCCGCTATCATGGTAAGGCGATCGCTCTTTACGAGGGGAAACTTTGAAAAGTGATGCAAGTTCCGCTAAAGACTCGGCGGAGTAACTTCTGAACAGAACCGGGGCGCACGCAGCTCATCTTAATTTAGTGCTCTTGTTTGCGGTAAATAGCAATTTGAAACTAGTTGTCCGACTGAGTAATTTCACTCGGTTCAGAGTGACGCTTGAATAGCCAATGAAGCACTCCGCCCCGGCCATGTTCTAATTGCGCGATGTATATTGCAATTATGTTTATAGATTGTTCAGATCAAAATCAGAAAATGAAAAATCTTACGAAAAGTTACGACTTCGACGGGATTCGAACCCGCGTGATTCAAGCGATCATCCTTTAGCCGGATTGCCATCGACCACTCGGCCACGAAGCCAATGACGTCGACGACGAAACTATCAGTAAGATTATATTTTTTCGGTTAGAGCACCGATTAATATAATCTTACTGATAGTTTCGTCGTCGACGTCATTGGCTTCGTGGCCGAGTGGTCGATGGCAATCCGGCTAAAGGATGATCGCTTGAATCACGCGGGTTCGAATCCCGTCGAAGTCGTAACTTTTCGTAAGATTTTTCATTTTTCATTTTCTAATGAAATACCTAAGTGTGGTTTAACACTATAATAAAAATATATAAAAACTACAGATCAAAATCCATTTGCCAACGGTACAGGTGAATAGTAAAAAAGATTGCATAAAAAATGTTTTTTTACTTATTTTTGACATTATGATATAACTAGGTGCGCTCCGCGGTGAATAATTGCCGTTCCCGTGGGAATATCGGGATCAAAAGTAGCCTTTTTTCTGAATCCAGGGTATAAGCAATCCTGGTACCAAATTTCATTCAAATCCGTCCAGCATTTTGAGCGTGAAAGAGTAACAAAAACTTACACACACACAAACTTTCACCTTTTTAATATTAGTGTGATTTCGAATTTTAAAATCTGAATAGGCCTTAATTATGAACGAAAATAATTATGAAATAATAAAAGCCAGAGTCTGAAGTCAAAAACTCTAAACGTAAATTGTTCACATGGCATTTAGTGAACTTCTTCAGATCCGACTTCGATTGAACTGAACTCTAATGGATTTGGATGAAACAATATACAAGAAATATTGAAATCTCAATGTATGTTTCAATCTTCTTATTTTTTTATTAGGTCACTTTAATTCTAGTTCTGCATTAAGGACCTCGGATTAGTAAGCAAAGCTCAAAAGCTAATCTATACACAGCCTCAATACCAATTGATGGGACGTACTCATCTCCGCACAATTTAGTCTATTCATCATACCTACAGTATGATTTTTTACTTTCAAAGCTTCTTCATCATAATCTTTATTGAAGCAAATACAACTGACTTATAATTGTTTCAGAGAACTACGTGCCGGCATTCGTTGCATAGATAACTACACAAACACTTGCATGGAAAAGCACGAACAGGTGGTCTTCAGGAGGATATACGCTGGTATTATTGAGGTAGTCCAAGATCTCTGTACACGAGGGCCGTACCAAGAAGAGTATTTGCAGCATGCAGACTGCGTGAAGAATGTTCGTCCAGAGTATGAAGTTTGCAGTAAGAAATATGAAGGCACGCTTATGACAATCAGCGATCATCAACAGGCAGATAAATACGAGACAGATGAGAATATCGGTGCGACTCATGAAGAGTACCTCAGGACTGTTTGCTGGTAAGTGTTATTATAAAGTTTTCGCAATGGTTTTTATATACAAGCAAAACAGGGCTTTGTAGTTAAGATAAACATTTTTTTATCTATAACTGTGTCCTATATCGGTTATAGCACCGATTAGCGCCATCTACAGGAATTCCATAGGAAACACCTGCTCATTGATTGAATTTGCATCAGTACAAATGACCAGAAATGTCGCTATAGCGGCGCTAATTCTATAGTTTTGTATATTTTATTACCTAAGTGTGGTTCAATACTATAATAAAATATACAAAAAAACATGTCAACTAATGACTTCGATGTCTAAGTGCGTGTAGATTTCTGTTTTTTTTATAGTGACACTAGTGGCAATTCTGAGTGTCGCAAAAGCTAAACTAAGCTAACTAAAATTGTTGCCGTCCCTTTCATTTCATAGCGATAGGAATAAAAAAGATGGCAATAATTTTAGTTAGTTTAGTTTAGCTTTTGCGACACTCCTAATTATAGGTTTAGATAATAGTGATTAGGTACTCTGTGTTGTGAATTTAATTACAAAACTAATAGGGCTAAAAAGAATTTAAAAATCTTTGAACTTTTTACAAACTTGTTGACATTCTCTGTACGTACAGTGTTATTTTTCCGGACCTATCACGTCATGCTTACAAAAACTATGGGTTGAATGTCATCGCGATGTAAATATGACTGGTCAAACTTGTTATCAGCATCACTTCGCCATTCTCTTTGATCTAACTAAAGGATTTTGGACTTTCCTTAGAAAATAGCTTTAGAGCTTTTACATTTTCACAGTAGAGACCTGATCCTCTTGAAATGTGTCATTGTTAGGATGAGTGGTTTTGAGATGAACTGCGTAAAAGTGTAAAAAAGTGTAAAGTTAACTTTTTTAAATGAAAAATCTTACTAAAAGTTTTACGGCTTCGACGGGATTCGAACCCGCGAGATACAAGCGATCACCCTTACCACTCGGGCAAGCCGACCTGCCTTACCACTCGGTATATTTCTCTTATTGCAAAAGATTAACGATACTAAAGAATTAAAAGGGATTTTCAACAATCGCACACAAAACGCACTTCAAAATTGTTCTTCGCAAACTTACATTGCGAAAAAATAACATTCAGAAAAACCGGCTGCCAAAAACATGATATATGAACGCCACAATCACCTTCGCCTGCCATAAAGTTTATCGACCGTTCACGAGCAATACCAATATTCGAATAATGTCACAGAATAAATTATAGTACAAGTAATAATATGCAAGTATCTAAAATTCTAATATGTAGTTATCGCCGGTTTCTTGAATGCATATTATCTCCAAAATTTACTAATTAATGGTCAAATCACGTGACAAGTATCGAATTTGTTTCTTACTTGACACTTGTCTCGTGATTTGACCATGAACTTTATAATCATTATTTTAAACATTCTATGAAATAAGTACTTTTAAACATTTCAAATTCAGTCATGAAGTCCACAAATAGCACACAGCGCTTTTTTGAAAACCTCAAACGTGTAATGAATTAACATTTTTGTCTTCGAGCTTACATAAATCGGATAACTTTGCTAATTATTAAGCTCACAAAGTTGAACATCAGAAGCATCTCAGCGTTAATTACTTTGGCTACGGTAATCTTGTTACCTATTAGGTACTTACTACAAGGTGCCTTACTTAAGGGGTGATTCCTAAAAATGTACAAAATAAAAAATGCTTAGAGGTATGTATTAATAACTAGGTACAAAAAAGTTTCATGTTTGTAGTGTGGCTCTGGGTGAGGCACTATAGCGCCTGAACAAAGAAACAGTCAGTCATTTTAACCAATAATAGTCATCTCAAGCCTTCGGTTGGTAAATAGAAAGTGTTCCTTCCTATTATTCCCGAGACGACCTCTGTGGCGCAGTGGGGGAAGGCCCGCTTGAGACACAGGAGGTTGCGGGTTTGCATGTTCTGCAGACATTTGTTTTGGGTCTGGCTGGTTTTCTTTCTATAATTATGTAGGTATTTACAAAGAAATGTAGGTATATACATTAGTATATCAGTCATCTGGTTTCCATAACACAAGCATTAAATTGCTTAGCTTGGAACTAGAGATGACGTTGTGTAAAATGTCCAAGGATATTTATTTATTCTCATATTTGATATTCATGCAGTAAATTCACAAAAAACATAAATCATAGTTACCAATTGTAGCAAAGCACATACAGAATTATACCTATAGTGTAACATTTCAATTGGAACAGTCTATGCAATCAGAACATATTGAATCAATATTGAATTGGAGCTAAGGGTAGCTCACACATACTATAGTTCGGACAATAGTATAGAACATCCTCGCTGTACCTACTTTGTATTATAGCACTTTACTAATTAAAACAAAGTCGATAATCGTTTATTCCATTACTAGGGTCAATTTAAATTGTCTGTCTACTTTGGTCAATTAAGAGAAGAATCAGAACGAGAGATCCATCTTCTTTAATTTAAATATTAAAGTTTTAGTAGAGTGATATTCAAACAAAGTGCCATATAATATACTTGCTAAAGGAACGTAGAATGGAAGTTAAGCTCAATTAACCTTGTCATGACAGTATAAAAGTTCGTACTTTCTGTTCCAAATATAGATATTATTATAATTATATTATATAGTAATAATAGAGAATGCATCATCTAGGGCAGCATCATCTAGGTCTTGTTCGCGGTTCACGCCGAGATTCGCGCGCGGATCGTGGCCAAAGAGAATTAACCACTACGTTTAATAGCGGCTGCCACCAATCCACACTTAATAATTAATAAAATTATGGAGAATACAAATAATAATACTAGAATAATGAATCGTATTAAAGGCTTCGCGCGCGATCCGCGGGCGAGTAAGACAAGGTTTTATGAGCAGAGCTTGTGGGAACTACTTACCTGATAAATGTAATTTTAGTAAATACAAAATATATAAATATGAAACACACAGAAATTACTACATAATAGTACGTGTGTTACTATTTATTTTACTAATAATAATTGATCACATATTTATATCACACGGTTTACAACCAAATTGACTTATTATCTTCTATCTGGAAGTTATTACTCTTCCTCTGTAGATAATCGGGTCCACACGTACTATCGTGTTATTAGTTCTTCAAAATTATCTGATTATTTTAATATAATTTGAAGGATGGTCAGAGGCACGTTCAAGTTTCGAAGATAATTATAAGTTCGACCCTTTTGAAAGTATAAAACTTGGTAGGAGCAATGCACTCCTTTCGTACCGAGAGCCGTAACAATCGAAGTTCCGCAAATTAAGCTGTCAACTTATCTACAGAACTTACTTCAAAGAGATTGAAGAGACTAGTCTTGAATATTGAATAGTCCTCGTTAGTAAAATATTCAACAAATCGAACAGGTCCGACCCAACTAATTACGTCGCTGGTAACACCGAGGTTACAATCAGTCAGGCGTGTGTCACATTGAATCTCTTTTTAATGTTAAATTAGCATTATTATGTTAATTAAATATTTAATTTGGTTTCGTACATCCATTCCTTGGCCACTGATTATGATTTTGTCTCCGGATCCAGCCCGATTTGCAAACGGTAGGTACTAATCTGTCGTGGGCTCCAGATGGGCAAATGCTAGATTTGGAGTTTTGTTGGTCTCAATTATAAAGTTAGAACAGCACTAATGCTGATGATAATATAGTTGTTATGTAGTGAACAAGCTATAGGTAAGCGTAAGCGTAATACCAGTGATCTTTATTGTTTGTTAAGTGAATATGAATTGTCCACTACTATCTTTAAGTTCAAATTTAAATTGTATGTTGCCGGCTGAGTGAAACATCTGTGACCATTATCTTTAAGTTCAAATTTAAATTGTATGTTGCCGGCTGAGTGAAACATCTGTGACCATTCGAATATTAGACCTTCTGTGTCGAGGTTATGACCGAGGCTCCATTCCGTCCGATATTAATATTTGTCTATACAATTTGCATTTAAATGGCCCACCCAGATTCTTTGGGAGCTTATTTTGATGTGTTTTAAGAAGTTATTGATATTCGTTACTTTTGGTTTATGTAAAGTGCTTTTTAGAAAATGTAATATTGCGCCCATAATTTTTAATCTTATTTCGGGACCTTTTCGGTAGTAACCTGAAAGTGATATATAACCCATTCCCAGCCAAAACTCCCTATAGCCAACCGGGGCCTATATGCGTCATGGGCACTGAATCAAAGAAGGCAATCGCGAACGCCTACGTAAAGTTTTCCATACTCATTTCACTTTCATGATTAAACCGTAAGAAACGTATACTCACGACCCCCGTCGGAACAATCTTTCGGATCATTTCGGATTGACATAATTTTGTTTTTGTAAATGCAATTAAATAATTCAATAAACTAGAATATACTGATGTCGCTCATCATGTTCCATCTCGTAGAAGTAGACCAAAGAAAAGATGTATGGATGGTGTGAGGGATGACATGAGTAAGAAAGGAGTGAGTGCTGAGTTGACGACGGATAGAGAAAAATGGAAGATGACTATAATGTTGTGCCAACCCCACAGTGGGATAAGGGCAGGAAGAAGTTCAATCTCATATCTGGTAGAAAATTATTCCAACAGTCCATAAAAGTTTATGGTCAAAGGGTGATTTTTAGCACCCCAGTCATTAAAGCCTTATTAACATTCAGCGAGGATTAACTGCCATACTTAAGACACTCTATGTGCTAATGACTTCTTTATCAGCCTTTCAGGGTACAATCTAAAGCCATTAATTTTTGTGATACCTTTTAGATAATTCCTGAAGCTCTATTTACATATAAACCACAATCCCACTTTATGGGTTTATAAAAAGGTATCGTTGTTATATTCAATGCTTTGTTCAAATGGACATTTTAAATAAAATTCTATTTCATAAAACAGCAGGTACATTCTGATTAAATTTTCCCCGTTCAACATCAAAAGCTAAAAAACCCGCAAAATTACAATTTCATTGTGCATAGTAGTTTGTCCAGTCACTTTTTTACTAGTTAAAATATTCCGCCACTATCACAGGATTTATACATCGCTGGCCACGCACTGACACAATGGAAAGATGAATAAAAACATTGCCATTTTCCATAGAAAAAAAAACAAAGTTGTACTGCTTGCACTGTCCCATTTTAAACTAGCAGTTTGTTTTGATAATAAGTTTACTTGAATTTATATACTAGGTATCATTTTTGCACGAACACTGAAAAAGCAGAAGCTAGACGGCGAATAAATTTAAAGTTATGAATAAAGGGTTATCTCTCTGTGAGTTTTCAGTCATATGAAGTGGGAAATGATTTATTTTAGCTATTGAAATTTTAATCATGGTGCTGAAACATTTGGCGTCTATCCAGCTATGCTTGAAGCGTAGCTAAGACCTTGATTGATAAATACACTTCCTACAAAAAAAAAGCTATCTATTCATTGTTTAGTAAACAAATATAATTCCATCTCTGTTACTACTTAATTGTAAATTGACGCCATGCTTCATTTTTAAAGTTAAATTTTTATTGGCAAATATATTTATATAGGTACTTAAATCCTACACGAATAAACGCACTGTACTTATTAGGTACATGGTAGTTGCAGCGGTGCTCCTATCTCAATCAGCTTTATGCCCCACTAGTAGAGCTCTCCCAATCTCGCCTAACAGGCAACCTGTGGACAGTAGTTGACTTCTAGTACCTACCTACCTTGTGGAGCATTACATTATAGTGACGTACCAATCTACGGTTGGGATTTTCAATTATTATTATTATTACCTAGTTGTTTTTTGGGATAAAAATGTCGGGAATAATTATAGAATTCTGGCCCTTTAATATTATTAATAGGTTGTGCTTATCTACCTAAATTCTGTTCAATCAAATGATTATTGAATAACTATTAGATTTCTAGATCTTTATGAGCTTCGTTATTAGGCAAGAAGTAATACGAAAATAATTACAATAAATTAGGGATATACTCCTTTTTTTAAAATTCAAGGAAGCTTTACGATAAAACGCCAATTAGCACGTTGTTGAGTAGTTTATTTATAAACATATCATGTTAGCGATAGATTTGTCGTGCCAACGAAGTTTGAACGTGCTTATTTCTCTGACCTTGAATATAACTATCACATCACAAAAATATCAAAAATGCTTCAGAATACGAACGATATTTCTACAAATAAAATCAACATACGTAAATGTTGTAAAACATGTTCTGCAAATCACAACCCACGTTTTATTTGCGTCAGTGGATCAGTCTACTATCAGAATAATAAATAGCTATATATTTCATATGTAATATTTTGCTCTGATACATCTATACTATATGTTCTAGCTAGACAAAGAGCAGGGTACTAGAACTCAGGGCCAGGGCAAGGCCAGGGCTCTATAGCCCTATCGAAAGTCAACGAACAGAATCAAATGCTGTGAATCCATTGACCAAAGAGAATATAACACTGCGTTATTGACTGACAGTCAAGTCATTATTAGGTCGCTTAGGTCATTTTTTTTTCAGTTTTCTATGGATTGATGAATCACCACTTGGAATACGGTTCACGCTTGAGTATGGACTCTGAATACAAGCCTAAAAGTACGTTTGCTATGGACTTCGTTTTTACCAGAAATATGCAACGGTCCATTTCCAAGAGAGTTGCATTGCTTGAGCTATGAAGTGATTCTATTGGTGCTTAACAAATATATCTCTCGCCACGCATCTAAACCTAGCACATCTCTGGTGTAAAAGCAGTCTAATCCTCTAAAATATGGTTTTGCATGAAAAAGTTAATATTCGAACAACGTCACACACAAGTTTCCCACTAGCTATAACTTACCTTCGAGCTTTTCGATGATTTTATCTCTGCTTCCTTCAGAAGCGTATGGTTTCTATGATGTTGACTTCCTGTGCTGTATTTTTCCACATTAACATTCTGAACTAGGTCAATTTATATATATTTATATAAGCGATCTATTGCTAGCTTATTATGTGAATAAAGTTTTCCCATACTGTTAGTCTCTTCAATAGAGTCAGATAAAGTTGTTTTAAAGTTTTAATAACTACTCTAAAAGAGCACTCGCTTCTGAAAGTGAAAATACTTTCTAACTGGTTAAAATAGTAATGGGATTCTGCTACTATTTAACTAAATATATATTCATTAAAAGGCTGATCTTCAAAAGTACATGACGGGTTTTCATGTTAGTTGATTATTTTGTTCTCTTGTAACTTTTTTTCAACATGTAACAATACCTTACGAACAAATAGTTGTCCATACTTTAGGACATATTTCACTTATTCCGTAAAATGATATTAAAAGAAACAAAAAATCGTTTACTAGCTCACCAATCTGTTTTAGTGGAAATACTGGACATTATTTCTGTTTACTTTGAGTTCAAGCGAACCTCGAATCGTCACGTACATTTGTCACGGGATTATGTTCCCTCTTTCCATTTTGCTTTGTCATTTATTTTTAACTAGCTTTTACCCCCAGCTCCACTCACTTGGGACCAGTGACATTTAGGTATACTCCACCGGTTAAATATATTTTTACTACATATTTTTAAAACCTCAACTCAAATGTTCAACCAACACCCATGTTCTAGGTTTTACTCTAGTGGCAACTTCATGATATGTGGGTTGGTGAATGGATATTGTCAGATGGCACTGCGTCGGATACAAATATCACCAATTAATAAATATATTATCATGTGATTTTCAAACATTACCTGTCCATTTGTCTGTCTACTCGGCGCCTTTTACACGTATCTGTAGATTTAGGTAAGGTTTATATTTACCTCAAATTGCGATGCATCAATTTCAAACGTGCTCAAATTCAAGTGAAACCGAACAGACTGCAGCGCTTATCGCTTACAAACGGAATAGTATTTGTGTGAGGTACTTTGAATAATCCCTTCTGAATTTTGAAGCACGCCACTTTGTATTTCATCTAGTTTAGTCCGCCTTTCAAAGGTGATTTGAACTGAGATATCCAAACTATGGGATTAATATGAGAATTTCTGTGAGTTGCGGATTCTACAGGATATTCCTAAAGCTCCTGGCTTACTTTTATAGCTTCATTAATGTACATTCACCATGATCGGTGAAGTTTTGTCAAAGGATCCCTTGTGATTTTCTAAATTTCACGAGTACCTTTACTTTGACACGCTTAATTTTGTTCGATGGCTTCTCGTGGGAGCTTGACTATTTATAAGAGGATGCTGCTGAAGAGAAAGCTAGGAACCAAACCGTAAAATCATCTTGCTCTTATATCTTTATTCTGTGTGATCTCAACGGGCCTACCGAATAAACTTAAGCATGAAGCAGAACATTGAACGTGGTAAGGTACTACAAACATGAGTTAAATTTTTAGGAAAGAAAAAGATATGAGGTATAAAAATTTGTTAGTATGTAGACATACCAACTTTCTAAAGATCAGGTAACCATATTAAGGCTCATACTCTACAAATCGACAATCGATATTATAGCTCCAAAATTCATATTTCAGCTTGTGTTAGAGAAAACAGAGCTATTATATACATATATTTATATTTCATCAACATAAGCTGAACCTCGGTAGAGTGTGAACAGCCAAGAAGATATTATAGAAGTTGTCTAGGGTTGTAGTCAAAAGCACTTTAACAGGTTAGCTGTCCGATGAGGCACATGTGCCTCATGGGTGATTGCACTGGTACGTCCATGAGGCATATGTGCCTCATGTTAGCTGTCATTATTTACTACGAGGACGTGTACAAAGAAGATCGAAACTTGCTTCGGGACAGCTAACCTGTTAAAATATACATTTGGTATATACCACACTTGAACGACTAAAGATCCGAGTCTTTATTTTGTAGATAATACAGGCGCGATCCTGAATTAGTTTTACACAGTGGGTTTACATAATAATACTAGTTTGCTAATAAGACTGTCATACTTTGAACTATACTATTAAACTAGACATGTAATATTTGTAATCAGCAACAGCTATTCCCTGGCGGTTTGTTCGCAACAGTGTAACTTGATAACGCGACATACTAAGTAGTCTGGTTTAATCGAGCTTAGAAACGTTACGCTGGTTATGAAATTAATTTACTCATTTAAGTCATAGTTTGGAAAGTTTCAAGAGGCTTATTAAGAAGTGTTGATCGGGTCTTTATAATCTTAGAGTCTAGAGTCTTAGAATCTTAGTTGGCCGATTCGAAAGACAGTCGACTTTCGATCTCAAGGTAATTTTAAATTCAAAAATAATTGTATTCAGTAATACATAATGGAATCACTTTGAAATGTCTTATATAAAAGCTAGGTGATTATACACCTGATCTTGTTCATGGGTCGGATTCCCCGCTGTGTTATAATTCGTGAATATTTCGTTTCTTAAAATTTTCACCTTCGGGCGTCTGGTTGAAGCGACGCATGATCCGAGGGCTGGCACTTATTTGGCTCTGAGGATCAGCGTTGCCATTCAGCGCGGCAATGCAGCCAGTGTCTTGGGCACGCTTCAGTCTGGCAGTGGCTTGGATCAGTTGAGCTACCTATAGATCGTTTGTAACGATCCTTAGGTGGCTCAACTGATTCTAATTGTATTTTGTACAGTTCTGTAAATGTGTAGTTGTAAGAAATAAACATTACCAATAATCTAAATGAGATTGTTTGGTAAAAAGCAATGTTTGTACGGTTTTTTTTGTTTCCAGTTCGTTTCAAGAGTACCTGATGTGTTCCGAGGCGACAGTTCAAAGGTCTTGTGGCGACAAGGCTGCTCTTTTCACCAGCGCATTCCTCAAACGAATGGCTTCTAATATTATAAAGGTTAGTTTTATCCAATTATTTGCTCTTAACCTTAAAGATTATTTTCGTGTAACCCATGTTAAGCGGGCATGAACACCTAGCTACTTATGTTACAATCAATAACAACTTTTGAAATGTTTTCAAAAATATTACATTAAAAAAAAAGTTCGAAATCATTATTAAGGCAGCTCTTTTAACTAAAACTTAGATGGTTACAATTTTGATGAACAGTTTCAAAATCCCTTCCTCTAAATGGTCGGTTCAACCATGACTTAGACCATAAAGTTGATCTAAAATCTCCACCACTGTTTCCCCCATACTATATAAAAATAAAGCGTTAATTTGTTCTTTCAAAATGTTCAACACCAAGAAAGAGGATTCCGCAGGATTACAATAACAATTCAATGTAAAATAAACTACCCTGTTAGGAAGGATCCGACAAACCGCTTTACACAAAGTGGTTTACGGTTATTTAGACGTCCCTTATTTAAGTTTCCAAGTTACGAACTCATTTTCAGGCTATTTACACCCTTTAGGATTATTCGGGTCCACATGCCTATTTAGAAAACGGCTACCAATATCGCTATTGATTGCTTGAACATTTTTCATTCTTCTTTTGTCGTGTGTACTCGTAGATATTAGTCGTAGTAGTTATATCTGTGATAGAGTTAGGCACCAGTATTATACTTGCCAATGAATCGGGTTCGGTCAAAATATTTTAATTTCATTGATTTGAAATCTTATCTAATCTTATCTTATCTCTGCCATTATAAACATGCTTGTAATGTATTGTATTTATAAAAAAATCTGGTTATTCAGGTACCTACTAGATATTTAAAGTAGATAGATGGTTGTTCGTTCGTTTGTAGTAGGTACCACAATGTTAAAATCTTGATTCCCGAGTGAATTATAACTAATCCATTACGAAAGCTAGTTTTTTTGAGACTTCAGTTCATTATCATAATTATTATAAGCGCGTCATTATCATGGTAATGATGTCACATATTAAGCTGGAAGTCTCAATATGTGACAACAGGCACAGTTAAAATAATACTATACTAGCAATAGGTAAGGTACAGTCAGGTATAATATAAATTGTCAGTTTTTTTTTTCATTTAATCCATAAATACAAACACTGCAGCATATTTTCAAAACAGCGATATCACAAACAATAATTTCTTCCGAAACCGATACATAACCGGTTATTTGACTTTTTACTTTTTGTACGAACAAGAAATCGTAAACATGCCCCGAAAGCAACAACAAGTCATATTTTTCAAAGTTGCCAACTTTATTATTTGTTTGATAAGATTACAAGCTGCGTGATCGTAAGGAAGGCGGCAAAATGGACTATAAGTATCCGTTTTTTTTCAAAATAAAAGAAATAGTTATGTTTCTTACATCTAAAATAATTTGTTATGAAACTAACCATAATATTCTAAAGTAAAAAAAAACAGAAAGTTGCAATATAATAATGTAATATTATCAATAAAATGAGTAAGTTCGTATGAGCAAGTGGCCAACTCTAGTGACTGAGTATTTAGGCAGAGTATTTATTTTAATTAATAATATTTTCATCGAAACATAAGTGTCAATGCTATATTAACTCCGTTACCAGAGTTGGCCACTTGCTCATACAAACTTACTTACTTTAATCTATATTCGATTTTCATTCTGTATAATTATGAATAAACCCAGCTACATATCGTCTTAATAACTGGACCTTCCGCTTCGGTTCGTGACTGCAAAACTGCCCAAACGAGATTTCATTTATTTGCTCACATTATGAGATAACTTTTGGCATTCTTTCAAATTGTTAACATTGCTCCCAATTCGCCGGCACTCGGCTAGCTAGGTACTCTAAAACTATGGTTTCAGCATTTTTACAAAAGTAATGGATTAAAACTCTTTGTTTTACCCATACAACTTTCGCAAATGTGAATTATAAATTAGTAAAATTTTGATGGAGTTTCTTCTTGAGAAATATAAAACCAATTTTTTTTTGTTCAAATTCATCTTTAAAATGTAGATTTGTACGATCAACATGAGTATAGTTTCTCCGATAGGTACCATAGCTTAGTATTCGACTGAGCGTAAATCTATAAAATACATAGGTACTAAGCATTGTAACTTTTATTTAAGTATGTAGTATGTATCTATCGACAGCCACTCGACCGACTTAGCAAACTTACGCCCGAATTCTGAAACGCTACTTAATGTAAGTGGTGCTTATCTATGACATATGTTCTCGTTTGTCTTAAGGTACAAATCTGACAAGTAAGAACGTCCTAAATGGTTAATACGCTCCCAAATACATTAGTGTTTCAGTATTCGGACATTAGTCTGTTAGGTAATTTGCTCTCCTATAAAAGTGAGTTAGCATAACGCTTAGCAAACAGAGTACCCAGCATTAGCTTCTTTCTAGCTATCTCCTCCCGCCGGATTTACTAAACCCTGAATGCTCAAATCATGAGAATTGCCGGGAAATCCCGGGATTTAACGGGTGCTTGAACTTTTGAATTCAGACCACTACTTTAGAAGAAATTAATTCCTGTTGAACGGATTACGACCAGGGATATTTTCCTGTTATAAATTAAATATTTTCTCTGAAAACATTAAAAACGAATATTGACAGTTATTTTACTGAGCTATTTTCGTGTATATATTTGGGATTATTCGATTTTAAACATAAAATAAATATTCCGGTATGTTACGTGTAAGGAAAATATATTTTATTGTTTTTGTTTTCAGAGCTTTTGCCTCGAATATCGGGGGCAGGAATGCGGCCTTCCCGATAGTGCAAACGAGAATAAAATTAGCTTAATATTTTTGGGTTTTGCCGGTTTCATGTTCTTAATATTAAATAATGTAATCAAAACGTAACTTAAATTAAGTACTGTTAAAAATTTTATGAATGTGAAATGTGGATAGCGTGTCTGGGATTAATTGTACCCGAAGAAACATTTATTGATGAAAATAACTTAATTTGGTACATGTTAGTTTATATTTTAACGAGTTACCATAATACTCTGTAGATACCATTGTTACGTATAATGAGGGTAGAATTTCCCTAACGAACCTTAAATTTGTTATTATTATCTTTTAAATCTGGCAAGACCTAAAAAAATATTTTCTAATTTTATTCGTACCCTCATCAAACTAGTCTTCAATAAATGTCAACCATCAGGCCCGTTACTGTATAAATTCAAATTAGGAACAAGGTGTTGCCATGTGCAACATAATTTTGAAATTAGAACACTTGCGGTTGCCAGCATCTGGCGATTGTATCGTGTCAGTTGGGTAATGGATGTGGAGAACAGTTCCTTGTTTTTAACTTATTTATATTAGACATTAAAAATAAGAGGCAAATATTCAGTGTAAAGTATGATTTACATTATAGCTCCCGGCAATATCTAAGATATTCTAAAATATTACGACTATAACTTGACTGTACTTGCAATACAAATATATTCCAAGTGCAGCCAACAATTAACATGTACATAATTAGTACCTATTTAATGGTAACTATTTTAAAAATCAGTACATATCCAATCAAATTATACATTTTTGCTTGTACTTAACTTGCTTTGACGCAAAATATAGTTCAAAAAATTAAACTTTAATTTCGCTTCGTTTCATGTATCTTCATGCTTTACGTGGTAATATGGTTCCAGGTTAGCTTTTAACTTTTAATTATTTTTCCGGAAAATAATTATGTACTTACTGTCCCAGGAGTTGAAGTATTTTGTTTTCAACGGACCCGCCCGATAGACGTACGGTTCTTCCTTTTTTGAATGAAACGCGATTACGACGCCATTTACCATTTACCCCATATTTACCATCTCCACACGAAGTTAGGTGACAAACACAAGTATAGATTTTTTTTTTATAAAAATTGAGTTAGTACTTATACAACAGAGCGTCTATAGTTATTATACTTACACTGAATATTAGCCAATTTAACTATGTACAGTAATCTCAAGTTTGTTTAGTTTATAGTAGGTACAGTTACTGTTTTTATAATGTATTCCAATTTTATAGTTTTTAATTAATTAGTCTGGAGTTAAGCATTCATAAGTTAAATAATAAAATAATGATAAATATTTTCTAAGTACACATCGATTACGGACATCACTAGTTGTTTTAAAATGAAAAATTTAAATTTAAAATTAAAATGCTGCGACTGCAGGAATGTTTAATTTAAAGTGTTTATGTTTTCAAAAGAAAAGGTTAATTTAGCAGTACATGAGCTGAAAATATGGTCATTTAATTTCGCCAATGAAGTTGCTCAATCAGTGTTGCCAATTTTATTCATAAAGCTTTTAGTTATAATATAATTTTGTCAAGCAAAATGTGAAGTGCAGTTTAAAGAAAGCTCAGCATATTCTGTGATACTCGAAAGCAGATAACCAATTTTATTTTGAAAATAAAATATGTAGAGATACATTATTTGTTATAGCTAACGTATGTATTCAATGTATTAAAATGTAAATACCCAGTTGACTATTAAATTTAAATTGTTTATAATATATTTTAAAATATAACCTATTACTTATTCAAAATAATTATTGGATTCACTAAATTAATTAAATAATCTTTGTAGAACAATTATGTAAATATCAATTATTGTTGTGTAGGTAACAAAAGTTATTGCATATCATTTATCACTGTGTTTATTTAGCAATGCGTAGCATGTAAATAACTATTTTGAACACATTAGCTTTTAATTATTTAATGTAATTATACGTAGTTCGCGTAATTATAATAAAAGAGCTTACACGGTTCTGTCAATTCATACATTATTTATTATCTACTATAGCTGCGCCCCGCGGTGTTACCCGCGGTGAATAGTTCCCGTTCCTGCGGCAATCCCGGGATCAAAAGTAGAAAGAGTAACAAACACACAAACTTTCACCTTTTATAATATTAGTAGGATTTAAATACATAGTACAGATTACTTGGGTGCTTATGTAAATATTTTTAAATTTCTGATTTTGATCAAGCTTAAAAGCCTTTAGGTAATTAAATGGAGTTAAAAAAATTCGTAGCCAATTATCTTTTAATTATCACAAATCCATTATCATAAAATCCTTTCTTTAATTCTAAATTGTGTAAGTAACCCGAATCTTTTTTAAATATTTTATTTAGTTATGAATTTGATTCATAAAAAGAATTACGTAGGTTTCGCCCATTTTAGCCACTCACAAACGTATAAACTTAGCAAACTGTAACAATATGAACAGAAACAAATTGTAAAGAAAAATCGTGTAGGTATTTTACGTAACAATTATACAACGTCACAGAGCAACGTCTACACTACGAGTGCTTTTATTGTAAACGTTATACTATTAGTACGAAGATATTGTAATACTCTTAATTCACACAAACATTTAGTAATTAATCGACTCCATTATAATTATACTCTTTTATTTCATGAATTTGTTACTCTGTATCAAATATGCCCTTTTGTGCTTCTTCTAAGGTACGCGCACTTTTACCAATGATTTTTGTTAATTAATATTAGAAAATCCGTATCCATTAGATAGAAAAAAAAAACTTGTAAAAGACATAGTCTTCTATAGAGATTATTGAGTAAAAAATAAAATGGAATGTAAGTAAACATTATCACTATTTTTTGTGTTTTTTTTACCTCTAGCTTTAAAAAAATAAGTTCATAATACTTTTAATTAAAAATTACTTTTGTTGAGTTTATAAGTTATCCTACCTGCATTGCAGCCATTCAGTTTTAAGTCGAAAAAAATCTGGACAGCTAGGCTTCCATCCATAAATTGGATTAAAAATTCAAACGAATAACCCAACCGGCGACCCATGCAGCCGTTCCTCTTTGTTATGAGAATCCGCGTTGTTTTCTATTCCATAAAAGTAAAATCAACAAATACATGCGTATTTAAAAAAAACTACCATAAAAGTAACACAGTATTAATTTACACGGCCTCTGACTAACCCCTTTCGACATCTCATAGGAAAGATCCTAAAGTTCTCCTAGGTGAGAATGTCTACCGCACCTTGGAGATACAGCCGTGTTCATGCAGCATTATGGTAGGTACGGCACGTTTCAAAGTATAGGTACGTTATGTAGTAGAGTTTTGGTTATAGTCGAAAACTAGGCTGCCCTGAACTGAGCTAAGCCGCGTACAGCCGAACTGAATTGTTAAAAAAATAACAAAAATAGTTTGCGTTTTAATCGTAGTTCAATCAAAACTTTAATTTCAACGTACCTAAATCCCAACTTAGGTAGGTACATTTTGGCGCATGGGATAATGTCAAGTCACTACTGTGAGAAGACTAGTGAAGTTTGTTAACACTAGGAAAGTATGATTTAATACTGAACTAAGTATTCGTTAATTTACCTGAAATCTATATTTAAAATTCCAATTGGCATTTCGCAAAATGCAAAAAACTTTTCGCAAATTCCCGCTTCAAGAAATACAAGCTCAATCTCTCGAGTCATCGAAAATTAATAGGTTTCTTAGCGAGCACTAGGTACTGCTAAATGAAGCTAGGAGCAAAAAACATCTAGAGCGACAAAATGTGCATCCGTAGTCGGTGGAAAGTCGGTCAGATCGAGTCCGACCAAAAAGTTTCCACTTCAGATGCTGGCTGGACAAAAAAGGTAGGAATGTAAGTATCTTTGCTTTGTTGGCACTGACTCGAAAGAAACTTTACGGTGCTCGTTACAGAGCTTTTATTCTAATGGTTAAACAAAGTAAGTTAATGTGTTAGTGTTGGTCGTCTGATGTAGCTAGAAAATCAATTGCTGCATGTATTTATAAAAGCTATAAGGTTTATGTCAATACTTTGTAAGTAGGTAGGTAGATACCTACAGAAATTAATTCAGTCCATACAAAATGGAGAATATTTCACTTCTTTGCCAGCAAAAGTTTAGATGGAAGTTTACCGGAAATTCAGTAACGAACTTGGAATCCTTTTTGCGTTGCATCCTTCAGTCTCTATGCGGTCGAATAAGGAATAATCTATTTTCATCAGGACCGTGATTTCTCTGAGGGAGAGTTTAAGCTGGGATTTTTAGTTTCGTTAGTCGGATGAGCTGCAGTTGCTTTTCGTTTGTTTACCTACAGCTTCAGTTTGAGGGAGCAAAAAGTAAAACTAAACTAGATTTTCCTATTTGTTTAGCTAGTCGATATCTATCGAGTGACTGTCTCAAATACCTAACCATTAAAAAAACAACAATTGGCTGTGGCAAATGGTGCAAGCAAAAAAGGCTTATTTTGGACGAAGTAATTGTACTCACTTCCCATTAAAATAGGCGTGGAATAGTGCCTCGATTTTCAATCAATAAGTCTTGGGTTAAAATTACATCAAGGAATGTATAGAAAACACTTCCAATGTTGGCCATGGGCTTGCAACCAGAAACTTATAGCATAGACAAAATAAATAATTTCCTTTATCTATGCTTATAGTTAAAATGCTAAATGTGGGAACGTTACATTTTTTTAGTTTATACCACAGATAAAATAATACTATGTTATACCTACCTCTGACCTTTACCTGGTACCTACAGTATCTTCAAATAATCTTATATGCCTTTACTAAAAGATCTGAGAGTCTCTGGCATGCATCTTATCTTTACATTTGCAGAGCTTTCTCGTCCGAAGTCGAGAGAAGTAACCAGTTGTACAGCAATTGATTAGGTGGGAAGACCTCGGTGCAACCTCTCCCATTAATAAGCCCTAGAGATTGTTCCTCGGAGGTTATTGCCAATCTAGGGAGCCTCCCCAACGTTTCCTACATTCATAAATTTAGTAGGGCCTTGATTTAGAACAATAAATGGTTTAGAGATTAGTGACTGTGAATTGTCTTTACAGGGGGAAACGCTTTCAAACCAAAAACAGGCTCATCAAATTGGAACCTTAATATTACAGGTTTTGTATAGACGGTAGATATTTAGAGCAGTTCAACAAAGGACTCTGGTTTATTCTAAGTTTATTATTAGGTACCTAGGTTAGTACATCTTCAGGCAGTCACGAGCATTTGGAATTTATTTGAGAGTAGTCAAAAAACGTCAGTTTATTAATGATGGGAGATAGGATTTTGCATTACGTTCTTTACAGAATGAAACGAAGTGCAAAACCAATTCAGCAACAAATCAAACATCTTGACAACTCATAACCTTTTTCAAAATTAGGCTGAATGACCTCTACTTTTATCTGTTGAATCCGCCTACTTTGGCCTGAAAGTAATAACTGGAAGTTCGCTAAGTGCCTTCGTTTCAGCTGGAACTTTTAACTTAATATTCTCAAGAAGCTTTAAATTCATTAACACTTCTTTTGGCCTTCTCAACTTTCAACTATAAGGTAATTCAGTTTTTGGATACACACAGTAGAAAAGTCCGTAGAATATTATACGTAACAGTAATTTTTAACAACAGGGATGGTAAGTTACAAGAGAAAACTTAGATAAGTAAGTAAATTTGGCTTATTCCACTAATCCCCTTTGACAATCCGCGTCAACGGGGAATAGTGAACTTTTTGTTCATATTTCCCCGTTGACGGCGATGCGAGTTCGTAACGGGGATTAGTGAACTAAAAACTTATTTAATACCCATTACGTTATAAATAAAATACTAAATTAACCATGTTTTCCAGAAGAAAACTGACTTTTTAGGGTGTTACCCGACCAATCATAAAAAATTATTATTTTTTCTTTAACTGTCTTGATTGCTAAACGAACTATATTCTAATCGAAACACAAAATGTACTCAACTTATCTATCAAAGGCGATAATTAAGAATTAGGTCTAGGTACAACTTTATTTTCGAATTTCCATGTTTTTTAAATAAATCCAACCTCCTCAATCGGTCCTTCATTGCTGAGGATCGTGACCGACGATGTAGCATAGCCTGTTCAGCCAACTGTTCAGAAGTTATTTTGCGTGAAAGAAAATAAATGTGTACCTAAGTTTGAAATGATGGATGTTTGTTACAACCTCCATCCTTTCAAACTCACGCATTTATATTATCAGTAAGATAAACTATTTTGTAATGTGTGTGGCGTATAAGCTTATTTGAAAACTTTGCGCTATCTATTTCATTTTTGTAACAATATTGCCCAGAGACTTATAAACTTGAGACAACTTCAGACGAGAGATTGTAGCTTCTAGTAGTTTCCAAGAAATGGGTGTTGAATTTATTGTTATTGTAAGGTCTTACTAAACTAATAATGAAGCTCGTACAACGCTGTTGGTGAACTGTTAAGTTAATTGCTCTTTTATTTTATAGAGATACAATCAAAGTCATTCACATGTTATTAAATATTTCCTTTTTTGTTCGTACCTACTTTGGTACTTTAAAATGTGCCTAAAAAGAATACTCATGAAAAACCCCTTCCTTTTTGCGTCTGGCCAAGCTTCACAAAATACCCAAAAAAAATACCTATAGGTATAGCTCCCGAAAATACACTCACATGAGTTTGATCATTTTACTTTTTGTCAGAAAATAAAAACTTATTAAATTGTGATCATTACACCTAAATTGGAAATGCTGAAGAATGATTAGTTTTTTTTCTAAGTATTCATAAGACAAATATGTCTTATTGCATGGTTGTCAGTAGTTGTGTTAACATAATAGTATAAAGAGGAACATGGTGAAGGTTGTTCATCGACTTTTTTATTCTAGCCTGACGTGACCCGTAATCTTTACCCGATATAACGAACTATATTACACTGAAGAAATAAACAATTGTATCGTACACTATTTGCATTTAAATTACCTGTAAAATTGCATACTCATGCTGTTATTTAAAATCTAAAATGTAGAGGTGTAATTCAACGAAGAAATATTAAAATGTTGGTGTTAAAAGTTTTTAAATTGCGGTGGAGGTAAATGATTATATTAACATGGTTTTACATGCGGTTTCACTCTGTGGAAATCTCTGTAAAAGGTTCCTCAACACTATATCACCATCACGATATTCATCACATTTCATACATAAATTAACATAAGTTGATCCGATACGATATACGGCGTAATTAAAGCTTAAATATACAAATTATAGCGTAATTGCTATATTATTATGAAGTAACAAGCTTTTTCGGCTTCACTCGCGTGTTACCTGGATAAAAAGTAGCATATTAATGAAAAAAAAAGTAGCCTATGTGTTATTCCAGGTCATAAACTATGTACGAGAGTGTTTTAGGTTTCAACCGAATCCGTTCAGTAGTTTTCGCATGAAAGAGTAACAAAAATCCATTCCGTCCTTATAGTAGGTACCTACCTATTGCATAAATGTATGCAAGGGATCTTTAATTACAATATTACTATTATTGTTGAGATAAGTCATGTATTCCAATCAAAATTCTAGGCTTCTTTCAAATGTTTTTTTAAATGGTAGTTACCTCAGTTTTTCGTTACTAAAACAATATTAATAGTAGACTCAGAATCAGAAATATTTATTTTCAATACTGACGAGATGTGTTGTTTTGTACATAGGTCTTAGTTTAAATAGGCACAAGAATGCAAAGGTGCTCGTAAGTTCACGCTTATTTAGATACTAACTTTATTTTTCTATATAAATAAGAAGATGTCAGTTACCTTCTGCTTCATATATTTTTGTCAACCATCACACTAAGGAAAAAACTTCCCACCTCTAACTCGGAAATTACAAAAAAGCAGATGACTTACAACGGAACTAAAAAGCGAGAGCGGCGGCATTAGCCGGCTTCCTCGCGAAAGTTAACTCATTTCCGAGAGAACTCCTTTTGTTGCGTGCGGACGGAACGTGTTTTCCACTTTTATTTTGAAGCTCACCCACATGTTAGACTATTCGTTTAGGGTGGTTCGATTTGTTATAGACATCGATTCGATTTGTTTTTTTACGAGACTTATTTGAATCAAAACTATCACTAATAATATAGTATAAAGTTGGATCAAGCAAAAAGGAAGAGTAACTTTTAATCAACGGGTATATTTATAACTTAATCAAACTGAACAATATTCAAATCCACAGATAAATATATATATATTCGTGTTCAAAACAATAGCCAATAACGGCCGATTAAACCGTGAGTTGGTATGGTAGACTTGTGACCACGTAAAAGTAATGAAGTTTTGTGAAAAGGACAGCTGCATCATTTTGTATTAGTTGTTATTTTATGATTAACTATGAGGTCTATCACTTTTGTAGATGCTCTACGACGTAGCATTTACTCGTTAGGCGATTATTTACTAAGCCTAATAAGTAATGAAAAACTAATAGTTTTTGTTGCATGAACCAGCTTTCTTATGTCAGCTATGATAATACATTTCCTGGCTGTAATTAGGTTTGCAAATATTTTCGTTTGTCCCGCGTTAATATATCTTTCATGCCTGTCTGGTTGACCCGTGTAGGTTTGCTAGCATTTCTCAATTATGTGGAGTTGATTATCAAGCTTGTGTAAGTAATAGAACCTTTATTCTTTACAAAAACCGATCGATATTATGTTTGAACCATTTTAGAACAAAATACTGCAAATAATAATTCTTTAGTACTAATAAAGTAGGGGAAGACCGGTACCCTTCGTACACTTTTTACTCTAAGCCCTGTAAAAAAAAAACTAACAGCAATTTTGTAATAAATTAAATGCTATTAGATAACCTACATATCTAGCTATAGTAATGAGATACATAAATATTTGTTCAATGCATCTTAACCGAGTAATGGCGGTTTTCGTAAAAGATGGAAATTGTACGAAGGCACCCCACACGCGGGGTAGGTTCGTACATACCGTGGGTCACATTCGTACATGGTAGGGAGCATTCATACACAGTTAAAAAAAACCCATTTAAAATGTTTTTTATTCAAATATGAGACTTGTTTTCCTAAAACGAATCTAATCTTAGATAATCTATCTTATTAAAATGTATGCAATTGAGATCAAACACTTATTAGCCTTAAAAATAGAGGGTACTGTTTTTACGTAAAATTCAAATAAAAACCCGTTACAAAATCTTATTATAATATACTCATTATTTTTTTTTCTTTTCTCCCGATCTGTTCTCTTTTTTAGGTAACTTCGTGGCATAGTTCTGAAACAAAACAATTATACAATTCTTGGTAAATAAACAACAACCAGCTGTTTCATTCATAGATCTGATCACACATTAGAATTCCCTGTGTCGTGGGTGTCCCAAACTACAAGTACCATGGTACCACAACACCCAGACCCGGAAAAAATACTTGCCGTGGACCCCCGCAAATAACTCCGGGGTACATTTGCATGCACGAATCTACCCCCGTTTCTATGTATGAAGGTACCCCAAACCCAAAAAAATAATATTTAATTCAAAATAAAAAAAACTGTTAGCTTTGTAGCAAAATAAAAACGTACACCATAAAGTAAGGCATCAGTGCTTTATTTGTAATAAATTTCTTTTACAATTAAAGTAAAACTTACTGGTAGCAAACACTTTCAAAGATGAACCCAAACTATACTTACGCGGAGCGAAAACAGGTATCGACTCATTCCACCGAAGCCGTCGGTCGCACTGCCTCGTTATTCCGCGGGTACCTTGCGGGTATAGGGGGTAGTCACACACTTAATTATGAACTCGCTAACGTTTTAAATCGCGGAGAAATATTGACTGTACGAATGCTCCCGCTGTACGGAGGGTACCGGTCTTCCCCTATCCTTTTTGTAGATGCATAAAAAATTTCTTAAAAGTGCTAGTTTTTGCAAAATTCATTCATATTAGAGCGGAGCATTTGAATTTGTAAAAATTTAATAAAATTTAAATATTACAAGTCAAAATTCTAGCATTATTCCGGTTCCCGAACTCAATTTGTTATTTTGTTCGCATCCATTATTCTATTTTGCATCACTGCATTACTAAAAAAGAACTAATTTAATTTTCCTCGACTTTATGAAAAGAAATATTCTTATAGAAACGTGTTTCACATTTTCACTTCCATTGAAAGTTTAATGCAGATTTTTTATTCAAAAAGGCTTAGAAGCAGACTCGACGACAGTCTTAACTTCTCCTTGGAGATTTTCTTTGTAAAAATATAATTCTGAAAATGCAGTAGGTACTTAATAATGCATCAGTTTTGTAAATAGTTTTACCTCAATGTCAGCTCGTAAACATTAAGATTGTTGTTTACTTTTGCCTCGTTCATCCCGCATTCAGTCTAATTAATTAAACTTTTTAATCATTTGTTTGCCTTTGGGCATTCAGCGCCGTTTTGCTTTGTGGGACGTAGTTAGTGGAGTCAAATACAAAACCTCACGTGTCATACATTTTTACTTTTCATAGTTTCGAGCCAAAAGCTCTTTTGGTAGTCTCAACAATATTTGACTAAAAATTGGTTTTTAGAAATTGTGTTTGTTATCAGTAGGCTGCTTATCATTTTCTACGAGCTTGTGAGCAATGTCTTGTTGATATTGATAGACATTAACTTCGATTTCAATCGACAAAGCTGTAACATGATTTCTATAGGATCTGACGTTGTTGTTTGAGATGTCACTCAGTAATGCCTAGAGTAATTACCTACACGTTTCATGTTGCCATATACAGTCAAAGTATAGGTGAAGTTGATTTAATCATACATGCCTCAATTTTTTACCGATTTCTCTTTTGCATTTCATTCGCAATTGGTTCGGGCGTTATAATTGATTGGATTATACCTTTCATCGGACTGGCATGCTACGTGATCCCTGTACATGATTGCTCGATTCGAATTTATTTACTAACTGACAATAAAACGCGTTATCTACAAATTCATTGGTTCCGAACAGTGGATGCTGTGACATGAATAAAATATATTTTTAGCTTAAAGTTTTCAGTGTGAAAATCGGTTTATTCCATCGTTAAGCCGCGCTTCAGTATCGGTGTTGTCGTTTTTATTCGGAATCTTTTTGATGTGGTTGGGGACTTCTTTATTGACGTTTCATTAACGTTTCATTCGTTGGATTTTTCTGTACTACAATCGTTCGTTCGTTCGTATGAGCAAGAGGCCAACTCTGGTGACGAAGTACTACAATAACCTACAAATAATTAGTAGGTATCCCCGTTAGTGGTATACTAAACAAAAACAAGTTTTGAAAGAAATATGTTTAATTTCATGATGAACAATTGAAAAAAAAAATAAACAAATATTTTATAAATACAAATTCAGCAGAATGATTGAATTTTTGGAGTTCTGTTACAATTTAATGTAGGTATGTGAACATACATTAAAAAGAAAATACAGTGGAACATAGAAACTCCTCCTTTTTTAAAGTCGGTTAAATAAGTAACTGTGACGTGGATGCACACATACTCGTAGGTAACTTACATAGAATGTAGAGTGAGTGACTCTTTATCAAATTTTGCAGTAATGATGTTCGCGCTTTAGCAAACATTTTACTGAAACTCGCCTACATGAACATTAGTGTACCCACATCTCAAGTCATTTACAAAATCAGTCCATTCAAGTCTTTCCTAGAGACATTAACACTTACACCTACTAAAACATTTATGAGAAAGTATAGAAGCCCATTTTTGCGTAGTCAGTCAACCGTTACAGCAATTTCGAATCCGGGATCTGACCCTTTCTTATTTTGTAAAAGGTTTTTTTTTATAAAAGCTTCGAAGGAAAATATGTTAATTTATACCAGAATGTAAGCAATGCTATTAATAATGTTTGATTTATGTATTTTCGTGTGTATTACTGTGTGTCGGCCTCGTTAGATGTAATCTCGACTTTCGATGTAAGTTGAAGTTAATATTTAGTTAAGTAGGTAGGTACTTTATTTGTCAACGTGTTATGACAAACTGTAAAGCTTAATTTATTATAATAGGTAACTACAGGGTGAGTTTTTTAGGGCTTCTGAGGGGAGATCTGAAACCGTGAGAGCTATCAAAAAATCATGTAAGGACTTGCTCTACCTACTTATATAAAAAAATAATAATTTCTGCATTGATCTCTTTCGTTTTTGTGGAAAATGTTGTTCAAAAGTTGAAACATAACATGATCACGACTGTATTCTTATATCGGGGCATCATTCAGAACGACACGTAAGACCCTACCTACTCAGTTAATACGTATCTACTAATACAATATGATCTTTATTATTTTATACATCCTACTAATCTCATAAATGCGAAAGTTTGTGCACACAAATACTACTGATTTAGCTGAAACTTGGAATACCATAAACATAAACATAATTTATGTACGTTTTATTAGTACCACGTAAGCGAACTCACAGGTTTAGTATTAATATAGAAGCTAGTTTAACTTTTATTTTATTTTATTTGAATCTATCAAGAGGTTAATATTACATTAAATTTTATACACAAATGTCTTATTTATCGTCAAATTTGCAAACACGTTAGACCAAGGACGCGATAGACGCAATAACTATGTCGTAAAAGTTCTAATACGTATTACAAATAATATTGCATCATGGAACGTGAGGATGAGTCTAAAATGGGAAATTTTGCGATACCCTTCGGCTCCAACTCAGATCGTTGTTATGAAGATGAATTCAAAGGGTTTAAGAAAACAAGTAGTTTGACCTCAAACTAATAACTTAAGTTTTTGAGTGAGTTATAGTTCTCAGCAGTATAATTATAGCCGTTATAGCAGTTAGCCATTGATCAACATACACGGACAACTCGAGCAGTCATAGGCAACAGCTTAAAAAAAACAAGTGCTTGACCGCACGACCGCCCGAAGCAGTGCAACTGCTCCAGCAGTTCCGTGTAGGTATGTGTGTACGTACAAGACAAGAGTTTGCTGTGCAGTCACAGTTTGAAGCAGTCGATAATGGCTGCTCCAAGCTGTCCGTGTATACCGGCCCTTACATTAGGTACCTATGAAGTTGTCCGTATCTCCGTTTGAAAACAATCCTATTTGCCAGGTACTTGATTAAATATTAAGAGCAATAGACGCGGCAGTAACAATGTCGCTCAATGGCCTCATATGAAGTCAAGAACCTCCAAGAATGTATAGACAGAAATAATATAATTTTTAACTGATGCTGAAGAAAAGAGCTAGGATTTTTTAGAAATGAATATTCAAACTGATGGCTATCTTAAATAAATTTAGCAAAAGTTCGTCATTTTTTTGAATGCACCTAATAAGTATAGTTGTCTGAGATTCAAGACCGCACTATAGTTCTCATATATAGTTCTATTGTTCTCTGCTTTAGAATCAATAAGTAAAGGGTAGGTATCACTACCAAAATACGCTAAAGTAGTATTGACATTTCAAAAGTTATTCCTTTAATCATAAAATCCTGTCAATCTAGAAAATTCTTTCATTTAAATATATAGTGTTTGATTTAGCAAAGCGCCATAACCTCTCTCCAGCGACATGCAGGTTGTAATCAGCTCGCAGAATGAAACTGGATGCGACTATTGCTGCGCATTTATTATAGCATATTACCTCCAAGAATACAGGAATTGTTTTCATAGTTTTATCGGAGCAGAAAGAATGTTATTCTTTTATGGCTGGTACTTACTTAAGTTATTTGTTCAAAACTTCAAAGAGTTGCCATTGAACTTAACGTTTACTGTTATGTTTTCCTCTGTAAGAAACGGGAGCACAACACACCATTATAACTTATCCCCCCAAATCATAGCCCTACTCTACAAATCGATGCATCGGGTAATAATCGCGGCTACGATATAGGGGAGGGGGGCACTAAAATAATAAACGATCGTATTTTTCAAGTGATTTTGGGGATGGATCTGCCGCCCGGGGCAAGTGCCCTGGTTTGCCCCTCCTACAGGCCTGCCAAATCACAACAAATCAACCTATGATTTCTAATACTTATATAAAGCGCAAGTGTTTGTTTGAACGTCCCACAATCTCTGGAAATATCAGACAGATTAAAAAAATATTTCTGCATTTGATAGCATCTTGAGAAAGTATTATAGCAAGTCATTTATGAAAATATCGTTTATTCACGTAAACGGGCTACTTTTTTAATTTCAATGACGAGTGAAACCACTGGGCACAGCTAGTAAGATATTAAACATAATCATAAAACCCACGCACTTTCGTTTACTTACTTAAGATAATACGTAGGTAGATTAAAATTGTTTGATCTTTGAAATATTGTCGGTAGTTAAATGTAATTTCTTACTCTTGAATAAAGATTTGAAAATTAAATTTACATTTGAAAATGTTTCGTAACACGTAACACCAACGAAGGCTTCACGGAAGACAATAATTTCAAACACACTATTTGTAACGTTGACAGCGCCCTGTCCCTAAATCTTGCCAAAATCGCTCTTCTTAGTTCTTTCTAAATCTAACAAACTTATATAATATGTAATTAGCGTGTTTAAAATTTTTTCAACAGCAAAAAGAACTACGCAACGCACAAAACGCCCATTTTAGGTAATACCCTTGGACAAGTAACAAATAGGTACAATGTAAGTAAATAACAGAATAATTTTTTTTTTCTATTCTAATAACAACCAACATTGTTGTAAATAAAAGTTATTTCGCATTATTATTACGCTGAATTAGAAAACCACTCGTTTAAGACAACAAGAAAATCCCAGATTATACTTAATAAGGCAACGCCAAAACAGATTAACGTTTTCTAGGTTTTATTTTAAGCCCATCGCATTCTTCAATGTCTTAGAAGGATAAAAGATGCAAAGCTTTTTGTAATAATAGGTACTGTGCATTGTGAGTTTTTATCCGTGAAATTTAGGATTGTATGCTTGTAATTTCTAAATTAAGCTTCCTACTGAGCACGAAAGAAAAGAAGGATTAGCAGCTATTAGTAGCTGCTAATCCTTCTTTTAACAAACATGGAATGTATGTCTGACGATAATGACTAAAGAGTTGTTTTTCTAATCGTCATACTTTGTGATATTGATTGGATTGGGAAATCTGTGTATAAACAGTCCTAAGAAGAGTGCTTAGGCATGGAATAAAAATGTTGCCGTCCCTTTCATAACGATATATAAATAAAGAGGATGGCATCAATTTTAGTGCTGTCAAATTAGTTTAGTTTAATTTTGGCGACATTCCGAATAGCCAACAATATTAGGTAGGTAGTTTATTGTTTTTAGTACTATATTTTCCATCGCATCGCATTGCTTCGTTAGTCATCCAAGACAGCGGGTATATTAAACATGAGCAGCCGTGCAGGAACGAGCAGATTACGTATGTCTAAGTTTCCTTTCCACTCACGAAAATAACACCTTGATTGCTTTTGAAACTGATATTAATAATAATAAAGATGGTTCAAAAGAGTCAATTATAAAACTATACTTACAGGTCTGCAGTAAGTAATTATTTCTGATCTCTTTGAAAATATTTGGAAATCAATTTGAATCAAGATGGTTTATTTATTTATGAACAAAGAAACACACAGGAACAAAAAATATCTACACTTTTTGATGGTTGCTACGTACATACATTGGGCCAATAACTTACAAAATTAAAACATCCAATGATTAGTTTATTTTAAGTGTGTTAATATTAATGAATATATCTACATGAATTGAAGTAATAGTAAGTGTTGATAAAATGCCTCGTATTTTGCACGCCTGCATGAAGGCTGAATACAATAAACAATAATTAATAAATCAATAAATATCCTTGGACATTCCACACAGCGTCATCTAGTCCCAAGCTAAGCATAATGCTTGTCTAATGGTGACCAAATGACTGATACACTACATAGATACATATTTTTGGGTGAATAAATACATACAATACATACATTACATTTTACATGAAAACACCCAGACTCGAGACAAATATTTGCAGATCATGCAAACATTTGACTTGTTATAGTATACGATAATAAGCGATTGTCATTCAAAAGTTATTACTGGGAGATAAACCAAATGTTTGCATGATCATAAATAGGTCTTATATAATATATATCGCTATAAGCCTTACAAGCCTCCAGTAATAATGATTGTACTACTCGTACTATATATTTTAAGACATTTTTCCTGTGTCTTGTGTTTATTATATTTGTTTTTGTACAATAAATTACCATCTAGCTAATGACTATCATAACCTATGAATATGTGCATTTCAATGAATTTCATTTATAATAATTTTTTTCATTTATAATGTAATAATAAATTATTGTTTTTTTTTATTATCCGGAACGTTTTTTACAATGACATTTTGCAGGCTCATTCCATTATTGGCATAATAACTGGATCTTGATTTGACCTACGGCCTTTGGATCAAGTCAAGGTTTGTTAACTTTCTTTGCTGATTTTCCTAACTTCCTGGTATTTTCGTTATTTCAAACTTTTCGTTTGTAGAGTATTTTCTTTGTTACTAGATTTATTTATATTGCTCCGCGAACCCAGTAACGAAAACACTGTCCCTTTTATAAAAATAACAATTATGTAGAGCATATTTCTCTGAGGAAGAATGAAATTACAAGTTTATTGCGTTCTACGTTATTTTAAAGAAATATTGCACTTAAAGATTTCTATTTTGCTCGGTTTCGTACGCATTTGTGTCCTCTTACTTATAATTTTGGTTAAAATTATATTTTATAACTGCTCGAAGTAAAATAAAAAAACTTTCGTTGTTACTTAGAACTATTGCCAAAATGTATAAATTTAATTGTTAAATAGGCAAATATTCACATGAATATTGTCATATTCAATATCATTTATTGACGTATTGACGACCTCTGTGGCACAGTGGGTAAACGCCTGACTGACACGCAAAAGGTCGCAGGTTCGATCTCCGCTGCGAGACAAATGTATGTATGTTCTACAGATATTTGTTCCAGGTCTGGCTGTTTTTATAAAACAAATATGTTTGTGTAGTAGGTACGAGTATAATAGTCATATGGTAGGTAACCGTAACACAAGCAATAACTTACTTAGCTTGGGGCTACCATAAAGATTTATAATTGTTTACATTTTCAAAGGTATGTTTGGCAAAACATTCTGTGAGATTTTAATTAAAATATCTAATGTTTCAGGTTTGATTTCGCTTACCTACTATTTATATTCTAAACAATCTCACTTTTTTGCATATAATGTAGTAGGATTTGTGTAGGATTTACTATGCTTACAGCTTGGAGATTTTAGTTTATTATTTATTTTACTTACTGACATTTTAAGAATTAAATACAGACAGACAGCTTCACGAATTAAAAAAAAAACCAATATGTATTGCCAAGCTTTGCGGCGTTTAGCGTGTTTATGGATGAGTGACCGCGCTTTGGAGAACTTGATCTCGAACGGTCTAACCTGTTATCCGTCAAATAAAATTAAAAATAAACTAAAATTTTGTTTAGCTCACCTAATAAGCTGACTTGAGTTTATTAAAAACACTTGAGCGAGCGTTTAATACAAAATGTAAATTATTTGCATTTACGTCGCTAAACGAACGCGACTCGAAAAAGATTTCAGAAATTTTCTCCTTCAGTTCACAACGTTACTTTGAAGGTATTTTTCAATATACGGCTCTTTGAAAATGAGTTTCTATTTAAGCAATTTAGCCATCGTAAAGACATGCCTTTACAGCTCAGTCAGCTCATTCTGCGTTGTGGTTCGATTCTCACTCACAAATGTTTGGTGAACGAAATGTGAAAGAAGGAAACATAAACGAACGTGGATACACTGGATGGATGTTATAGGTATTATTCTGCACTGAATAAATAGTGGAACCAAAAGTGGTATTCTTGTCATAAAGTGGTTATCGTCGCAAAGTAGTATTTATGTCGCGTTGGAACAGGAAATAGAATCATTATAAGATAGTAGATACGCACAGCGGCATTGGATATCTAAAGATTAATGATCTTGCTACTTACAATTTACATGCTAATGAAGTCGTGTTAATCACAAAGTTTCAATTACGATACATTAAGCACACTCGTTTTGCAGACAAAGCCTAATTTGAGACGTTAAATGCCGGTAACGTTCACGTAATTAACCTCTTGTAATTAAGCGCTTAATCAAGTTAAGTGTAAAGTTAAGATAAGAAAAGCGACTATGGAATCTTAAAGTTATCGTACGTAAGATCAAAGAAATCTTGTTTAAAGCGTTTAATGTCTGCAACGTCAGGTAAGTCCTACTAATATTATAAATACGAGTTTGAACGGATGTACTCCTACAGATTATAAATGAAAAATCTTACTGAAATTTTCGATTACGGTGTCAAATGGTTTGCTTCAACGTTGATTAAATTTTAAATTTTCAGTTGTCACGTGATTTGAGAATTGATTAGTTAATTTTGGAGATGATCAGCATTCGCGAAACCGGCTGTTAGTGATATTAAATGATGTTCTTGTAGTCATTTATCATCGGCTCAGAAATCTGTCCAACGTGTCAAACACCTCATAAAGCTAGATTGTTAGTCAGACCGAGGGTAAACCTCCAAAGCAATTAAATTTTCCATAGCCCTTCCCGAAGCCTATATCCAAGAGCATTGGGCTCACCGAAGTGAAGACAGCTTAACCCCACCCTTTGTTGTAAAATGTATGTAGGTACTTGAAGTAGGCCATGAACACACTAACGGTCATAATCTCTCGAGCCCCGGAGGTATTATGACGCAGGGTAACTCAGGGTTACTTGTTAGGACCTCCATACAGCGAAACTTCAACCATTTACGTACGAATGAGGCATATTAAGTTTGTAGGAGGTTTTTGAACAAGAAAAGCCATGAAAGGCACGAAATGCTAATGCTGGGGAGCACTTAAGCTAAGCGCAGTTGCGTAGTGTGGCTTAAATAGCCGCTTTAATAGTTCTATGGGCTTGATCTCGAGCGCGAAATTCACTTAGCGTCTCTATACATTTTTATGACATAAGTACCTAGGCAAACAAAATAATATGAAATGCTCTGATTTTAAAATACTTTTCTATTTCTGTAGAAATGCTTTTAAACGTCTAAGAAATGAGTTCTCAAGACGCGAGAGTAAGTAGTTGGTGCAGTTTTTACAATTAAGTACAGTTGAATTTAAAACAGCACGCACAACGGGTTATTTACTATAGTATTTGTCATTCTTATGACCACAATGAACGTTCTCCACACTTCTTAGGACGACCGCGCACGTCTCTGCGCTTAGAGATATTTTCTCAAAACAACCGTTTAACAAAAGATGTTTCCCAGAGGCCTGCCCGAATCACATGACTTCACATATTTTTTATTCATATCCAATCCACTTGGGTGGAATTTGCGGGCATTGTCAGGTGTTCAGAAAAGGGCTTGATGCAAGGGTATGCTCTTAAAAGTTTTCCCGAGGTTTTGTTGTGGTCGGGAAAGTGATTTCGACACAACTTGCTTATTTTATAAGTCTCATGCATAGTTGCAAAATGGTAGTTGTTGGTTTATTTGTTAAACTAGCTCTTGGTAGCAACAGTATACTACTTAATAAGGATGTGAGCGGAAGTGAAGGAGTAACAAACATTCACACACACAAACATTTACCTTTGTAATTTAAGTGTGATGTTTTACTTTTTGTTAATAACATGTAGGTAATAACGTGAATGCATATTTGTTCAATTACAATACAATCATTGCGAAACTATAATAATAATGATTATATCAATTGCTGTTTATTAGTTAAACAATTATACATACATACTCGTACATGCTCCGCAAAACACCAGTTTATAATTAAATAATACTTGATAATACCTGGGTGGAAAAATACCCATAAAACAGTGGGTTGCACGTGGCTAAGACTAGTGCAGGATAGAGGCGAATGGCATTCACGAAGGGAGGCCTATGCCCAGCAGTGGGTTAAAAGTGGCTGATGATGATGATGAATACCTACAATTAAACGTTATAATGTAATGCACAATAAGTACCATTCAACAATACAAATTAAATCTAACATAAAAGTAATTATAATGTGTAACGTACAGTATTTTTTTGCTGGTTTAAGTATACAGAGCGTCCCAAAGCTATGCGACATGAAAGGGATAAGTAGCTTTATTGTAGATATAATTTTTTACTGAAAGGAAACATGTTTTCATTTTTAAAAGTAAGCTATGAATGCAGCATTGCCCTGTATAACTTGAAGCTATAACATTTTATAATCTTAACTCTATATTAATTGCCACAATTGATGTACCCAGCCAATTTTGTATGCGTCAAACAATCACTAGCTCTGTGTTCGTGCGCAAAAACAGATCCCAACAAAATTATTTTCTCCACAAAACATTCTCTTTGGTAAGTCTAAGTAACTTCTATTTCGTTTGATTACAGTCACTTCTTCAGAAACTTACTTTATTTGCAAGCGTAACAAACATACTTATCATGTTGTTTTACGACGTTCCCTTGGTAAAGTTTTTTGTTTATTTTATGATGTTGTCGCAAGAATTTCGTCACTTTGGCTAAACATGCGAGAGTTAAGCTTGAAAGTTTTAACCTGGAGCCCCCTTATTCTCTAACACTCCAGAATTGATGCAATAAACTCCCAAATTGCAGTGACTGCATGAATGAGATGAAATACGCTGCAGTTACAATAAATCTGTGCCTTACTCACCAAAAATGTACGGAATCTGTTGATACTTTTGCATTGTGCGATAACTGTGTCTTTGTTTAAAGTAATGCGGCGGGGAGGTGTAACATTTATTTTAATGAAACCAGCTCAGTAAAAAGTTACCTACACCTAACCAGAATCAGGAATATACTTTACAAAACTGTTGTACGAGTATAAGGGTAGGCCTTAGTTTAAATAGGTACAAGTTTGTAAAGTTTAACTATTTCGGATGTACAACATTTACAATTGTAGATAAATTATTATTAATAACAACCTAATCGTAAAAAAACATTATGTGTACCGGTTCCGATTCAAAATTAACTATCTCACAGAGACGGATGTATTTGCATAGGTATGATTTGTTGCATTCACTTATACATAATTATGTCACTTTATATTTACAATGCAGTCTCTCTCATCGAACTATGTACTTGGTTCTTGATTAATGTACTGGTGGTATATTAATTATTATTTACACGATGTGTTACTTGATTGAAATGACTAACATTCAAAGTGACCAGCAATCATCGCCAAAATACATCAGGTTTAACCAAAACCCTGGTATTTGTGTTTATTTCTTTATTCGCGTATTTATTGCCTCTAACCGCCATAAAAATGTTGCGAACACACATTTAGCAAGACTAACTGGTCGCACGCGAGACGCATGCCGTGATGACGGTCCGTTTTCGCCGCTGTAGTTGAAATGATGAGCGTGTGCACAAATAAATTCGTGCTTTATTATTGCTCAGTATGCTTAAATACTCCTTGGAATGAGTTTTTAACTTATGAGCTAAAGTTCGTCCAAGGCTAAAGTAGACTAAAGTAGGGCCACGACAAAGTAATTTCGTATATTTGTTATAAACTATACGTTTATTATGACGTAGGTACTGCGATGTTCGGTTGGACTCTTTAGATAAGTGTCTTGGGGGACACCTAACATTGGGACTTACAGTTTGCTTTTTTGTAATAATATTACCTTTGTTTTTACCAGCGTAAGCTCTATAAGTTGTTATAGTAAAATTATACAAACCCGAATAAAAGGGGCTATTTTCGGACTCTGAACGAACATACCGAATCAATATAATTTTGTTTGTTTGACATAAGATTGAATATTTGTGTTTAAGTATTACTAGACTTTATAATTAGGACTTATATGGATGTGGCTATCACGAAGTCTTAGGAACCATAAAAGCAAACAAGCAGCTAAAAAAATCGACTTTAATGTTGCTGTACAAAATACATTAAGACCCAGTAGCACAAGAGCTACCTCAGTATCATTTTAATCGATTTATAGGACAACTGATCAAATCCATAGCCAGACAGAAGCGTCCCCAAGACATTGCCGCGCTGAATGACAATTCTGATCCGTTGAGATAATCCGATGTTAAAATGTTTGCCCAATGCTGTTTATTTTCAGTATGATTCAATTTGGGAGTGTTAGACAATCTTCTTACAAAATCTGTTACCAACAATTATTAGTTTTGAAAAAGGATTTAAAGAATCCAAAAGAAATATCAGGTGGGAGCGCTCAACAGCCGTGAGAATTTATCTTCGCTCACATAAATCTTTCGTAGCACTTGCTACGGCTGGCTCTACGGTGCAGCTACGGCGTAGAGCCGTACTCTCATGCACACACTCCACTATTTATATTCAACTGTCAATTAAACATGACTTCAGAGCCTATACACGCGACGTTTTTCTAACCACCGATACAAAAAGATGGTTGTTATAATGTTTTATCAAAATACAAGATAATGAAGGCTGAATTTAGGGATGAATAATGTGTACTTCAGTGTTGGACGTTATTTTAATTTATATTTTACAAACTTGTCGATGGAAACGTATGGAATGTTAACTTCTACAAAATGTGGATATGTAATGTACCAAATATGTATTTGGCTTTATCTCTGACTACCCCTTAGACATCTTCAAAGGATCTTGAATGACTAAATAGATCTGAAATTATTTGTCTACCGCATCGAGAATACCTACAGTTGTGATCATATTTAAATATTATTTTTTTATAACAAAATAACTAGTATTGTTTGTTTTCATATACATATTTACATATTCATATTCATTAATATATTGCTTCAAGTTGGTACATAATGGTCTTAAAAATTCGTTTATTAAAACTATAGTTATTTGTAGACTATATTTAGTAATAATAGTAATAATTTGAAGCGTTATCAAGTTTAGCAGTTACAGAATTGGCAAAGCTCTATCTAAAATTGGCCAATGCAAAATTATTTTACGTAAATCGTTGAACAGTTATGTAAAATTAAGCTTCAAAAGCTAAGTTTTAAGCTTTGTACTAAGCCAAAGGATTAATAAGTACTTACGTAGTCGAAAGTTAAAAGCATCCAAATGTTTCAATTAATTTTAATATAATGTCATCTACGTCTTTTACAATAGATATTTCTAATTTAAATGGGGCTAGAACACAATAAAAATCGTACAATTGAAAAATATATCCTTAAAACAATGCTGTTTTTTATGTTATGATAATAAATCTCGTCAATATAATAATACGTAGGTAAACATTATTTACCAGTTATCTAAACTTCAATAGAAGTTTAAACTAAATAAAATTTTAAAGTTAATAAAAATAAACATTTCAATGAAAAATATCAAGAGAGTGTTAACTCTTTTAGAATTAGGTAATTTACAAAAAAAAATCTAGAAATAAAAAGAAGAGTTATTTCCGCTATGGTATTCTGCATTAGCCCACATTGCACAAATTATCAAGTTACCTAAGTTTACCACACAAGCGAAGTCGCAGGTAAAACATAGTTAGTCATATTCGTGATTTAGGTAACTAGTTTTCCGGTGCAGGTTGTACTAAGTACTTCGCGCTCTGTGCATGTTTAAACTGAGCTCATAGATAAAACTAGTTCGTTCATTAGCGCTATACTTGATCCGTATAATTAGTTCACATTGCGTAAAGCTCATTAGCTATCAGAGTTTGTTACAGCAAACTTTTGCTGAAATTTTAGGGAAGCAGGAATAATTAAAAGAGTTCCGCTTATAAACTCAAAGCTCTCACATGTGAGGTTCCGGATTTATCGGTTGTTTTTAGGAGTTAATCGACCTGAAAAGAAGTTTTTAAAGCTGAGTTTTTAATAGACTTTTCAGTAGTTTTGAAGTCTCGTTATTGATTTATTTACGAAGAGCCTTTATAATGTTCCTATAATAGTAGTTATTATGTTATTTTTAAGTTTTTTTGATCTCAGTACCTAAATTATCGCATTGGAAGTAATGATAATGTATTGAAATAAATAATTGAGTAATTCACTAGAATATGAACAAAAGGCATAATAATGTATTTGTTTGCTATATTATGTTTGATTAAGAGATTTTTTATACATAATATTTCATCATCATCATCATTTACGGATTGACCCTCTGCTATGCATAAGCCTTCTTCCCTAACCACCAAACAGCTCTACTTTGGGTTTTTTGCATTCAGGTACCCTGTACGGTAACTATGTTGTCCTTTCATCTGACAGGAGGTCTGCCAAGAGTCCTATTGAATCCCTGCGGACACTACTAACTCCTTTCAGGCCTATATGGTATACCAGTGTAGGTTCAGTATACAGTGGGTAGAGGGAGAGACTTTGCAGATTTCTATTTAAAAATGTAAATTAACTGTGACTCAATACACAATAAGTTAGTACTTCGCCCTCAGACTCTCTTAATAATATAATTTAATATGAAACTCTAGAAAAGCGTGGGACGTATTTGATTCGTGCGCAAACTTTTTACAAATATACTGGTATCTCTTTAGTTGGATAAAAAGTCACGTTTTATTTTTTCAAAACTTTTAACATTTGAATAGTTCGACGCGATACAATGACCGAAGTCGAGTTATTTGATTAACTAAGGGCCCTCACAGGCTCGTGTGCAGAGTGGCGTGAGGACACATCCAAATCGAACGAGTAAATTGATGAATGTAAAAGTCGAGTGACTATGAAGAGCCCTGTTACTGTTAAAATAGAAATACTATAGGTACCTCTACTGTGTTGGTGAATATAACTCCAGACTGCCTCGGGGCGAAATGAAATTACAAATGAACATAAAACAAATTTTTATATTTATTTTATTTGGGCAACGCTGACTATAGGTAGGTACACATAATATTTGTTTCGTGTCCGGGTGTTTTCTATGTATAATATGTATGTATTAAAAAAAAATGTATCTATGTAGTTTAACAGTCATCTGGTTACCATAACACAAGCATTAAATTGCTTAGCTTGGGACTAGATGACACCGTGTGGAATGTCCAAGGATATTTATTATTTATTTATTATTACTCAAAATGTTATAATATTCACATTTAATCCCATCGTCTTTATCATTACTTATTTTGTAAAAGAAAATCAATGTTCTGTCATTTGGCCTCCAAGTTGATCCTGTGTAAAGCGAACTTTAGATTCAGCTACTAAAGTTTGGTTCAACGAACATTTTGTTGATTCGACTCGGGGAAATTCGCTGTATTTTATAAATACTGCAGCTATCTGTAACTGTGTACGCATTGTCGAAACATTTGCTTTGTCATTTCATTTCAAATAAAGTAACATTGAAATACTGTTTGGTTTCTTACTCATACTATGTACTCGTACAAACTACGTACATGGTTTGTTATTTGTTTACTTTTTGTATCAAAGAAATTTATTGAATAGAATAGAATAACATTTATTGATTGAAATCTCGATTAATGGAAAAATATAATAAGATAGGATAGAAAATAAGATAGAATGTTATACTCAAATCTGTTGTGAGTTGTATTCGCCATTATAATAACAAAACAAAAACGAAATTTAAATAAGTATACGAAGCAGTCAAATTAGCAAGACAATGGTATTTTTTCATTATGCAAATTCAAATTCTGTTCATCAATAAACTTGTTTTTTGCGCAGTATAATAACAGAGACGGCAATAGTAGGTAGATGTCAACATTACTGATATTATTTCCATGAAATTAAATACATTTAAAAGTTGGCTCAGTTTATTATTCCGAATTTTATGCAAAATAATTAGATAGAAGCTGCCTTCAATTCACGTAAAATATCAAATTGAAATTTATGTTATTTGGACTAAATAATGATTGCTTTTTGTATTTGTCGTGTCACACGAATATCGCTTGAAAATTTTTATGATACTATTTATTCAACTCAACACAATAACTATTCTTATCATTTTTGTAACTTGTCAAGCAAGCACTAATAATAGCTTCAATATGCGGAAACCTCTAAATGCTCTTTAGTATTATACTTAGTTATTTAATAATTTGTTCATAGGACTGTTTGTTTTCCTAAGATGTAAAAATAAAAAAATAAAATAAATCATGAATAAATATAATTTATTACGTTATTGGTCTATGTTTGTCTATAATAACTTACTATAGAATAACTATAGATATTCAAAACTTAGATGAGTTTACAAAGATTTCTTACGCTATGAATTAATGCAGGTTACTCTAAACTCTAAATACAGTTACTTTAGTCATTCTACATAATAAAATAACAAATAAATTGGCTATCATTTGGAAAGTTATAAGATTGTACGTAATATCCTAAATAATTTTGAGACGGAACGTATTGAAGATGGAAGCTCAAGATTCAATTCGAGCAACTTAAAAGTTTGCCGTCTCTGAGAACGATGCATCATTTACGTCTCCATAGCTCCATCTATGATGCATCTCTACTCTGAGGATCTAGCTAGTTACTTGATGTATTACTGGCCAGGTGCGATGTTGCTTTTGAGTCTTACCTTTTTTATTGTACACACGGGAATTCTCTCGTAAAAATATCGTGAACCCAGATCAAGATTAATGTTTGTAAATAATGTATGTGTTTTATTACTATGTTACTGAAATTAGTTATTTACTTTCTATAAGTACCTATCTTGGCTTAACCATCGTAGTCATTTGTACGAGTTAAAGTTTATTGTTACTATAAGTATGTTTATAGTCAATTAGTCACTTATGACTATTACATATTATTACGTATACCTACCGTACCTTGAAAATACAGTCTTGATCATATTTAATTTTATTTTCATTTTAAACATTACTTAGAGTAAGCCAAGTGTTCCGAAGAGACAAAGTATGCTACTAGCCCTAGAAAAATCTTATTGTTTGAAGAGCTTTCAATACAAGTTTGTAACGATTTGATATAGAGTAGGTTGGATAGTTCGTCTTATTTGTTTTAAATAAAGCCTAAACTTTGAGGTATTACGGGCGTAGCTGTCAAAATAAGTTTATAGTTTGTGCTGTAGATACAATAAAGCAGCTTATTCGTTTCTCACGAGTTAGACTTTGAGAACATTTTAGCTGTAATTGAAGGTTTAACAGAGATTGAAATGTTTGTAGGTTTAGACATCAGGTATGAACGAGTTGAGAACCAATCGAATGTTGACTAGCTTTGCAAGAACAAGATTGCCTCCTGACGCTGTATAAATCAATCAACGCTGTGTAACTCAAGTTTTCAAGAACTAATAATTAATTATAAACTAATGGTTTTATTATACCTAACTTTCGTGTTTGTATGTTTGTATATCGTGTTTGTGTTTGTATATCTTAATTCATAAATAATTAATATATATTATTAATTATTTATGAATTAAGACTTTTAGGTTTTATTGGTCGATTTTCTGGCTTTTATTTAATAAATTTGTAATTAATTTGTATTTAATTTTTAAAATCGGCTCCCTCATCATTTTTTGAGCATGCATTTCAGAATTCGCTTCCTAAATGCCTTTTTAAAACCAGATAAGAATATAAATATATCTCTAGGAACTCTATATAGCTTTAGGAAATTTGAGAATCAATTTTTAAAGTAAATATAATTTCGCAAATGAAAATACATGACAAAAACTAGACACAATATTGTTATTTTGAAATACACGCAATTAGTGAAGGAAATGTTCTGTGAGAACAAGTCTCTAATGCGTAGTAAAAGTATTAAAAACTAACTGAACGTACAATAACAGAGTACGCGAGGAACAATAGAACACGGTCCCAGGGCCCCTGTGTTATTAGCTTTCGGGCTAAGATGTTTTGTATCAAAACATTGTTTTCACTCAAGAGGTTACACCGACTTCAGACAGGAAGCGGAAATGCAGCTTCTTCTTTAGTTTTCCGGCTTGATGATCGAAGTGATTGGCGAGAAAACGAAAACAATCAAAATCATTTGTTGTCAATGGGCGGAGGCCCGCCTGAAACACAGAAAGTTGCAGGTTTGATTCTCGCGAGGCAAATAATTTTCAGCAAATATTACTCTCGGGTCTGGATGTTTTTCTAAGTAAGTATATATAATTTATTAATGATACTAGCTGACATGGCGAACTTCGTACCACCCGCAGTTTATCTAAACTAAAAACATTACCCTACTTTTTTAGATAGTTGGGTAAAAACTAGCCTTTAAGTAAATACAGGGTACAAGCTAGGTACCTTTATAACAAATTTCATCAAAATCTGTCCAGCCGTTCTTGAGGTATAAATGGTGTAAGTAACGCGACTTTGTTTTATTTATATACAGACTTTTGTCCAAGGATATCTTTATCGACTACGACTATGCATCCAAATGCTAAGTGTTACGGCATAAGAAATTATATCATAAGATTATCTTACTTAACTATTACTTATGATGATTGACGACCTCTGTGGCTAGATGACTAGATGACGCTGTGTAAAATGTCCAAGGATATTTATTTATTTATATACTTGGCCCTGGAATGCATAAATATGTCCTTCGTTTAGAGAATTCAATTTTTATTCAGAAAATCAAACGAATTATCAAATTAACTAAGCAGTAACAAACATCAACACTGTAAAAGCTTGTGAAATTGTTAAAAACCATTTTCCTACATACATTTAGCAAGATAGTAGGTATTCCACGTAGCGACACAGATAAAACTTTCATAAAATATGGCGGAAATTCACACAGCATCTTTTATGCAGTTTTGGTGGTGTTAAAGAGAATATTTGACTGAAGCGCGAGTTTGGCATTTTACACTTACTTTACACCCTCTTTTGGTGTACCTAGTTCATGAATGTAGGGATCATGAACTAGTATGTTTGTTACCTACTCTTTCACGTAAAAACTACCTACTAAGAAGCCACAGCCGAGTAAGCTTAGTACTAAGCTAATCTCGCCAGCGGCGAAACAAAAAAAAACAAAACCAATTAATATAAACAAATAAAAAAAATGAAATTTTATTTTTTTAATTGATCGATTATATTTTATTTTACGTAATAACTGATTATTTAAACTAATCTTACTCGTTAAGAAATGAAAAAAAGTAAGGTTTGTATGTAAAGAACACTACCTGTTTATAATTGCCATCGATAATATATGAATAATTTTATTCTGTAAGTAATTGTGTTCAACTAACTAGTGGCATTCTAGAAAACTGTCCTCATAGATAGTTTTTAGATATAAGCAATCATAGTGTGAGAAAAATCTATCAAAACTCGATCTTTGAAACTATATGTTAGTACTATGAGTGTACTATGAGTAAAATTACGGCCCAATACTTACTTCTTAGTTTCCGACGTAATCTTGATCCAGATAAAGCCACTTCTAGTAGTTGACTCAGTTCAGCCACGATCCTAGAGAGTAGGTACACATAAGTCAAGAGTTGGGTTTCAAGAGCTCTCGAATTAAACAAACTCTCTAATATAAAATTTATGAAGAACCTACACTCAGTACAGTGGATATAATTTTGTCGTGAGTCAATTTATTTTGTAAAATTGGGTCTTACTCCAATATGACATTATTGAAATAAGAAAAGGGTAAAGAGTTATTTGACTTTAAACGTATTGCATTATGGATTTAGTAACATCGATTGAAGAAATCGCAATAGCTTACTAACTCAATTGTTTATTTGAATTTGTTCAATGTTTGATTTAACAATAATAATAATAGCCTTTATTTAGGCGATTAACAATAACAATAATAGCATACTGATTACGTTTAAAAGAAAATTAGATTAGTTCTATTGTATAATGTTATACCTAAGTGTATTAAAAAAAAATGCCTAAGTGTTTTGTCAAGTCATAAACTATGTATATTATAATTATAGGTTTTAACCAAATAAGTAGGTAAGTTTAATTGTTTTTTGCGTGAAAGAGTAACGAATTTATAATCGTATTTATAACAGTATATAGTAAGACTAAATTGTATTATATAGGGTGACCACGAAAGTAAAATGAATAGATGGAATCTTTAATAAAAAGCTCACACTATCTAATGCACGCTGTACTAAGAAAAAAATACAAAGCAACAAATCCCTGCGTAGGCTTCGATTCCGACGCAGTGAAGCTTTAGTAGCAGATAATTTGTCTGATTCTAAATTCAAATTGGTCCCACCATACCTAACAAGGAGGTTGAATCGCGAACTTTCTGAGACATTGCAACTACATTGTTCTATTTACAAGGTTGATTACGTTACTGAAGACGTGACGTGAAAAGTTCACGACTCCAGTGGCTTCCTGCTTAGATTCGATCGAAACTTTGCAACATCAATCGTGCCTTTTCCTCTTTACGAATCGTTCAGGGAATTAGAATCATTTCTATGTGGTTTTGTATATGCATTAATCTTCTATGTTGTAAATGCCTATAGAAGTATTCAATACACATTTCCGCAGTGATGAGTCCTTGATGATTGTGAATTTAACAGAAGTTGATGTTGTTATTTGTATACGTATAAAACATTTCTTTTATAGTAGTGGTTGGCAGATATCAGAATAAAATCTCAGGGACTGTAGAACTTAAAGTGGTATTAAGTTGATAAGTTTGTTAAGTTGAAATAAATACAGGGTGTTACCAGACCACTACCGAAAACTTAAGGGGATGAAAGTACCCATCAATATGAACAACTTTTTCTAAGAAACCAACACTGTGAACGCAAAAAAAAAACAGCTGTTTCATACACTTTAGCCAAGTAGGTATTGAACTTATGTATGGAACTGCTGTTTTTTTATCGCGTTCACAGTGTTGGTTTCTTAGAAAAAGTTGTTCATATTGATGGGTACTTTCACCCCCTAATGTATTCGGTAGTGGTCTGGTAACACCCTGTATACTCATTCTTTTAATCTTCTACCAAATCATATTAGCGATCTTGTTATAATTTTCTTCAAAAAACAAAGACAACCAAATAATGTTTTATATTTTCAAGCTTGTTATCTAGAAATATGATGACGCAGAACGAAAGTATCCTAACTAGATCCAAGAAACAACTCTTGAAACCTCGCTAAGGAAGCTATTCAGAACCTCACTTGAGTAAATAAAGGTCATAACATCGGAACAATGTGATGAAAAACGTAAACGGATAGATTGACTTGGGATAGAAGTCACATCGCTCTAAAGTAAAACTTGAAGATGTAATCAAAAATATCACATTCTGCCTACAAATTGTTTTTATAACTTAGGTAAGTCTGTATTTAGTTTTGATATCCAACTGAATTCATAAACTCGCACAAATTCAGGAGACGAATAGGCTCTACCAATCTAGACAAGAGTATTAATCAAATGCCTTCTGATTTTATAATTATTGGAACTTAATTAACTGATAATGTGTAAGAATGTTGTAACTGCCTGTGATTTACTGATGTAACTTCTACTTTATGTTCCAGTGTACCCAGAAACACTGCACATTGTAGAGCTAATAATCCAGTATAATAAACAGTCTGAAATGAGGAAAATTTAATCTCGGGTCGTGACAAAAAACATAAAAACAACGCTGTGGAGACATTGTCGCGGGGATGTTTAAGCGTTAAGCTCTTTAAGCATGCACTGGGTGAGAATGTAACAGAGAACTTCGTCGTAAACCGCTGCAGTTGGCCATGGTAACAAAAAGATTCAGTGCTTTAAGTGATCTTCTATCTTATGTGTATGCTTGTATGAGCTAACTGTGAAGTTGGAGTGTTTGAGGACCCCTGAAGACTCTTAGTTAAGCCACGATCTAAGCTTAAAAGACTTAAAAGCTGGGGTCGACAATTTTACTACAATTGTATTGTACGAATTACATTAAGTTTTTACTTATGAAATTGCCGCTTTTTATACCGCCGCCGCTAGGTATAGCAAAAGTTAAATGTTCGTGTATGCATAAAAAAATTAAATGCTTTTAACAAATTATCTGATATACAATAATGCTTATCACCGAAATCTTCAGTTACAAAAACATTTGCGATTGAAAAATTACATTTTTTGAGGCGCTTACAGATACGTTAATCTTAATTCAGTTTTAAAATTTCACACATAATCCACGCAAATACGCAAGTAATAAGACGTATACACATACTTAATTGAAAACATTCACACAAACCCTCGTAGGTTTGTAGGTTTGTGCGAATATAAATTCTATAAAGCCCCGTATGAGACCAGTGTTTGTTGAACAAAATATGTCATGTAAGGCATAAATGCAAAAATACTACTGGTCGTGGTTTCTCACAATGGCAAAACTGTAACCCGTGAATTTATATCCAAAAGTCAGTGCTAATTAAACGCTGCCCTGGGCTGCGGAGTCGGCATTGTACCTACATCGACCAACGCTTGTTATATTATTTATCGCTTGCATATTTTACGCGATGCCATGAAAAGTTTGCGGAGTTTCTTGTATTTGTTTTTTTTTTGCAGACGAGGTTATGTATGGGGTATCAACTTAGACAAGTCTTCTAAGTTGGACAACACTCACGTCCTCTGCGGGCTACATGTTTATCCAGTTGATTTTCTATTGTAGCTTGACTTGTCAAAACTGTATAAAATTTTTGTATAGGTATTGAACCTCATGTAGAATTGTACCTACCTAGTTGACAGCACGTGTTGTGCATAATAGAACCAAATAATGGTGTGAATTTTCCTGAAAACCCTGATTGGAACGAGTTGAAATTAGAGACCAAACACTGAAGATGCAAGCTTGCAGGAGTTTGGTCGAAAATGTGTGAATGCGCTGCTATCTCATGACACTTCAGAATAAGTAATATTCAGTCTGATAAGGACCCAGATTTGTCGAAGATTCCTATTGTCTCTGTCTATCTCAAAAACATAATAGTGTTCCTACGATCAGAACAAAAATCTATTTTAGATACATATTTGAGCTTGTGACCAGACACATAACTTCAAATTCCTGTTTAATTCAATTTGTAGTTGAAATACTGTTTGAAGTGTAAAGGGATCAGCCATTTTTGATTCTATAAGTATCAACGAATACACGAGCTCATTAACACACAGTTAAATTTGAGAGGATTCCTCGTTAAATTAAAATTGCACGATCCTGTCGCTCTCATGCTCACTCACGAGCCTCTCCGATTATACTCAGGCGAGTGGCAAATTAAATAAATACTTTTAGGTTTCACGTATTTATACCGATTATGGTGAACGGAGGATTATGGTGAACGGAGGATTATGGTGTTTTGATTCATGTTACCTGTCTTGAAGAAAAGTTAGTAGGTATTTTAAATGCTTCAGATACTAAATATAATGCAAAAGCTTCTTTACCGCTAGAGAACGACACAACTAAGCCACAGAGTTGGTAAGTCACTGAAATAATTTTGTTGTGTTCGTTCGATTTTGAACCAAAATAGCTAAAGTAGCGCAACTAAACAATTTAATTTTATATTTTATGTGTATTTGTGTAATGTCTAAATATGTGTATATATTTTAATGTCTAAATATAAAATTTTCGTAATTAATTTTCGCCGCAACGACAAAGAATATTTATTTTGATTAATAGTTTGGAACAACAAAGGTGCCTGGCTATAAACAAACAACGTGCTTATTTCAACTCCACAATAACAGTCTTTCTCACTGCACTCCGTTCACTATTCCCAGCGCACTCTAGGTACTCTAGCTAGTACATCTCGAACGAACTAAATCTTCACTTCTAAGCTTTCAGGCTCTATACAACCGTCATATGATAAGCGTTACACTAAGTACTTGAATATAATTTTAGTGGAAGGAGAAATATTGTCGTTCAAATCTATATGTGGAGGAAATCAGTTGAAATTCTAATAGACGGCGAAGATCTTGCGACCTGTTGTCTTTTGAAAATGAAAACTCTTATCAAAATTTTCGATTCCTCCGGATTTGAACCTGCGATGATACCGAACTGCCCTTAACCAACTCAGCCACGGAACCCTTGTTACGTCAAAATTAAATCCGTACTAATATTACAAATGCGAAATTAACTCGCACCTAAACCATTAAACTGATTTTCATGAAATTTGGTACAGAGACAAACTAGACCTTGGGAAAGGACATAGGCTACATTTTTGTGTCCCACTCTAAGAAGACACGAGGACCAGCTAGTTATTGATATTAATTATTAAGTTATCGATAGTTTTGATACGTGTTTTCAATAAGTAAATAATATAAGTGTTGTATTTTATTTTAAACTAGTTGGAATTTACCGGTGACCGTTTTATAAAACACAAGGCTTTAGTAAATGTCCGTTGTGTATCTAGCTTACACTCGAACAAGTCGAGATCTATTATCGAAATAGATGTGCATTCGATACTTAGGAGATTAAATACTTTCAACGGCGCTGAACCATAGGCACTTGCGAAGTAGCGTGTTACTGTTACGTTTCGATAAAAGTTACATTAGATAAGCTTCAACCAAAGGTTTCGGTCTATCTATCAGTATTTAACTAATCAATGTACTAAATTATGTTAAATCGTTACCAATGACGCACACACGCACTCTCTCTCTCTCACACACACTATTCCCTAAATTGTGTAATCTATACCACCAATCCACTAACGAAGTGATAATTCGAACACTCAATCATCTCTAGGCTTGTTATTCGCTTGGCATCATTATCGTAAACCCGCGGAGCGATGCACTTCAACGCTCGAATTTATCCGCTAATGAGCATGTCGATTGCTTTTATAGTATTTTATAGTGCCTCCAGCATATCTTTTGACATTGTGGACATAATACTAACGTAGGTACCTAACCTTCATTCTGTTCAAAGAAATGAAACGGAACATTAACACGACTGTACGCCCAAAGCGTGGTAGAAAATCTTTAGGCAAGGGGAGTAGTCAGGGGTTCAGAGGTTCTTTCTTTGTTCAGATTTGATTTTCAAAATAATTTGTATAGGTTAACTTTTTTACCTGAAAATATAAGCATAATAAGATATTATAAATGAAATTTACTAAGTACTTTTATTTTACTTTAATTTAAAAAAAATCTATAACATAGTTGCTTTGACATACTTTTAAAAACTTTTTATGTTGTTCATTAGGTCATTGTTAATTTTGTTTTATTAACCAAGGTATCCTCAAACACACTAATTGCCAAAGTTTAAACAAAACCCATAGAAAAAGTTTTTAATGTTCATTTTCTTTTGTACGAGTGCTGACAAGAGACCTTGGACAAAGATTTAGGTTTTCTGTGAAAAAATCTTATATTTGTTAAAAAAAAATACATAAGCACTTAAAATAATAATACTGAACCTCTTTTATAGACAAACTGGCAGTAGTTGGCAACTTATTTCTTGACTTATTCATGGTGCATTTTCAAATAAAAAATCAAGAGATGTTAACTAGTGCACCTTTTCATTCTTTCTTCTCCCTTCGGCTGATGCTTTACCGTGTAATTTTTCCATACAGGCAAACTTTGTAAGTTTTGGATGTAATCTTAAAAAACACAAGCGATTTTAAACAATATCAGTGGAATTTTTCACGATTTTTCTAACTCATTACGAACGATACTTTTATAAAGAAATAGAGCTCATAATCTAAAGACATTATTTGGATCTTTATTCAAGGAGACACTTCAGGATATATTGGAGGAAGAGCGGCTCTTATAAGGATCCCTTAATTTTGTTGGGGGAGGTTGTTTATTTCAAAACTTTCTAAATAAGGAAGCCGGCTTTGTGAAGGGCAAAAAACCACAGGTATTATAAACGTTGCGAATAATTGTGTAATACTTTTACTTTAACAATTAATTGAAATGCTATGTTTTTAGATAATCTTATAAACAAGATGCTGCTGGATAAACCAAGAAAATTTTAATTTTAGGGTGTAGTCAAAGGGCAACACTACGTTTGAAATATTTTATATTGATTACCTATGAGCTTTAAATTTTTAGAAATACTAGCGGCTGCCCGCGACTTTGTTAGCGTGAATTTTGCCTTGGTAGCCTATGGGAGGCTGAATAATTAATGACATTGTTTCCAGTCCTACAAATATAAATTTATTTATTTATTTATTTATTTATGTTTATATATATCGCTGGTTAAATTCTAAACAGCCACAAATCCAAATCTCACTTTTTTCAGGAGAGCCATTCAAAGTTTACAAAATAGTTTTTTTTCATTTTTGAAAAAAATCTTTTTTAATTATTAATGAATTTACTATGATTTCGTGCGTTAGTTAAATCTGCGTCGATGAATTCAACCAATTTTTCTCTAACTACTATACAGAACTGAAAAAAAGCATATATGTCCCTTTTGAATATAAAAATCTACCCGGATGTTACCGAAAGTTATCAATGAAAGGCCATATATCATACAAAAATCACTGTTTTATTAATATTTTTTTCCTATAACAACGTTTTAAAATGATTTTAAAACAGTAAAACTATTTTAATACAATATCAGTACCTAAAAAAACAAAATAACCTAATAAACAACATAAAACCACACCTTTGTGCTAAAAAAACCAACGGGAGTACACTTTCTTTGAGCTAATAAAACAAATAAATTCTTCAAAAACCTTAAATACTCAAAATAATTATCTTTAAACTAAGATTAACAATATAACTAATGGCCTAGTTTGAGTTTTATTAATAAAATAACATTTACGCTATGAAATATCATAAATCATGAACCATCCTGTACGAAATAATGTTAAACGATGCGATCAACTTATAAGTTGATTTTTAAAATATTGAAATTAGCTCCATTATTTTACTTTTTCATGATAGACAAGTTATTTATCATTAAGCATGTTTTGATGTGCTAAAGGAAGTCGAAAATGTCCATGGATAGCTCTACGATGCGGTCACTAAGGTTTAGTGGTCTTTACCTAAGTGCCAAACTGACCCGTCACTATACCGAAATATCCCGGGCATCAGTCTGTACGAAATCATTGAGCGCAGGGCAGGCTTGATCACTTTCAGCCTCCCAAACAAGCCGGGTTCCAAAAAAGCCATAGACCACATACTTACGCTGCGGCAAGTCTTACAAAAAACCGAAAAGTATAACTTGCTACTATGTCTAGCGTTTGTGGACAATGAGAAAGCCTTTGATTTGGTCGAAACAAAACATGAGCGTACTAGAGCCCCTCCAGCGATGACGTATTGACCATCGGTACATTAAAGTGTTGAAGTATTTATACTTAAGAAAGCCACTATGTCGGTCGAAGTAGGTGCAGAAACAAATTATTTTCAAACTTGAATAGAAGTGTAAGACAGGAAGATGTTAAATCTCCGAAACTGTTTACTGCTACATTGGAAGACGCCTTCAAGCTTCTGGAATGGAATAAATAATAATGGTTCTCGATATTGGTAAAATCTTGTTGGTTGATTGTTGATCCTGAGTGAAAACATGTTCCAGATGCTGTTTGTTCTGCTGTTCATTCTGTAAATTAAAAATAATCAACAATCACAAAAAGAAAACAAGTTCAATGATAACTGAGTAAATAATAATTAATGTAACCTTGCTCAAATAATTTAATTTTTCATGTTTTTATTTCTAGTAAAATAACATTCTGAACAAAAATTTCATTTTTGAATTATAAAAAATGTATGTAATGCAGCACATCTTAGGTGCAAAACAGACGTATTTACTAATATTTTTGTAAATTTTAAATTCAAAGCAGTCATATTTACAAATACGGCTGCTTTCCTCTAAAAAATAATATGCAATGACGTGCATTTTATAATCAAAACAGTCGTATTTCAAATTATGGCACCTTTCCACATAAAAAAATTCTAGTACTTACGAAAATTTTTAATTCTATACAGTCATATTCCTCATGTGGCACTTTTGCACAAAAATAATTGCTTTAAACTCGGTTGATTTTGTGGAATATGGCACTTTAGAACATAAGTGACGTGCGATTACGCCGACGATCAAAGCACAAATGACAAAATGGCTGTTTTGCTCTGAAGTTGACGTCGAAAGTGCCAAAATTCCAAACTGCCACTTGTGTATTAATGTCATTTGTAGTGCAAATAGAAATCCTGTCTTTTTCTCAATGATAAAACTACTATGTTAAATCACTTTTCTGCAATAAAAACGATTTTGACGATTTCAGATTTATGGCCCTTTAGAATTTAATCAGCGATATATGCCTCAGCTAAATCCAATTGTAAGGGGATTTTTAGACAAAAAGTCTAATAATCCCCTTCGCAGGGGAATCTTTAAGGGGATTATTAGACCAAGCCTTTATTTGAAGTTTTTCTTGGAATTTAGTTACATTACAGTTGAGTATCCTAGATGAATAATAGAGTAAATGCACAGATAATATAATACTATAAACGTAGTGATTTTATTCTCTTTGATAGTAATACTAACAAAGTACTTACTTATCTACTTTGTTGAATTAAAAATATTTTTTTTTCTAGCTTTCTGCATCATATTTTTTTTAATTGGAAATGAGTTTATTACTAAAACTGTGAAATCGTTTTATAATAATGATGCATCTCTTTTTTTTTCAAAGAATAAATCAACTGGCTTATATTTTTCATAGCACATTTTAATAATTGTGATTAAAAGAGAGGATAAAATTTAAAGATTCCTCACTTCCTTTTATCCAAAATTAAGCTTTGAAAATGTTTCGCAAACAAGTAAATGAAACTCCTAGTTTCTTTCTAACAAATTTCACTAATGGAAGGTCCACGGGCAGAATTATACGGAACCCTGAAAGGAGCTAACAAATCAAATTGTTCTAAAAGAGTATGTATGTGAGCTGAAAGTTGATTCTGTATAATTTATATGTTTATCCGACTGTTGGGGGCGATCGATAGAGATAACGAGATTATTTAGCAAAGTTCTCTTGTTGTTTAATATTCAGAACATTGACCTCGACGGATTTATGTTGACAGATGGATCGCTTTTACAAAACGAGTTTAAGCCGAGGCTAGCGAGTTAAACAAACCGGCCTAAATTACTAATAGCGGGCACTTACGTCGCGTAGTGTGACCGTTATTAGTCATCTATCTACAACTTAAGAGCTCAGCTCTTGTCGGTGTAATGATGCAATTTCCTTCATATATATTAGTCATCTATATGTACAATAACAATGTTAGCGTTGCGCCGCGGAAGACTGGTGCAAGACTGATCCGCAGATCAATTTAGCGCCAGCCTAATGAGAACCTTATTCCATACATCTGACGCGATAGTATCATTGTATCTTTGTAATATTTTGAACATGGTACCTACTGAAAATTGTGTAATATAATTTTTATGAGATTTTTATTCGGAAGCCAAGTATATCATTTAAGTACTTACTAATATTATGAAGTTATCATGCTTGGATAATTATTCCGTTGTGTCCTGAAGAAACACCATATAATATTGTTATTATTTGATCTTATTAGAAATACCACCAAGTCCTTCCACAGTGGTAAATAAATGTTCCTTCATGGTAAACGAATTGGTTTTTAAATGAGAATAATGGCTAAAAATAATATTTATGACTTTCTCCCATGATTCCCATATGCTAGAATTGAAAAATAACATTTTCTAGCAAGAGAACAGTAGAAAACTATTATAATGAAAGAGCCGAGATTTATGCTCTGTTATTATTGGCAAAGTTCGCAGTTCTTGCCGCCACATTACTCCCAACTCTTATTATGGGGGCTGTATTAATGCAATTCTTTATTATAAATTCTGTACTTTATTTCTCCTGAGTTGGCGTTAAATAAGCCTTCTTCTGCGAGCTTAAAAGTTTGAGATATTTTTTATATTGTCTTGAGATTTATTTATAAGAAAGTATAGACGAAAATTGCTTGATGCGTGTAGTGCCTACCCTATAGTAGGATGAAGCAGACTTAATAAGATGATTGCTCGTATATCACTAAAGAATGTGTTGAAGAAGATGTGCCATTTATTTTCTTTTTCATTATAATCTCATTATTGTTTCAATACAACATATAATTTATGTACCGCACCTTGGGAATACAGTTGTGATCAAGTTTCGTATTTTATTGTATTTTTACAAACATTATTCTATTCATTTTCATAGACAATATCTGAATGTTTGTTTTTGTATTGGATTTATTTCCTCTGAGGTATCACCGTAGCAAAAATAGATCTAAAGTTTATAAAGCTACAGTCTGACAGTGAACTGCGCCATTGTTTTGCAAATAGGTATTATACAACGGCACCCGTGTGTGCTGTGAGAAGACCTTCATATTAACTATCTCTTTTACTATATCGGTTTGAAGATACGTAGCGGAAGCGACTCGTCTAATATCCATGACCAAATCGATGTTGGTGTATTGTCTGATTTTGTATCTACTCGTAACTTGTTAGACCACGTTCGAGAGACAAAATTGCTTGTCTACAATTCCATATATCTAGTCTAGGTACTAACAAGAATCCCGATCTACACCGTGTGTGTTACGATTTGCCCAAACATTCTGAGCAAAGAGACAAGCAAAGCACCTTACTTGATTACTTTCTTACAAGCACACCCCGGTCATAAAAAAGTGCTTTGCTCAAAAGCAAACAAATCACGGGATTCAGAACTGACAGGGTGCAAACGTTTTTACTTGAACAGCTTAGGTACGTTCTTGTTACCTTACTATGAAAATAAAAGCTTCCACCCGCGGCTTCGCTTGCGTGATACTAACCCACATAAAAAGTAGCTTATGCATATTCCAGGTCAAGAACTACGTATATTTTGTTAAGTTTCAGCAAAATCCGTTCAGTAGTTTTTGTGATAGAGTAACAAACAACCATCTATACATTCACAGTGGTATGGTTGATGTTCCTGACAAATATCATCCACCACTGGAAATATCATGTAGTATCTTACCTACTGGGCAGTCTGTTCCTCTAGAGGCTAGCAACATAGATACCAATACAGATTGGAATTTCAGTAAAGCAGATTTTCCCTTACTATACGAACTTATCATTAATACTAATTGGAATGATGTCCTAGCAGAAAGTGACGTAAATAGTGCAGTAGGCAATTTTTATTCCAAATTATATTCCTGTTTTGATCAAAGTGTTCCCAAAAAAATTAGAAATTCTAAACCTATACGTAGATACCCAACCTGGTACTCAAAAGAAATAATTGCAGATTTTAAAATAAAGTGGATCCTACATAAAATCTGGAAAACTAGTAATGACCCTTATGTTTACAGCTTTTTTACAGCAATTAGGATATCGATAAAACGTGAAGTTACTTTAGCACGAAACAAATACACAACAAATATACAGAATAATATCACAACGAACCCGCGTGCCTTCTGGAATTATGTTAAAAGTCTCAGAACTAAAGGTGGGTTTGAGCCGAGCATTACTCATGAAGGGTGTCAACACACCGGAAAGGATGCAGCTGCAGCCTTTGCAAATTATTTTAGCAGTGTATTTTTACAGAATATTCCTAATCTCGATGCTAATCAAACTTCATCCTCTTTTGCCAAAGAATACACATCTGTAACTGTAAACACTTTTAATGAAACTGAAATTGCATACCTACTATATTAAAAAACTTAAACCTAAAAACTCAGTTGGTCCCGATAATATACCTTCCTACATACTCAAAGCCTTTAAGGAACAATTTTCGTCACCTATAACGTACATTTTTAACTTATCACTTGAAACTAGAATATATCCGGAAGTTTGGAAACAATCAAGAGTTGTACCTATTTTCAAAGCGGGAGACAAATCACTTGTGCAGAATTACAGGCCCATTGCTATTCTTTCATCCCTAGCAAAATTATTTGAGACTGGACTGCACTCTAAACTGTACAAACAAGTAGAGCCATACTTGGATGATGCGCAACATGCGTTTAGAAAAGGCCGCTCTGTGAATACCAACCTGCTCACATTAGTGGACTTTATTTCAAACCAATTAGACCTTAATACCCAGGTTGATGTGATATACTTGGACTTTCAAAAAGCATTTGACCAGGTAGATAATGACGTTCTCCTCAACAAATTGAATATTTTTGGTTTTTCCCCTAATCTTATTGGATTTTTCGCCGATTATCTACGGGATCGTAGGCAGTTTGTGAGGTTAGGCTGTTTCGATTCACCATCGTATCACACTAGGTCAGGCATTAGCCAAGGATCATCTTAAGGCCCTCTCTTATTCACCCTAATGGTTGACGATCTAGCGAAACTACTAACCAATGCGAAATGCCTGCTGTATGCGGATGATCTCAAACTTTACTGTCCCATTAATACTTCAAATGACAGCTATGCTTTACAAAGAGATTTAGAATCAGTAAAATTTTGGAGTATGGAAAACCGACTGAACCTTAATATTTCCAAATGTCAAGTAATGACTTTTTCTAGATCAGCTAGTCCAATTATTATGCTAGAAAGACCACAAACAGTTAAAGATTTAGGAGTAATATTTGACTCAGAACTCACATTTCATAATCACATTAGGAAACTCACAACAGATAGCTTTAAGAAACTAGGTTTTGTTACTAGAAACAGCAGAGATTTTTCAAACATAAATGCAATTAAAATTTTATATAACTCACTCGTCAGGTCTAAGTTAGAGTCCAGCGCTTGCGTGTGGAATCCATACGAAGTAACATACATCTTGATGTTAGAGAAGGTCCAGAAACGGTTTCTGCGGTTTCTTTACAAGAAGTTCTATGGCTACTATCCCTTCATGTACCCTACCAAATATCTTCAGGGTACCCTAACTTATAATTCTCTAGAAACACGTAGGTTATGTGATCAAATTATCACCATCGTTAGAGTCCTACGCGGAGACTTCAATTGTCCTGATTTGCTGGCTGAGGTAAGCAGGTTATGTGTACCGGAGCACCGCGCTAGATTCCGCCCTGGGCGAGTGCCGTTGTTTGCTCCGAGACCAGCGCGTACTGTAGCTCGACAGCAATCGCCTGTATGCCGCGCACAACGCCACCTCAACGCTCAATCAGCATCTAACGCACAGTGTGATATTTTTGCCGACAACTGGCCGGCACTCGTGAGAGCTATTCTATGTTATTGTGAAGAGCCTAGCTCTTTATTACCGTGGTAATCTTTAAATCTTTTTTGTACCTACTTTAAAATGTTTACCTACATAAAAAGTACCTACCTACCTATACCATTTTTGTTTAGATAGAGAGATATTTTTTAAGTTTTTTGTTGTATTTGTTATTTTTTGTTTTGTTTGAGGTATATTTTATTTTATTTTGTTGCTTGTAAATAGTCTTTTCCTCTAAGTTGTATTTTTTGTCTTTTTTAATAGTACCTAACTGATCTCATGTTTTAGAATAACGCCTTAGGTTAAGTGCCTGTAATGTTATTTTAAGTGAAATAAATAATTGTCTAATTGTCTAATTGTCACACATCCATTCAAACTTATGCGTTTATAATATAAGTAAGATTGGTGTAAGATTGGCGACAGTGCAATGATTAAAATCTAAGAAAAACAATAATTACAAGCTTGAATCCAACCTGTTTATGAAAACCTTAGCAAACTTCTATTTCAGTCAATTGGATTTACCGCTCAATGTCATTTCCCCTCGATGTCTCGCGTACCGAGGCGGGGAGTGTTATGAAATTATTCTTGTTCGTTTAATTTTTGCAGATGTTTATTCATTGAATTGTGAACGCGCTTCCGGCATCATGGTGAGGTTTAGGTTTGTACTTTTATCGAAATTAATTCATTTATGCCGATATCTGTTGAATAAACCATCGATGAATGTATAGCTTTTTAGACATTATTTTTTAAGATAAAAGCTTTTTATTTTATTATAATTTGCCAGTGGGACTGGGTCATGATATAATCATAAAGCTCTAGTTAGTATTTATCGTTATCATCATGATATCATTTAAAATAGATTAACGATTTGGTACTTATCGTTATTGTTATTATTATGTGTAATAAATAAATAAATCATTGAACGCGCCTTTACTTCTGTAGTAGGTACGTGTAATAGTAGACAGTGATCTGTGCGGGTCTTGTTCTTCAAAAATCAGATCAGATCCAAAATAATGGCTTACTTTGTTTGACTGGCTTCCCACTGAAGCTTGACTATTTATATTGTGGGATCGCTGTAAAAAAAAGCTAGGCCCACCAGGTTTTTGTCTGATTCTTTCCCTAGTGGGAAGTCACGTTGGAACAGGCAATATAATCACCTAGCATGTAACATGAAGTTAAAGTGATCCTTGAGGTTATGAGTTTTTTTACTTTCTTGCAGCCAAATTAGAATTTCGAATTTTCTGCCATGTAGAGTCAAATGCATCCATAATACTTAGTAAAAAGTAATTACACAGCATTTTAGTCATTGGAAAATGTAGTTCCATTATTAAAACGGTGGGATATCAGAGTAATGTAATTATGTGGGCAATTAACCTCGTTTAAACGATAAATCTGTACTCAATGCTTTCAGCATGCTGATGATGACCACTTTTCTAGTCGGACTATTCATCTTCTCTTCAGGTGAAGCTCCTTTTTTATTCCATAAGGAGCATTAAAATTAATAGTTTAACTTATTTTTTCGTAATGTTAGTGCGTTGCTGTAGAGGTATAATGTTTACGGCGTAGATATTTTGTTGATAGTCCCTACGCCGCGCCGTAGAAGTCATTTTCTTAAGATCTTGTAAACTTATGGCAACAAAATAATAGTACCTACCTATGGCTTCTCTATAGCAAAGACTCTATAGGTACAAATACTATAGATATCACTTTTAGTACAGTATACTAATTTCGCTCACAGAAGAATAAATTTTTACTCTCGATTCTGCCGTCTTTATTGTATTTTTTTGCTGGGATAAAAGTAGCTTATTTGTTTTGCGTACAGATCAAATTTTTATATTAATGTCATGTTACGGTGTGCAACAAAAATACACAAACCTTCACATTTTTAATATTTGTTTGAATATAGTGAGATTTTCGTTGAATATTAATATTATTTCAGTTTATTTCCAGGAGTCGCATGTTTATTCAAAGGACTGTATATGCATAAAGCTGGAGATACAGCAAATGGCACATTGATCATAACATTGGGGGTAATGTTAGTCGTGTTTGGACCTGTTGTAATGGGTATGTACAGAACTACTTATTATTGTTATAAAGCCGTGTTGGCCAAGTGGATAAGTACTTCGACTTTCGATCCGAAGGTCGTGGGTTCGAATCCAGCCGTGCATCAATAGACTTTTCGTGTCGAAAAATGTATATGCACTTTAGCACGAGCTTTAAACGGTGAAGGAAAACATCGTGAGGAAACCCGCGGCTAGTCAGCCCCACACGTATCGACCATTGTCTTTCCTGTGGATATGGCCGGTTAAGCGGAGAAGATGGTTTAGGTGCTGGGCAAGCCTATTCCATCTCAATAATGTCCCAGGCACTACAGTGTCCCGTTAAGTGTAGGCAAAGATTGCCTCCTGACTCTGTATAAATCATCTAGTAAAGATGTAAAGGCCTAAGTTTTTACTTATTACATCTTGCTAAGTATTTACTATTATAAATATAGGCGTGAACTATAATTTACTGATACGCGATAGATGATAATGATAGAATAGATGGGAACGGAAAAAATGAAAATAACCGAACCTATGTTCGGTATAAGTAAGTAAGTTCGTATGAGGAAGTGGCCAACTCTGGTGACGGAGTTTTTAGGCCGCCTTAAGGCCTCCGTCATGGCTTAACGACTTTAAAAGCCGGGACCGACAATTTAACGTGCCCTCCGAAACACGGAAGCGCTCAGATATAAATGACACTTGCGGTCACCCATCCAAGTTGTGACCGCTCAGAACGCTGCTTAACTTCGACGATCTATCAAGAACTTAGCAAAGCTTCGCCACGAGCGCTTCATTTTCTGTTAATAGCGTGTATCTTTTTAATTTCAGTATTATCAGCAATGTATTATATGATGAGAGCAAGGCAGTTGAGAGACGCTGGCCAATGGTGAAAGATGTGTAGATCAGAATTTTAAGATACCAGTAAGTATAGTCCATTGTCGTGGAAAATAAAATTTCATTTTCCATTTTCGTGTTATAATTTTTAAAAACATTGATTACATATTCAGGAGTTCGACGAGAATTTGAACACTTAAAAGATTTACTCAACTTGATATAGTTAAAGATAAATTTAACCTAGATAAAGATGCGTCATAGTCTGATGGTTAGACTAGGAAGATTTATAAACATGGATGTTTTTTCTTTTTTTTTCTTTTTAAATGTTGACACCACTATGAAAATATTTAGTTTACTTAATAAACAGAAAACTCGAAGTCTTAGTTTTTTTTGTACACGGAAATTAATCCGTAGACTCTCGCTCTTTTTATACCTCTTTAGTCCAACAGTCATCAATATCATCAATATTTATATATAAAACAATAAGCATTTCTCTGGAATCAACGCACAGACCAAACCGCTGAAGCTATGAAGCTGAAATTTGGAAGGTAGCTTCCTTTTAAAACAAAACTGCGCGCTAAGAAGGGATTTTTCGAAATTCCACCCCTAAAGGGTTGAAAAGGGGTGAAAACCGTTGTATGCAACTTTTTAATGCGTGAAGCGATTTTCTTCAAACTCAGTATAAATATTGTAAATGATAAATAAATTTACATGTTTTTCAGGAATTAAAAAAAAACGCCTGAAAAGAGGTAAAATGTGGTGTCAAAGTTTGTATGGGAACTTTTTAATGGGTAGTTCGATTTGCTTGAAACTCGGTTGCAACACTAACAATGCAAAATAAATATATACGTGTTTTAGGGTTTTTCGAAAAATACCCTTTAAAAGGGTAAAATGCAGAGTCAAAGTTTGTAGTGAAACGTATTGAAGGGAGGCGCGATTCGCTTGTAACTCGGTTTGGGTACTATAAATACAAAATGGTTAGACACGTGTTTCAGGAATTAAAAAAAAACGCCAAAAATTGGATAAAAAGTACAATTTTTTCAGCCTTCTTTAGGTTACGAATAAATTCACGCGAACGAAGTCGCGGGCGTCTGCTAGTTATAATATATAAACTTAGACTATAATATATATATTTTTAAATTATTTCACTCTACTATCACTCTAACTCAAAAATAAGAATTTTACCTACTCGAATCTACAATCGATGCTCTGGTAGAGCCCAGTAACAAATAAAGGTTTTTATATACCACTGATGGTCCATAATCATTATGAATCAAATTAATGGTTCAAAATGAAAATTTGCAGCTCATTTTGTTCGACACTGACAATTTTAGAATATACAAATTATTCTGGTATCATCTATCGACGGAGTGTAATGGACGCTATTGAATGCCATCCGTCCACGGCCGAGTTAATATCCTGTGCCGCTGCAAAATATTCACACTTCCTAAATACTCGTGCCGTGTGAAATAAGCCGAATCTGTGTGTTTGCACGTGACACTTGGCTAATAGGTATGGATGGTAATTAAGATTGTATTACCTAGGTACCATCTGATTGGTCAATCTTAAACTCGATTTAATTTTAAGACTTTGTACATAGATTTTATTTTACAACCAGAAAAGTTTTTAATATAACTTCATACTCGTAAATAAAGTTACTTAGAAACTAAAGTCAGCAACAACTCTTACAAATGAGACAAAGTTAATTCTACTTAGCGTTGGTAATGCACGGTATTAGTACAGTCATTTGATTCGAAAAATAGTGATTGGATTATATTCCTTATATTATGTACTTCACTCGTAGATGGTGAAACAAGCGCTAATTATAATATTTGTTTACATTTACTATGAATTTATGAAATCAACTATCATTTACCCGCATTGTTGCAATCTTATATGCGTTAACGTTCAATCATTTAATTCAATAGCGATTGGGTTGGATACGATTATTACGCAGAAATGTTTAATCTGTCACTGTTCTCTTAATTGTTTCATTTTTGACTTTTGAAAACGTAAAATGTCGGCCGGCAATTGATGTGGTTGGTCTTAATTCAATTTCGGCCACACTGGACAGATTTCATTGGCTGCAAAGTTTACGTGGATGCAATATATTCATTTATGGCGACAGTTATTACCGAGAACCGGGATGTTGTTGCGGCAGTATTATTTATTCATCATCACATAAAATAAATATGCTATAATGATTCTTTAGTGTACTTACCAAAAAAGTAAAGGAGATATTTTAAAATGGATTTAAATGGTTACATTTAAAAGAAGTACCAGGTTAAAAGTACTCTTGACGAACTGTACGAAGAATGTAATGAGATTAAATGAGGCGCAAGATGTGTCAGAATTGAACCGAAAAGAAGCTTAATTTTGTATACAAATAGGTACGTGGATATTAAATAAATGATAAAATAGAAAATGAGATACTTACTAAGATCACTAAAAGGCCCTGTGTATTTGTTCTCCCAAGGACTGAATCTATTTAGTATGTCATATAAGAAGGCCATGATTTTGTAATTGAAAATATAAATTATCTCAATATAACCCCTTAATCGCTGTTGATACAAATTACCGTTTATAAAGTACAACAAAACCTATCTACATTATTGTTTTAAAACACAATGCTTTATAACACAATGTATTGTGCCATTCAAAACAAGAACAAGCTTTTAAAACAAACAATTCCGTTTCGACAACAAAACCAACGATCGCTTATTTATTCAAAGCTTTTATCGCATAGAAACTAACGGGGTAATTAAATTTTACATCACCCGCTCGCCGCAAATCCTAAATCAGGATGGAATAGGACTTTAAAAATTAAAGGCATTTTATTTAAAATTATTTTATGAATTTATAAAAAAAGATTTTATGTTTTACTGGAAGGAGAGATAAATCGCATGTATAGAGTAATTGATGAGTGTGGATGAATATAATTATGGATAAAGGTGATCAAAAGAAGAATTGGATGGATTTTGTTAAATAGACAGACAGACGGACAGCGGAGATCCCGTTTGTACCCTTTGAGTACGGAACCCTAAAAGGCCTGAATGTTTAGATGACGGGTGATAGAGAGTAATGAAAGAAAAATACATGTTAAGCCGACTCCACGTAATGTAACAGTATCAGAAAGAGTATTTAAGGTTATAAAAGAAGAAGTGTTAGCTGTTTGTACTGCTCAACCCCCGGTTCCTATATCCAACGTACGGATGTCCGTAGGTCAGTCGTCATAGCAACGTTGTTTATACAATACAAAATGTACGACACTCTTGACAGATAACGACGTTACTATGACGACTGACCTACGGTCATCCATACGTTCGATATAGGAACCGGGCATTAGTAATTAGCACTTCTTCTTTTATAGTCTTAGTTGTTACTTAAAGATAGATAACGTGATCAGACCGCATAGCACTAGTTTCTGGGCGCCTTTGTGCATAGAGATAACTAGAGATGTGGACCCGGATGATACCTAGAGTTTTATTTATAAGGGTTCAATCGACAAATCAAATAAGTTTTTGACTAGAAATTTTTATTTGCAAATTATCACGAGCTAGAGAGGAAAAGTGTAGGTAAGTATAGTTACGTAGAATGCCAACTGGTTTCGTTACGATGTTTTTAAATGGGTACTAATTGGAAACGGCGTCCTCCATTCGGTTTGAATGTAATTCTGAAACACAAGCCTTAGATTCCCATCCCAAAATAGCCGTTGAAACATAATTATGCAAATGATTATCCTTTTAAAATTTAAAATGCACAAGCTTCGCTGAGTAAAAAGGAACTTAATTAACATGTTAATAGTCGTGAACCGAGCGGTGAAGATTTCATATGAAAATTACATTATGTAACTACACTGCATTGAGACCAACATTGGGGACATTTTGCGTTTTTTAAACAACTTCAAAGAGGAGGTTTCTCAATTCGGCCGTTAAAATATGGAAATATATTTTATGTATGTTCGCGGATAACTTTGTCGCATATGAACCGATTTTGAAGACTCTTTTTTTAGTTGGAAAGAAGATATTCCAATCCGAAGATCCTCAAAATGTTTGTATGGGACCACCCATACAAAAATTTTGAGGATCTTCGGAGTTCTGAACAGAAATGCACCTCAAGGATGAAATTGTTCTATTCTCACGAAATTGAAGTCGGTTTTAATAAAATTTATAATTTTCAAATCAAATACCTAAGTAGCTAGCTAGGTGCTCAAGAGTGTAGCCAAAAGTTTGTCTTCAGATACCTACTGTATGACAAGTAATAGCAAATAGAGAATAAGTATGCTGTACATTCCACAGATCAATCTCAGTATATCCTTTGACCAGACCATCATAGATCTAGCTAGTGAGATGTTTTTTTTCCTATACCTAGTGGGAAACACACGAACTTTTAACGGTGAAGCAAAACAACGTGAGGAAACCAGTTAGCTCTCTAATGTCGTCTATGGGCTTGCAACCTGTCACGTATGGGAAGTTAGCTTCTGCTAGATGTGGGCATGTAACAAATATGTATTTGGATATACCTACATCTGACTACCTTAGACATCTTCAAATGGATCTAAAAATTTGCTTAAAAGATTTGAAAGAAATGTCTACCGCTCCCTGGGATATAGTTGTGATCATATTTCTTTTTTTTCTTAGTGGGATAATGGTTGGATGATAAAATGTTAGCTCCTATTAAAATAAATTCTTAAACCGTGTCATAAAAATATATTTAGGCGAAGAGTATCACTTAGTCTGCGAACATAAGCCTCCAGCAACACACTAAGCCGGCAATATTTCTTGCCAGTAAAGAAAATAAAGACAAAACAGAGGCGCGAGCCAAATTAAATGCACGAATAAACTTCAAACAATACATCAGAATTACAGTAGAAACATGAAGAATTAAGTTTAAATACCCTCAGGGTCAGAGCTTTGTCGGTACATTAAGGGAGGGGTGAGTAATTAAATAATTTCGCTTGGAAAAGGCCCGTGGCTCGTGCACTCTTGAATAAGTTAATATGTTTCATTGTGGCTTTTACATGGTGCCTCAATAATGCCGAATTACTTCCACGTGACGTCATCACTGTACGTTTCAATTTCTTAAACAATGTCGAGGGATTCCTTCTAGATTGGTTTGGAAGAAATGACATTTAAAGATAAACGTACTGAAAAACTAAATTGCTCGTTATTAAAAATCAGCAAATATGTGTAAGTTACCTACTACAATTAATTGCGTGCTAAGTCTAAATATTTTTTTTATTAACCTACGTGGCACAACGACTAAGGTCTCATTAAAAAAAAATTAGGTACTATATTTAAAAGCTAAAGTACTTTTCAACCGTGAGGAATTTGTTTGGTACAGTATACAACTTAACAACTTTATAACTATTGGTAAACTTTGGTAAACGACCAATGCATTGTATAGTTTACTTAAGAGAGCGCCATATGCAAATTAGTCGTCGAAATCCTTATTTATCTCAGTATATGTGAAAGCTACGTCCTTCATATTTAGGGAAATGATACTTTGAACTTTTATCTTGCGTTATGGTTTTTTAGAAACACGATTGGTAGAAGTTTTCTCGATCATATATTTTTTTGAAAAATACATGTTTTTCACACAGTTTGCTATTTATCTCAGGAACAGAACGCTATTTTTGTTGGTTTTATGTTTTGACAAATAGCCTAGAAGTATTTATTTAGTTCTGGTTTTTTAATTTTTCGATTGCTTGTTTAATTAACTTGTAATTAAATAAAAACTGTTTTTTCGCTATAAATTATGTTGCGTGTCTATCGTTCTGCGCTTCTCACTCACGAGTAAAAACATTATTCGCTCTCCCGCTCATTCCTCGGCGTTATGGCACACACTTAACAACTTACGTGCATGCGACATAGCTAATGTAAGCCTGGCTTACGCGTTTCGGCAGTTATTTAATATTGCAGCAGCTAGGATTCTTAGCGGAAGTATTAAGCAGTATAACCTGGTTGGTAGAGGAAATAAGGTAGAGAGATGCCGGCTCGTGTTACTTTCAAGCTTCTCATTTGGGTGACCGGGCATTACACAAAAGGTACTTACCTACTTATAATATTGATAAAAACGTACCATAGGTGTAGCAAGTAGCAATCATGCAGCGAATCGGATCAGTATTTCCAAACAACAACAATTTGGATAATATCAGTACTTACACGAGTTTTTCACTCAGCCTCAATATCAGATTATTTGGATGGCAAAAACGCTTAAATTAATGAATAAATGATACATTTTATCTTTAGATACATTATACATAAATAAATACATACCCTTGAACATCTACACAGCGTCATCTAGTACCAAGCTAAGCAACTAAATGCTTGTGTTATGGTAACCAGATGACTGATTATATTGCTTATTTAAGTACAGTAAGTACATATTTTTTTCGTAGATACTACCTACATGATTATAGATAGAAAACAGCGGAAACAATGTCTGCAGAACATACAAACATTTGTTCCGCGGCGGGGATCGAACCCGTAAATGAAACTACATTTCAAATAATGGCGGTAAAGTAGGTACCAATAAAATGTAGGAAATTTCCATAACAAAATTGCAATCATTATTTTATAATGTAACGACAAATCTTTTCTCGTATTTCAGTTACCTGGTTGTTTTAGGAAAACACCTCGGGACAATACTAATTATATTTCGGTCTCTCATTTAAACTTAAGAAAACTCAATTTGCCTTTATTACATTACGAACATTTGTATGTATTCAGCTAATTAGTGTTCTGTGCTCGAAATAATTGTATGATTAGAATTAAATTCTACTTTAATTGGAGTAAACTTAGTAATGTAAATTTTAATCTTATTATGTCAAAGAGGCTACATTAGCGGTTAAATAGCCAAATTACGATTTACATATTATATCGCAGTATAAGTTGAACCACAGAATAAATAATGGTTAGTACAAAGTAGTTCCAGACAACCCAAATTGTGCCAAAAATAATATATATTGTAGTCATGTAGTGAGGTTCAAGAAACTTTGCTGATGCTACTTCTGTATTTTGCTTTAAAAGAAAATGTTTCTGAAGTCGTGAAGGAGACAACATCGTCCATTAATATTTCATTCAAAAAACAGTTGAACGTTCGCGCTCCCCAGCGTCCAATTCTCAACGAATTTACCTAAAGTTAGACATTGTAGTTTAATTTTACGTATTCACTTGCGGCAGCCTGTTCTGGCTAAAGTTCGTAATAAATGTAGCTTGTTTTGCCCAGCAGACGGTTAGTTGTATTTCGCCGGTCTGTGCCACTTCGGCTCGTCCGTGCAGAAATACATTGGGCAGAAGTGTACCCAGCTGTGGGAGTCCAGGCTGAAATGAATGAGTGAATAAATGGTAGAAGTATCAAGCGTAGGTATAGTCATAATCGAGCCAACGTGGCACAGATTGGCGGAGTTTGACTAAACCTTTCTAGATAAGCTAAAATGATTTATTAGGCCCGGAGTTTCGGCCCACATTCTTGATTTATTCAGCGTCTGTAGTAGAAGTCTATTTAATATTAAAAAGAAGCTGCATTCCCAAACAAGCTGTAGCTTTCGTTAATATTTCAATGGAGGCTTGTACTTTTGAAAAAAGCTTTATAGGTACATTTAATTCCAATTTAATTTTGCCATATTAAAACCATTTCATCAGCAAACGATTTTGTTAGGTACACTGATGTAAATCTATTATTATTAATTGTACATTGGGGGCAATTCGGAGTGTCGCAAAAGCTAAACTAAACTAACTAAAATTATTGCCATCCTTTTTATTCCCATCGCTATGAAAGGGACGGCAACAATTTTAGTTAGCTTAGTTTAGCTTTTGCGACACTCAGAATTGCCACTATTGTCTCATTTTTCAGAATATTGTGATAAAACTTTAATTATTTAGAAGATAGAAGATAAGAATCCAGCAGTTTATAGTATAGTGTAAATTTCACCCACTATGATCTGTTGTATACTCTGTGGCACCGGCTGCCCACAGATGTCGAAGCTGAGTCCGCGCACCTGCCTTATCATCCAACATGAATAAATCAAGGTGAACCTCTACTTTCTAGAAAGGTTTACCTGTAAAACAAAGGTCGTTTTTTGTTGTTTTTGTTAAAATTGTGTAAAACATCAGGCAATCAACATTTATTTGTTCAGGACGACCGACAAAGAAATCAGTTTTACCAATGTATAGTACCTATGTCACCGAATTGTGACAGTATTCAATCGTAAATGTAACCAGTTAGACATCTTTAAATGATCTAATTGTCTAAAGATCTGAAAAATAAATGTCTACCGCTCTCCCTAGAAATACAATCTACTTCTGTTCCTGGCGAGAGAAGCGCGAGCGACGCCGCGGACAAAAACCGTCTATAGTAAGATGCATATTTCAAAGATACCTATGATATAGGAAGCTAAGAAGATTACGTAAAGATTTTGCAAACCCAACGGAACAACATTTTTATAAAGAATTTACCAATATCACAATCTGGGACTTTAACACAAATCGGTGGAAAATGGGAAAAATTGAATGCGTGTTATGAAGCCAAGGAAAAATGCGGATTTTGAAATTGTGATTATAAATGCATTGAAAATTGGGGCTCAACGATACCGCAATATTCGAGCCAATTGATTGCAGCTGGGGTTCATTCATTCTGATTGGCTTTATGGACGCATTTATGAAAAAACCTGGTTTTATATTCGGCCTTATGCTTGGATTAAACCAACCACGTAGATAAGCTAAGTATGCTGATGTTGATAATAAATAATCCTAGACTCACAGGAATTATTATTTACTTAGGTACGTTAAAATACTCTTAGCAAATATAAATGGTTACTTATTTTTATATTAGGTGGGAGGTTATTTAATAATATCCTTATTTCATCCACTCATCATTTAATTGGTCTAATATTAGTGTGATTATTTTATTACGTAGGTATGTATTTACGAAACAAAAATGTATTAGTAGTATAATATATCAGTCATCTGATGCCATAATAGAAGCATTAAATTGCCTAGCTTGGCGATGTGTATAAATGTCCAAGGATATAACTTTTAAAGTGTTTTAAACCACACTTACGTCTTTCAGTACAAATGAAAAATCTTACCTAAACTATATAGGTATTACGAGTATGTAGGATGCGGCTGGCGGTCTTATCGCTAAACCACGATTTCTATATCATTGTTTGCTTCATTAGCCCCAAACTGGTAAGTAAGTACCGGAAGACCTGCTTTCTCAGTAAAAGCAACTAGGTAGCTAAAACTATAACAGTTTACTTACTTTTCTGTATTGAATTTTTATTGAGCGCTATTCGATTTGGTTTCATGGTTATTTTATGGAAGTCGCTTATTTCGTCGAGAAGTTTGAATCAGCAGTTGATACAATAAATGCAATTTGCCGACTAGGCATTACGACAATTTACTATTTTCCTAAACAAAAAATAATGATTGTGATTAGGTTAGTACATTAAATATAAAACATAGAATAGAATAGAATATTTTTTATTTAGCACACACACACACAAGACATAAATAGGTACAAAAGAAGAAACAAGAAACATCAGTAGAAGAAATATCAGTACCTAGTAATTGTACTTAGTGTAAAATTCATCTATCCATTCCACCCCCCTACCCTCAAACAACTAAGTAGTAAGTATATTTCATTAGGTGCTATCTAGTAACATCAGTATGTAATCTTGAATACTGTTTTCGATAAATATTATATTTTTGAGCGTAGAAAATATCAAAAGTCTCGAGCTCTACCTATCTGTATTCTGTGCTCTACTTACTGATACTGATATTACAACGGTTTTATGATACAAAAATATTAGTCCTTTGTAATATCAGCAAATATGACCAATAGAGAACAAATGAAATAACTTTCCAACTCATAAATAATCGAAGACTACGAAAGGTAATTTTGTGAGAGTAATGTTCTCGTAAAAGTGGCGAGTTGTTGATGGGCCGAACGTCAAACAGGCCACCTGAGCACATTGAAATGTGGACCGCATTATACTACAAGGCAACAGCATTAGTTGTGTGAGGTAACGGATGATAATACTAACTTGGAAAGGGAAAACTTTTGGAAGAAAAATTTGTGGCCATAAAAAGGCACCAAACCTCAATTACTCGTATGAATGAAGAAATGAGTTTTAATTTGAATGACAGGCAACTAATATTTTGGAGATTAGTATTGAATTTTAGTAGAAAATTTTGTAGTTTCGGAGATTATCTACTAAGTACATTCAAATATAGAATTTTACATTCATACTTAGGTGGCTCAACTGGTTCTAATTGTATTTTGTACAGTTATGTAAATATGTAGTAGTTTAGCTTCTGTAAATAAATGTTATTCTATCGTAATAGAACAATTTCTAATAAAAATATTTCCTGTGTGTACCTACTTGGTAGGTACTACAATACTTAAACTCGAAACAAAAAATACAGATCGAAAAACGTTTGTGCGTTCACAAAATCTACATTTCTGAGCCTCGATTCTGTGTAAATCTCATAAAATAGATGCGAAGGCCTAAGTTTGGCCTCCAAACAGTATCTTAAAGTACTTAGGTATCCCCCAGACTTGAATATCTTGGCAAAGTCTTATTTGTTTCCATGAACTAACTTGAATACAAAATAATATGCAATAAATCATCTAAAATATTTGTATCTCAGTTCAGGTATTTTAGATTCTAAAGTACTTGGGCATTTATCGGATATTGACTTTATATTAAAACTTATTTGTTTCCAAGAACGAAAGTTAACACAAAATAAGTGATAAATATCAATAGATGTTTATCGGTAAGGGTTGGATACATCGAAAGCACGCATAAGCTTCTTAAAACTTAAACTTCGGCTTGCTATCATTTTTTAAGTTTATCTTAACTTATAAAGATAATAGTGGCAATTCGGAGTGTCGCAAAAGCTAAACTAAACAAACTAAAATTAATGCCATCCTTTTTATTCCCATCGCTATGAAAAGGACGGCAACATTTTTAGTTAGTTAAGTTTAGCTTTTGCAATACTCCGAATTGCCACTAATAACTGTCTAACGAGAGTTGTAATTTATGTTTTCTTATTTTTATAAAAAAAGTTATTTATAAAGTTATATCGTTGATTATTTAGATATAGTCAAAGATTTAAAAGGAAGTTAAGATAATAGAATCAATAGCTTTAAACTGCCCAAATAAAGTGTGTACACCATATTATGCTACGTGGGCGACGTCCAAATTTTTTTTGATGGTTTATGTTACGTTACCCAAAGTAAACGTAGTGGTTATATTCTCTTTAACCCAAACCAAGACACTGTAAAGCCGTGTCAGCTGAATGGAATAGTGCCTCGGCTTTCGTGACGAAGTTCATGGTTTCGAACGAAAAGGTCTAAAATAATTTCTACCACTCCTTTTGAATACAGCCATGAAGCCATACAGTGTTGTTATCAATATTCTCATTTTCATTTCATTTATACTGTAATCTCCAATGTGCTTAACTATGGAGTGTAACCCTAACTGAGTATTCCTTTCGTCGCTATTCTAGTTCCACGTACACGCTATCGGCGTTTTGCATTTTCATTTATAATGCAGCTTTGCCGATCCGCTTTCCTGGATTATCATTTAGTAGTTCACCTACGGCTTTTCTTCCTGTAAAATGATACCCATATTTTAGCCATCTCCACAGAGAACTTTGTAATATATGGAAAGCTATCACGAAAGCCTTTAGGCAGCCTAAAAACTCCGTCACCAGAGTCTACTTGCTCATACAAAAATATTTACTGAATAATAAATAACCTTTTACCATTGAGATGTATTATAGAGCCACAATCAGACAAATAAAATGTAAACGCCAGAACTCTGCGCACGCTACTAGTGCACCGAGTTTTTCTTTTTTGGGTACAAGTGACATTGAACATTAAAACAAACGACATAACGTCTACATTCAAATGTCAAATGTCATTGTAGAACATTGAATTTGCTCGCACATTTTTTGAGTGTTGTCAGCTATTACTATCAGGCAAGGTATAGGTAATATCCCTGGTGTTTAAAGTTTTCTGGCCGCCTGAAGGCCTGAATGGAGTAACATAACAACATAACAAAAACAAAAAAATAGTAATAAAAAAAAATTGCAATGCTGATTGATACTTTTGAAAAGTTTGCCCTGTTATTCTTATCGACTTTACATACTCGTACATGACTTTCATATAACTGCTGATTCATTTCTTTGTTGTTATAAATATATTTTAAGATTTACAATACATTAGTAACTAAATAATTATAAATTACAAGCAAACAAACGGAATCATTAATATTATGACAAGGAAGTAGAGTTCTCTCAGCTAGGCGTTCAAATACCGAATGAATAATTAGGGAAGCTGTCTGCCACGTCTTCTATCTTTCATCGCGAGGAACTGGCATCTGAAACTTCTATCCACATTCGTTGGTGCATGAATGAAAACTGTAGGTACAACTAATCGAATGTTATTCTGAGCCTGTATTACTACGTATTTACTCTCTTCCTTGGCTAATCCTTTGATTTGACCCTTCTAATCACTTGACCTACGTAAGCATTTCATACGGTAAGTCGTATCTAAGTTTGAAAGAGTAACGTTTGTAAGTTGGTTTCCTTACGATATTTTCCTTTCCTATTTAGAGCTTATGGAGCTTATGGATTGTGCTTCTGTTTTTTTTATAAAATCTAAGGATACACAGCTGAGATTCAAACTTATGTCGAAAAACGGGAAAGTATCCCACTAGTCCAAAACGACCGTTAAGTAGGCCGTACCGTTTTATACAAGTAATTTGTATAAAGGACATCGAAGTATTTTTTGAAAGGCGGATTGTATGAAAGAATACCCTTCCATTAGTCTCTATCAATGTTTAAACATATTAAATAGGATTACGTCCCCAACTGGCTATTCTTTGAAGCCAAACGGATCTACAGAGGATTATATTATGTTACCTACTGAATTTTATATGATTATTCTGAGCCTTGATTTAATTTTGTTAGCGTAGGTATACCTACAGTTGGATTTAGTTAGACCCATCCACTTCCAAACCTTTTTTGTATCACTAGAATTCAAATCAAGTTTTGTTCTATAAAAGTCGTCTAAGGCCTTCGGTGTGCTGCCTGGAGGATAGGGCCGTGGCGCTGTTATACTACTAGCATAGGCGATGGGCAGCATGAACGCGTTTGTTTAGTAAAATTTTTACATGTTTCACATACTTACTTACAACATTTTATGCGGTTATTAAAAATGTTATCAAACATTGTTGGGGACGTTGACAGGCACTACAGTGTCCCGTTAAGAGGGCGCCATATGCAAATTAGTCGTCGAAATCCTTATTTATCTCAGTATATGTGAAAGCTACGTCCTTCATATTTAGGGAAATGATACTTTGAACTTTTATCTTGCGTTATGGTTTTTTAGAAACACGATTGGTAAAAGTTTTCTCGATCATATATTTTTTTGAAAAACACATGTTTTTCACACAGTTTGCTATTTATCTCAGGAACAGAACGCTATTTTTGTTGGTTTTATGTTTTGACAAATAGCCTAGAAGTATTTATTGAGTTCTGGTTTTTTAATTTTTCGATTGCTTGTTTAATTAACTTGTAATTAAATAAAAACTGTTTTTTCGCTATAAATTATGTTGCGTGTCTATCGTTCTGCGCTTCTCACTCACGAGTAAAAACATTATTCGCTCTCCCGCTCATTCCTCGGCGTTATGGCACACACTTAAGTGTAGAAAAAGCTTGCCTCCTGACTCTGTATAAATCATCTAGTAAAGATGTAAAAGGCCCGAGTTTTTTTTTTATCAACCATATTCGTTTTTGGGATAAAAGCACAACCAATCAATTCGGATAACACATCTCCACTCTCCTCTGTAAATATCAATCAGCCAAACGAAAAGTTGAAACAATATCTGTAAAATGTAAATCAAATACGTGGTAATATTTTCGTTTGGATACAGTATGAAAATTCGACGAAAAATATGGAAAATGCACCTGCCACGATTCTGATTTAAATGCAAAGCTTCGAAATCGAATCGCGTCGCTTCGATCCGGTCATTTATATTACCTTTGTTGCGAATCCAAATATTAGGTACAATCATTTTCTACTATGAAACTGCGTTAAGAAAGCGTTCGCTCTTTGTGCAGTTCCATCAGAAATATAAAGTGCAGAAATACATTTTATTCTTGCCTTTAATAGGCCAATCATAAATGTTTATGGGTGCAAAAAATAATACTTTACCTTTCCCATACTTAAGTTTGTTGTTTCAATCAAATTAATAAAAAACTTGTGACTTACTATTTCTTCAAGATAAAATGTTGATGTGTATAATATTATAGAAACACAAATACTTTAACCTTATATTAACGTAAAACTTGTATAAACGTTTGCACTTGAATGTTCATTTGAGCTACATTTAATAAATGTTTGGAATAGTAAGTTCTAAAATAAAACAGGACTGAAAAATTCTAATTCATTACAGATATTTTAATTATTATCAACGTCCACAATATCCCATGGCAAAATTGTTAATTATTGCAATTAATAACGTTCACAATACCAATAAAATAGTAACTAAGTATATTATAGTAAAGCTGTTTGGTAGGTACAGTCAGTTCCTGAATATAATTTTGTAAAAGTAAGAGTAAAGTCATGTTTGCCGCATGCCGAACGAGCTGTATATTATAATAATAATAACAAATACCTTAGCACTTCCACTCGTACTAGTCCTTTGTTTACTCACTAAGTATAGCTCCTACCTAGAACTAGAATATTAAAATGTATCACTATTAAAAATTCAGATGAAACTGTGAAACTTTATATATACCTCTTAATATTAATAAGTTAATCTTTATAAAAAACTTTTAAGAAGCTTTCTAAATACTTTTAGTAAACACAAAAAAAATATAGAAAAGTTGAGATATTTCTGGTGGTAAAGGTACTTTTGATAATAGAAATTTGAATCACGCCTCGCCTCATTAATGAATGAATAACGAAATTCATTATTACTAACCCAGACATTATGTATTACAGTGGATAACATTTTATTATAATAAGTATAAACGCATAGTACCTAGCGTATAGTAATAATATAATTAAATCTAATATTATTTTAGGCAACTGAAGTACAAGATGTAAAATACGAGTAAGTACCTACTTATAACTACGGCCCATATGAAATAAATACTTTGGAGTCTATCATACATTATTACCTATTAGTATACATAATTACACACTTATCTATTAACACGTAAAATCGGTGACGAGATAAATAACCATCAAAAGATAAGTAGAAAGCGGTCTTTTCGAGTTAGTTCTTATAATTTCGATGGTTTCAAAGAGCTATCTGTTGGTTTAGTGGAAAGAACCTCGACTTTCAATCTAAAAGCTCAGTCATTTATGCCGGGTACCTATAGCCAACTAACGGATGTCCGTACGTAGGTCGTCATAGCAACGTTGTTTATTCAACACAAAATGTATAAGACTTTTTGACAGATAACAACGTTGCTATGACGACCGACCTACTGACATCCGTTAGTTGGATATAGGAACCCGGCATTAATCATGAATCAATAACATTTTCGGAAAATTAACACGGTAAAGGAAAACATCTTTTCAGTGAACAAAAATGCTCAGACTGAGACTTAAAACATTTCCTATCCCTGACTGTTGGTGTTGTACCTTCAGTGCTGGTTAAAGAGGTGTATTACGCCACTCAGTCCAATCCCGTACAGCTCTCTCTCTCTTTCTCTTTACTCTTTCCCGGTTACATGGTGACCATCAGGCTGGTGGTCTGCTGTTGGTCGTTGAGCATCGCAGAGCCACCATACACTTATCCTGTATCTAGGCAGTTTTCCGTCTTCTCGCGTAGCACCCACGGTAAATAATATCTATACTTATTTACAAGATACTATTGAAAACATGTTATAATTTAAAGCTACCGTTCCTACAGTACCGTGTAATGATAAAAACAACCTACAGCACGATTTCAAATCAAATATTTCAATACTAAAATACGGATAATGCAACGCTTTGACCCTCGTTAGTCCGTTCAGTATGCAGAGAGTTTCAGAAAGCCCGTGGCGTGAATAATCATGAGAGGAATCACCGAAAATATCTCGTTTCAGTGCGAATTCACTTACTCGATAAAAATGATTTAGTTGCGGAAAACAATTTACCTGAGTGCTTTGAGTTCTTTACTGACTTCGGTATAGGTAATTTATTGTTCAAGTTTTATAGGCAGAATCGTATTGGTTATAGCTTTGATATTCAAGTTTTGAGTTGGATTTTTAGCTTTGATCTTTCTATAAGAACTCGAAACTTTAAGTTCATAAAGAAAGGTCAACGCAAAAAAAAAATGATTTTTTAATTTATATTTTATAGTACTGTATGTCGTTCTGTGCCTTTTATAACTTTCAATAACAATTAAACAAAAAATAAAATATAAAACTCCCGTAGGTATAATCCTTTATAAGCTAGAGATTGTCTTCACTGATCAGTGAAGATCAGCTTCAAATAAAAAAAATCATAGTCGGTTCAGGAGCTACTTTGACTCAGACAGAACAAACAGAAACATACTACAAACTTATAACACCCATCACTTCATCGGTGGCTATAAATAAAGGTACGTATGATCACGTTATTTAAGTTCGAAAAATAGGTATCAAAGGCTGGGATCAGGCAGGTTAGGAATTCTAAAACTGCAAAAAGAACTAAAATTGTTCTCGTAAGTTAGAGTGCTCGTAATCCCTTGAACTCAACTGATTTAGAAAGTCCTTTTCTATTAGAAAACTTTTGCTTGAATTCCTTGCGCTGAATAGCTGAATCGGTAATAAAATAGTTTTGCGTAAAGAACGAGTTTAATACCATGGACGAGTCAACTTTTCAAATTAAAACATAATTTCATTTACACGTTTTATAAAGCGTAATATTGAAAAACATATTTTTTTTATTAAATATTTTTATTTTAACGTAGGTGCACCGAGGCTAGATCTCAAATGAATGAGTTTGGATGTCTTTGTAGTTCAGGTTAGACTGGAGAGCTAGATAGCGCTATCATTGCACCTTGCAAAAGAAATTAACGTTTAGCATGCATGACATTTTTCCATATAAGCTAGCGCAGTAGACAAACCATGTAGTAATAGCACTTAGACCATAGTGGTAGTCAGCTGGTGGTGCCTACATGTAAGCCACCAACAAACGTTGCTCGAAATCTCATTCGGGGCGAACTACTATAATATTGTTATGATGTCCCTAGAGACCCTAGAAAACATAAATGGTTTCATAATCAGTTTTATTCGCTGCACAAATGTGAGAACTACCTTTTCCCGCAAATCTGCATGAATTGTTCCAGATAAAAGTCGCCATCGCATAAATTCACATTACCAGCTCAAGTACACTCCTATAAGTTTATCAGGGTGCATTTACGCAGCTCAAATTTAATCCAGCTAGCTAAATGTAAGGAACATAAATAAAATCTAACAGTCAGTGGACTTGATCCCACACTTGGATTTTCTGCGTCGCGGGTACCAGAATTATGAGCATGAAGAGAAGATACCACTAACTAAAATAAGTTATTTAAAATAGTTTTATTTTGCGGTAGACTGTCTACCGCGCCTTAGGTGTACAGCCGTGAAATTCTAAACGATCAGGAAGAATGTCTACCGTAGACATTTTTTGTGAAGTATGAATGAATGAATTCATTCTTTATTACACCAACATTTATTTATAAAAACACTAACTTAATCTTAGTATAATGTGCGGTCTTATCGCTTTGATAGAGCGATCTCTTCCAGACAAAGTTATACGACAAGTTTATTATAATATATAGCGTCTAATGTACTCAGAATACTCTGTATTCTGAGGTTGTATATATAATGGTACCTACGTACCTTCGTGCGCGAGCCAACTCTTACTGACTAAATAAATAAACTGAATAAACCAGCTGTAATTTTTTAGCTGTTCTAGCAGGTGAAGGTAGCGCATAATTCACTGCACCGCCCGGAACGCTAACAAATGGTTTGCAATCTAATTGAATTATGTCACCTGGACAGTCTAGGTGCTGCCGTCTCAATTCGGACTAATTTATAACGTGCCCAGCCGTGACGTGGCCAACTGGTCACAGTTTGCGCGGTGACGGATTAACTTGTTCTATGCACTTATTTGTCACGGAATGTAGCTCATATTTCTTGGGAACTTAAGCCTGAGCCTATTCATCATCAGCGACCACAAATTAACAGTTGAAATAGTTTGTTGGTATTTAAAAACCACAAAATTTTGAAAATGGTATTACAGCGCTTTTAGTGGAGCTGTAGCCATTTTAAAGCCGAGGTTTTGAGATCAAATCCCAATCAAACTATTTATGACGGTAAACATGAACTCTTGCAAATTCTTGCATAAAATACTCTAGTATTACATCATTAGCACACATCGTTAAAAACCGCTCTATAAGCGTAAATTTCTTAATTCTGTTTGTATTGTCGTCTAACAAAGGCGTCAGTCGATCATACAAACAGGAACTTAACTAGGAACAGAAAAAAGACTGTTCCTCGGTTGACTGCGCGTCCTAATTGGCACGTGTCTCTGATGAAAACATAGCTTACAAAACCATAAATGGAGAAGTAAACCTGAGTTCGTTTCAACTATCTAAATCGAGTATGTATAAATTTTGACAGTGAATAAGACGAGCGCTCTACATGTTCAGAAAATAAAATAATACGAGCAATATGGCTGAGGTACTAATTAAATGTTTATTTACCTACTTTATATATTGTTTTAATTTTTTTTCTTAAATTCAAACCTTAAATTAATGTAAACATAGACATGACCTAAACAGTAAAGGAAAATATTGAGAATGGTCATTTGCCATGTGCAAAATGGTCATGCCTCTAATCACCACTTTGAACATCTTAAGAGAATCTTAAATGTAAAAATTATATTATGTGTGTACCAGTCCCTAGATACTTATATGGTTATAAGCTATCAAAATTGTCTTGATATTATAAAAAAATCATCATTACAGTCCGAATAATATCGAAATGATTTACACTTAAAACATTTAGGTACTTACTACAAACTTTGTTTAATGCTCGTATTATAATAACCTTTAAAACAATATTTTAATCTAAATCAATGAAATCTGCGGTTGATTGTCTGCATTACGTGTAGCAGCAACAATGGGCGCAGAGCGCTAACGGGCCAACTAACGTCTATTTCAACTTCTCCGACGCTCACACCGCGCAGTTTGCACTAGTATCCCGTTTTGGTGGCTTTTAGTTTTGGGTATTATTGTTTTGCTGGTTATTATTTGGCATTTAATTTAGCCCTTTTCACTTATGTTATAACATCGTCAGGTTATATGCGGCTCAAGCAGCGTATTGATGACATCTTTCCTGAGGATTAGACCGATGATGCTGAAAAGATGGTTTAAATGCTGAGTAAACATATTTTATCTCAATAATGAAAAAAACAACAGCGTCTTCTTGAGTGTAGGCATAAATTTATCTCTTATCCCCATAAATTATCTTTACTTGTAAAGATGTAAGGTTCGAAGATTATTACAATCGTATGTGTTTTATATGCATATAATATGCATGTATTTACAAAAAATATATATCTATGTAGTATTTTTAGATATTTGGTTACCATAGCACGATAACGCGGTGGTAAATGTCCGCTGCGAGGATATTTATTTAATTAAATTTAAGCTTGCAAAACTCACCCTTATGACATAGACACCCATAAGATACAGACCAGTCACTTATTAAAACTTTTTCTATATTACTTGGATAGTCCAAAGAATATCTAAAAGCTCACATTTGTAAAGAAATTTGAATTACACACGTAAAAATATAAAGAATTTGGTTTGACTTTTTTTTTCTATTCAACTGGAAAATCTTGTTTCGTAATTCTCATGTAGTTAATGGTGCAGTACAACTCACGATACTTTAGTAATAACTTAAGGAAATATTTCTATTTTATATCTTTGCACAATCTGTGCAAACTTACGATCGCATTTTCCCGCGAAGTTTAGTTCGCAACTCGTCCTTGTATCGCTCGCTAGTTATCGACGGCCCTTCCTCTTAACTGCTTCAACTTTAGCAGTATCCCGGCTTCTTGGTGCGCTACGCTTTGATTCTAGTAAACTTCAGTGGGTCCTTAAAACTTTGCTTGTAAATCTACAGGTTGTAAAAGAAGCTGCACGGAAGGAGTAAATGGCAGCTATTAAACTATACCTAATACCTACTGCGATACTTTAACACTTTAGTTTTATTTCCTTGTTCTAAAAAACCGATCGCATTTTTATTATTAACTGGCATTATTATCATAACTAAAATTAACCCGCGGCTGCGCTCGTGTGGATAAAAAGTTGCCTTTGGGTATTTTAGGTCACAAACATGTAAATTTCAAGTTTCAGGCAAAGACAAACATCCATCCATTACTCACAAACGTTCGTAGTTGTTAATTTTTAGTAGAATAATCTGATTTATGGAAAAGAAAAGCAATTCTAGAAAATGTTGGCGTTCCCTGACGTTGACCGATTGAGATGTACCTCGACTTTCAATCCGAATGTCGTGGGTCGAATCCCTTATTATAATATATTTTATAATACATTAAAACTAAATTGTATCTAATCTAATCAAGATATAATAAATAACAAAATAAATCTCCTCGAAATATGAATTTCACAAGGAATTATTTTTATATGCCCAGCAGGGTGCCGTGATGCTGAAGCAGTATTTTTCCTGCGTGTCGGAATTCAGTGAACGTAAATGAATAATCGCATGAGGTAGATACGTCCTACTTACGGAACTTAATTTTCATGTTGCGTTGTATGAGGTCTGAAAAATAAACCGGCGAGCTTGTATGAAGAATTTAATGAGAGTGAAGTCGAAAGAGGTGAGAGGATCGTACCTATATAGCAACTATAGTACCTAAGTGGAAATCAATGATTTCTATTTCTTTTAATGTTCGAGTATACACGTGAAAAATGGCATTATGGCATTTTTTTTTAATGAAAGTCATATCAAAATTAATCATTTTATGAAACATGAAAGGAATTTAGGATTGCAAACGCAAATTTAGACGGGAACAAACATGTCGTTGTCAGCGGTAAGCCGCAAACTAAATTACGGATTCGAATGCACAAGATATGTTGGCGTGTGTCACAAGGCCTTTCTGTTATACTAGCGACGCGACGCTTCAAATGTTTATCAGAATTTACACGTGACAAAATTATAAAAACTGACTCTAATATTGTAACAGAGCAATTTTTTTTTCAAATTTAAATTAAAAAATTTATTTTCAAATTTGGTCTACAATTGACGGAATAATACATAAAAAAAATACGTATACTTACATAATAATAAAACATAGCACATCCGCCTTTTTTGAAGTAGGATAATGGAATACGAAAACGACTGTATTCCCAAGGTGCGTTTGAATTCTTTCGGAACTTTAAGCATTTTTAAATCAATGAAGAAGAAAAAAGATCTTTGAAGATGTCTAGGTTGTAGCACAGATTATATAATACACTAGTACAGATGCCTCATGTAGAACATTTAAAACAATCCTGAATTTGCGGGCAATTCGTCGGGCTATCCCGTTTTACCTGTGTTTCTGAGTCAGCGCCATCTAGCGTTCATGTCATGTAGTTTTATTTTATTTTGTAGAAATTGATCTAGGAAATAAAATAATGGGATATTTTATTTCGTTATATTGAAAAAAATATATTTAAAACAGAAAATAATTATTCTGGCAAAATTTAGGCATTTTCATAAATTTCCAGAGACTTTATTTCGAAATAGCAACACGTAACGCCATCTATTCATTTGTTTTTGGAACTACAACCATCTTATAAGGGGATGGGATACCATGGTTGTAGTCTCAAAATATACAAAGTTAATTTGAAATCAATAGAAAGCTCTTGGCTTGTAATTTATATCACTAAAACTTGTTCTAAGACTCTTTGGTCCTATTATTTTTTAAATTTTATAATTATTTTGGACTGCGGTGGTCCCGTAAAACATAATTGAGGACTGTAGTAGGTAGATAATATAATTATGTTCCGGAAATCGCTCCGCTTATCGCTCCACTCATGGGATAATTCCGTAGGTATAACCTGTGGGAAACGCGGATGCCACTGACGGCATGCGATCCTAATTAATACTGAGCGCCGCGGATTGCGGTGAGATGTACCTGAATCCTATAGATTACGAGCTAATTAGCTGTTTCATAATCATATCTGATTTGTGGTAGATTTCGAAATATTTCATTGAATATCATACTTACTAAAAATTTCGATTCCGGCGTATTCGAACCCGCAATGATACGAGCGATCGTCCTTAAGCCGGACTGCTTTACCACTCGGCCACGGAACCCCCAAACGCTAGAATGAAATTATTAGTAAGATGATTTCGGTTAAGAACTGATTCTATTCGAATTATTTGCTTAGTAGGTACCTTACCCCTTCATTAATTAGAAAACAGCTAGATAATTTACAAACTCTTAAATAGATTTTCATATGTATTTTATATTAAGGTATAATAAGTATTTATTTATGATTTTATAGATTTTATACAGATCACGTCAGCTTCCAAATAAACAACCTCACATTATAATCGGTTAATTCATTTAGAAGCTATGTTACCTAAGTAAGAGAGACTCAAAAAAAATTCACAGGATACACACTATAAATTTATAATTATCACTTTTTCGTGGGGGGTTAAATGCATGAATTTAAACAAAATTTGAAATAAAAAAATAATATTCTGTAGAACAAAAACACCGCTAATTGTTGAAGTCGATTAAACATAAACCTAACGATCGAAACAAAAAGGTTGGCATCAATTTTAGTGATGTCAAATTAGTTTAATTAAGTTTTAGCGACATCCAGAATTGCCACTTATGTTTTGTTATATTAAGATTTACGTTGACCTGAGAGAATATACTCGTTTTGAACATACAGTCTTGATCATATTGTAGATTATTTTTCTACTGATATGATGTAATTTTCATTAATTTCACACTAAATTCGCCACCTCAAGACTAAATTAGTTGAATGCAACAATTCGTGTGCATTATAAATTCGACTATTTCCTTAAATAGTGGAATTTATACACGAATTGCCAAAGCTTCTGAAAACTTTAAACTGCAAAACAAAGCGAATACAGTTAGATATTTATTTTAGGAATTTAGTGGAACTATTGTAAACCAAATGTGGACGCTCGGAAGTAAACGGATCCTTTAATTCAGCTAGATGTGTAACCGCGAACAAACTAGATGGGTAACTCATCAGTTCACCAGAATCCCCTTGATATAAAATTAAGTTCAAAGTGTTATCACACTGTCTAAAAAAATATTTTATTTAACAATTTCTAAAAAATTACCTACGCTTGTCTTCCTGAAAAATTATGTTTATTTTATTCTACCCCTTTGTCGGCCTCATTAGTTATGTATCTTCAATTCTTCATGCCAAACAGTTTTCTAATATCAATATTTATTTAGTCTTTTATTTAGTTCAATTTCAATGTTTATTTAGTCTCCACTTGCTCATACGATCTTAATTTATTGTGCTCAGACAATAAATTAAGATCGTATGAGCTAGTGGCTAGGCTAACTTTCATTTCCATCTTAAAATATTGACTGTCCTTTTTGACATTAACTTTTTTTTACCTAAATTTAGCAAAAGATTTAACCTAAAATAACGAAAAAGATAAAGTGTTTAATGAATAAATGAGAACTCATGAAATAATGTATTGCACACGTTTTAAAGTTAAAAAGGTGTTCGTTAAATTATTAACTACATACCAAGTTATACTATACATAGTTAGTTTTGACGCTAAGATGTAGTATAAGAGTTGTAATGTGATACATAAGTAATTATTTAAGATACTATATCTTCATTTATAAGAAGATATTTATAATTTTTCCATAATTTGGATATGTTGCGTGCGCTATTATGCACGCAACAAAAGTTGAAAATCGTTTCACATCTACTATAAAAAGTAATTACTATTTATTGCCATGAAACTGGCAGAAACAAGCAAACAATACAATATATGAGGGTGGACAGTAATTGTTTGAAATGTGGTCTGAAATTATAACTTGCACGACATTTACGGCGCTACGGCGTAGCTTCTCGTAGCCTCGTAGCAATAACCCGTAGCAATGTCATATTCTAGAGAAATAAGTATAGTTACTGTAATTGCCCGTCATTTCATACAATTTGAGCAAGTTTGCTCTGCCTCATTTATTTTCATTCACTTTCCGGTAGAAATTATATCGCAAAATTACTTGTAAAGAAAGAACCCTGCATTGTAATTTACAGCAAAAAAATGCATTAATGAAATATTTCGTAGCAAATGTATTTTGGAAGAAATAGCCGACTCAATTACACGACTTAATTATTACGATTTTAATAGCAAATCAGAACCTAAAATCTCGGAAAATTATAATTTATAAGTTCCGCCTTGGGTATTCTGATACCAAAATCTGTCAAAAGTGCATCTACGTTTTGTAACATTTAGCTGTGACCCTATGCTAAGTATGCAATTAATTTGTATGCCTAAAGCGATCAACCCTATTCAATCTTTTATGCTTTTTTATTTCCTTAAATGTACGATTTAGATAATACAGTTAGTTGAAAGATGTTCAATAATGTTTATAAGCCAAAGAGAGAACTATTCTAAACTCCAAAATCGTCTTTTAATGTGTTTTGTATAGTCAGTTCGTGTCGAATAATTGCGATCGACAGTTGGCAGTCCGTTGAAATAATCATAACCACCCAACACAAATGAAACATCTCCTCTATTTCCGTGGAAGCCTGTGATCGGTATCCGATTGCGACAGTGTAAATAATAAATATAATCAATAACTGTACCGGAATGGACAATGGTTGAGTGGTTTGATAAAGTTTGAATTGATAAGTTTCTAAATAGGACACATGCAATGCAACGGACAATTGTTAATAAATCTTTTTATGGAAATTCACGGGTTTTCCATTTGTAAGGCAACTCTGCATAATAACATTTTTGTTAATAAACATTTTTATTTAGAACAAATAATGTACAAACTGCAACTAAAATAGGTACTTTGAGTTCGATTTGTACTGTACTGGAAAAAGGACGTGAAAATGAGAAGGCTTAGGAAAGTATTTCTTTCGTATGGCAATAAATAGTAAAAAATTTATGTAGCCTAGATAGGTAACACTTTTTGTGGATTTTTGTACCAATGATGAGGTTTTAGGGGAATGAACCCGGTGAAAATTGTATTATAAGGGTCGAAGACTAGCTAAGCCTGGTCAGTGGTCATCAATCGCGGATCTTGGCGCAAATTGGGATTCAAGTTTTTTATACAAGTAAAAAGTTTATTATATTTTAATTACCTATCTATAGTGTTAAACCACACTTATAAGTAAACAGTTATTTTCACGTACAATCAATAATTATGTCTAAAAACTTGTGAAAACGAACATTCGTTTATATTTGTAAGCTTCATAAAGGTTCCAAAATCTCAGTATAAATTCTTCGCGGTAAGTAAAAATGTCTCGACCATCATTTGGGCGGAAAATCTGCTTGAATTTGTTGAGGTGGAGGTCAGAGCCCATAATTCCCCTTGTATTTGTCTCAAGGGTACTTTCTTATTTATCTAAGAGAATCACTATAAAGATCTGTCGTTATTTGCTTTCCCCACCAGATACATTTTACACAGACATGCTATGTAATCATAATTTCATCTAAATATTCTGTTTAGTTGATACGGTATAGAAATGAGTAGTTGTTATCGTTATCGTTGTATTGTTTTGTACGCAAAACAATACAAATAACTTTACATTTAATATTTTAATCCAGCTATGCATGTGAGAGAGTTTTGTAAAACATTTCATACCTACGTGCAGAAAATAGTAAGATCCGACCCGCTGCGCTCCGATGGGAATGGAACAGAGCTGTACTATGATCTTTACTCTAGATGAACATCAAAGCTCTAAGTACCGATAATGGTGGTTTCAGAATTCAAATGGGTCATTCTCCCTAAGGATGCAGCGGCACACTTGGTGAGAATTGCTCTCTTGAATTCCAAAGTAGTCAATTCAATTCAAACGGCTTTGAGATCGGAATGCAAGATTCAAATTTGAAGTGCATAACTCAAAAGAAATTAAAGTTTTGAAATTCTTCGCTGGCAATTTCTGAATCTGAACATCAAAGGACCTATTCCATTCATTCATTTAAAACACTTTTCGCTACGTTACGTTGAATTGAATCGTCTTTCTAATGAATTAATCCTAAGGAATTGAACGAAGACGCCTTCCATGATCTTTCACAGGACCGACGCAAATTAAAGACGATGTTCCTCATTGCCTTTAATTTCTGACGGTCTTGTAACAATTTTACTGAATATCTTAACAATTCTATGGTGTTTTTAATAAAAATTATCGGTACTTATCATATTCATAGACCTTGCTCGTTATTTTTTATTATTTGGGACATAATTTGATTCACATATTTTCAGCATAATGTTTGTCAAACTTGCTAAATCTCGTCAACGTCATGTAGGTACCTATTCCATGGCTAGATGTCGATGAGATGTGGGTCTTGCTAACTCATAAATTTATTTGTTAATTTATAGCTGTAGTGATTTGCTAAAACTCAGTCCAGTACACAATCTCATTGAACAACAAAGTGATACAAAATTGTCAGTGCCGCTAAAATAGGTGCATTGTTACCGAACAGACGGAGCAAATCTGTATGTGTTCAACTAAACCCATAATTCACAGTTTGCCGATATTTATAGCCTAGTTCCGAGGCTTAACACGTTCGTTGCTAAACAACGATAAATTCACAAATAAACCTATTTTCAATTATTGTACTGTGAATTAAGTGTTGGATCATTTTTGTTGCTTATTTTTTTGTACCAATAACATTGAAACATGATTGTTTCTACGGTAAACTAAATTTAACTAAAAAATATTTTTTAGTGTGAGTTTAGAACAATGATGACCTTTTACATCTCACACCCATGAAAATTAAAAAAAATTAAGTACCTACTAGTTATTTATCCTATTCATAGTATGATAAGATTAGCTGGACGGAGATAATTACGAACGAGGAAGAGCTGAAAAGAGTTGGGGAGAAAAAGGATTTTGATAAAAACCATTCAATACAGAAGAGTGAATGTTTGGAAAATGTTATAGGACAACACAACACAGTAAATGACATCATATAACATAGAAGGAAGACAAGGAAGGGAAAGTTAACATTAGAAAGAAATAAATGAAGAAAATTGCATCATTGCACCGACAAGAGCTGAGCTGTTTAACTTATAATGTACTAATCCCTGCCAGCACACATTATACCTAGGTGCCTACTTCTATTTTAGCAATTTAAAAAAAATAATATTAAGGCAATTGAATTAATGATAATGCTGTTTAAAATTTACAGCATTAGGTAGGTACTTATTTTTTTTATTTTAACGCATTTTATTTATTACCTACATCATTATCTTGCGTGTTGGTATTCTCGCATAAAAAGCTATATTTCTCTACTTACCCAAAATATATTCACAAAATATTCATGAGTTATTCCCCTTAATATTTAAGTGGCCACACGTAACCACCGTCGTTGTAGGAGCACAATGTTGATTTACCGCGCAACTTCATGAAGGAAGCAACTTTATTCGACGGGCTTATGAAAATCATGAAAACATGTAACTTTTCCATAATGTAATGTGAAACACATATACATAGGTAGGTAGGTACTTACACTTGTTACCAAAGTTGGGCCAAGAAAATGGTGTTTGCATTTCCTAATTAATATATTCTTATTCTTAACAAAGTACCTAAGTAAAAAGCTGTTTATGTTACTGTACCGGTTCAGTTCGGACGATTTCAGTTACTATGTGGTTTTGTTTACAGTGGTAAAAAGATAATATCTACCTATTTGACATTTTTAATTGGAAGCAATGTCAAGTCTGTATTACAGAAAACAAACCACAGATACACAGGTTCTTGAAACTGTACGTTATTCTTGGGCTGATAAGCTTACTAGAGCCAGCTTGAGTTCAAGCAACTTTTTAACAGGTGCTTGCACAGATGTCAATTTGTTGTATTATGTACCTACTTACTTGCTTATACAATTTGGGTACCTAATCCAAATGTATAACGATTATTCGGTATCACTAGTTGAATAATTTAGCCATCCACTTCTCATTTGGTCGCCATTGTAGTCATCTGCATAATAATGTTTAGTTTGCAATAGCACTGCATGTTAGTTTTAACAAACTAAACACATTATCGGGTCATTCTTGTTTGCTTGGCTTAAGCTAGGTAGTGCCGGTAGCTTCACTCACATTAATACACTGACAGTTTAGAAACAAACCTTTCGCTTTGACGATAATAATTCATAGAAATTAATACATACTCGTAGCTGTCCCCATCCATAGTACCTTAGGGGAAAGGTGTACGAGTTGATCCTACGGGGTATGTCGATCCCTGGCCGTTGTGGCGAAACTATGAACGCCATCGAGTTATTTTCTTTGGTAGATTGTAGCCCCCAACCCCCTTTCGCATCAGTCAAATCGTAATGGCAGTGTGAGTGGCGAATGCGCGTGAAACGTAAAAAATAAAAATCGTGTGCCTCTGATCTAAGGTAAGGTTGACTTTGAGACTATGGTATTTTTGTAGTATACAATCAATTGTAAAGATTGTTGTGTTTGTAGCTTTGTATAATGCTTAATTACGGTTTTTGCATGGCACCACAACGGTAGACGCATTAGAGGTTAGTTATAAGTATTACAAAGACTAAAAAGTTGTGATCGGGGTGAGATGATCCGTCGGTGGGTGTACTAGTTGATCCGGTGTTGTTTATACTAAGTTTATGGAACAGTGTTAATTGTGTAACTTGTTAATTTATCTCATAATTAATAATTATGACTGATATCTAAGAAAAATTTGATTTTTAAAGTGCCTGATGTTTAAGACCAAAGTTTAATCAAAAGGTAAAAAATAGTGTGATTTACCCTAGTAAACTTTGAAAATTATCCTTGGATTTTTGTTAATTTAGATTGTGTGATCTCATAGCCTTGTTAAAACTATTTTTATACTTAAATGATTTAAATAAAGACCTTGTAAGCACCTCCAGAGTTTATTTTCAATGTAATTATAACATAACCTATAATTTTCGTTGAAAAAGGGTCGAGACGATCCCCGGATCATCTTGTCCATACCCCAAGGAACATCTTGGACACCGGGGTGTACAAGTTGATCCTTTGGTAGGGTTTAGAAAAAAGTGAAATCTAGCTATCAAAACAAATCAAATTAAACATTTTGAGTATGAGGAAAGTTAGATAGTTAAATTCGCTAACTACATAAGCTTAAACATCTGAAATAACTTGATTGCTCTTCAAATGCGAAGCATTCTCCCTTAAGGGGATCAACTCGCACACCTTTCCCCTACCTTTACGCAAATATTTGTCTCGATTCTGGGTGTTTTCTATAAGATACAATAATAGCTCTAGAAAGCCAATTACAGGTTCTCACTGATAATTATTATAATTTTATAACAAATCGCAAGTATCAAGAGGTCGCGGTCGGCGTGTAGAGGACGGAATCCGAGTATACCTACCCTACCCATAATAAATTATGTAGGTACCTAACCTATGTAACTATTTACAAAAAAAATAACTAACTTGGGATTAGATGACGATGTGTGGAATGTCCAAGGATTTATTTAAGTACCTATATTGTTTTCTACAAAATTGCTTCTGATAAAGAAACAGAAAATTGTACCAATCTACCCCTACTACCAGTGGGACGATTATGGCTGAGTAAAAATAATGTAGCACATAGCTAAACTAAAACCATCCGAAACATCCCTACAAACCTTATAGAAAGTAAGAAACCTTAGAGAAAGTAAGAAAGTAAGGTACCTATATAGGTACTAGGTCCATGCTACAAACTGTCGCATTTAACTGCGCACCGGTATTATGTTGGATTATGGCGTAAAATCTCATTGAAAAGGTCGTAATCCTAGCTGTGGGAGTAACGGGGTAATGCGACATCGTTTGTGGAACAAACCTGATACTTTGCTATGTTGATGGCCTTGCGTAGGTAGGTATATGAGCAATACCTAGTTATGCGCAATACACCTAACCTAAGTAAGTTAAGTACGTGTACCTACCTACCTAAGTTATAAAAATGCGGTAAATGAAGATCTTTGTGGCGCAGTGGATGACCAGAATCCTGCACTTAGTCGTTGTGTCGTTGTTAAGGTGTGATGTGATGAATGAAACACAAACATCCAGACATAAAACTTGTAGGTAGATTCATAATTTTTAGGTAATAAAATAAGACATAGGTAGTTAAGGTGGGTCTCTATTTTGTCTCCGAAATTTTATACCCCTAAAATAAAAATCTATAAATTGGGTTTTCATAATCATCGATTGCCCGTATAATCAGGATCCATAATATAAGGATCCCTAATATAGTTACGGCTAATATCAACATCCTTAATGTTTAAAATACATAAAATCATTCTCAATAAATAATATAATCCATAATGTAACTAACTCATAACTTTATTTTCATAATAGTTTATGAGAATAATTTTAACATAAGAGCATTGTGTCTCAAGCACAAGGCAGCATAGGGAATGTTATTGATTTCGATTTGGGTGGCTGATTACTTTTATTCCACATTTTATTGGCGCTTCGGGGCCGCTGCCGCGGCACGCTCGCTACGCTCGCTCGCCTCGCGCGTTAGTGGTCACTGTTCAAACCTAACCTAACCAACTGATTTCGATCTGGGTGGCTGATTACTTTTATTCCTCATTTTATTGGCGCTTCGGCGGCCGCTACCGCGGCACGCTCGCTACGCTCGCTCGCCTCGCGCGTTAGTGGTCACTGTTCAAACCTAACCTAACCAACTGATTTCGATCTGAGTGGCTGATTACTTTTATTCCACATTTTATTGGCGCTTCGGCGGCCGCTACCGCGGCACGCTCGCTACGCTCGCTCGCCTCGCGCGTTAGTGGTCACTGTTCAAACCTAACCTAACCAACTGATTTCGATCTGGGTGGATACAACCGAAGTTGTTTCTGTTTTACATAATTATAAACGTTCGAAAACATGATTATTCGGAAGTGGAAGTATTATGACACATATGTTTATAACGATTAAAATTGGGGATTACAATAATAGTAACATAAATTTATGGATTAGGAGCATAAGGATGAACAATAGCTTATTATAAACGATAGTTATGGGACCATAATATTATGGATTCCTATGTTTCGGAGACACTTGTTATTGATTGTGATTTACGGACAATCGATTTTCGGAGACGAAATGGGTTCCCAGTTAAGGTACTTAAGTACCTACCTACTATTTTTTTTATGAATTTAGTGTTGTACCTACCTACCTACGACAAATATGCTTTTTTAGGTAGGTAGTAGGTACCATGTTTTCAGACTTAGACTAGGTAGGTACCTACTAGGTACCTACCTAGTCTAAGTCTGAAAACATGAGAGTTACCTATTTAATTTTACTTTTTCAGATATAAAAATAAATACTTAGATAGGTACTTACAATAAATAATCTCTGCTACTACGAGTACCTATGCCTCAAATTAGTAGGTACCTACCCACTTTTAGTTTAAAGTTCGAGTTTCTGAATTATTTTTTTAAGTAAGTACCTACCTACCTACGTCCAATTTGCACGTCAATAGTCACTAACAAGGCTAGAAATGTTAGACACAATCATGAAATTAGGTAAGTAGGTACCTACAAGGGACATTCAACCCACACTTTAGTATTCCATCGCCAATCAGAAGCCAGGGCTGCTCAAATACTTCATTGCGCCCTACAACCCCACCTGCTAAAGGAAAATGTACACTGAACCTGTGTTCGTTCATTAGGTATATTATTATTGTACCTAGGTAGGTATGTATTTTCGAAGTGTTTATAGAGTACCTACATGGACGTAGGTACCTAATAATTACTTAGCGCTGACTTTTTTGTTTTCCAACATAGGAGGTACCTACTTAGGTCTATTTCAAAACATTATGACTTACCTAAGTAAGTAGGTAGGTACCTACATAACATACGTAGGTACCTACTACTACCAAGGATGACGAAAAAAAGTCCATGGATATTTGGGTAAGTAGGTACCTACATACAACTACGGAGTCCCCCAAAATAGCGAAAAATCTTCCTATTCTAAGTTTGGGTAAATTCTAATAGTTTATGTACTTACCTAAGTACTTGCAACGTGCCTCGCATCAATTTAACAGAGCATCCGAGCGTGCTAAGAACAATTTGGCTGGCATAATAGTTGGGATCCGATTAGTGAAATTAACATCTCGTTATGTAGGAAGGTATAATAGGTAGGTAGGTACAAAGAGCATGGGTAGGTACTTACCTACATATTATCCATATTTAGTATAATTTACTAGCTGCGTGCGCCCCGCGGTGTTACCCGCAGTGAAAAGTTCCCGTGGGAATACCGGGATCAAAAGTAGCCTATTTTTTAATCCAGGGTAGGTATACCTAAGCAATCATGATACTCACTTACACACAAACTTTCACCTAATATTAGTGTGAATAGTGTGATGGAATGTGACTTTTCTGTTTTAGAATCACTTTTCTGTAGGTAACCTTACTCAGAACAAGTACCTAGGTACCTACTTAAATGAATTTGTAGCTCTAAATAACTGTACCTACGACACGATCTGCTCCAGGAGTTTGCTCGGACATAATAAAATCGGATACCCACTTTAACACAAATTGGATTGTGGTAATACGCACTCGGACGATGAATGGATGGACGTTTTTGTGAAATAATTAGTAGAATAAAAATAATGCGTTGGCGTTACTTTCGAGATTAAAAAGTTTAAAACGTTGTTCATGTTACCGTCGAAGTCAGAAAAACTTCAAATGTCACTGTCATTTGACGTATAGAGTTTGTCAAATAACAAGACTAGGGATGTTTAAAATAAAAAATTAATTCGATGTTCTATGATATTTCGACCTGAAACAATGATGTTTTCGATGCACTAAGAAAACATTTGGCAGTTGACACCGACTGTGCCTCTTTAACGCTTGTTCTGCGCACGCGCGGCTCAGGCGAAACGTGACACTTTTTCGGATTCTTTGCCGGCATTCATCGATTTAAAAAACGTTACACGACAATATCGTTTAATTACCTACTATCTTAAATCACTAGCAAAGTAATTTAATAATACAGCATACTAGGTACAAAATATCTCGTGATACTCTTATTTTAATAAGTCGTGCGTGACATCTCCTGAAAAATCTTTATTTGTCTGGTTTCAGATCTAAGAGGCGCTGAAGTAAGTACATAAGTCGATACATTGAATTTAATACATACACCAACGTAATCGTAAAACGTTAGTTTAATGATAGTAAAACATAATGTAACCTACGCGACGCGATGACGACGCTGACCGACGTCTAACCGACATCACGTTAGGACAGGCTGATGCGATGCATCGAAAATTCGAAAGGTATTAACGATGTTTTCAATGCATTGATGTTTTTTTATCGAGCATCCGCCCAACCCTCAGAAGAAGCATAGCATTGTCAATGTGGAAACAAACCAATTTGGTAAACTGACTTTGACTTGACTTTACTAACTTGAATAATAATGACATGATAGTAGCTAAATGCGTGGCAAAAGCCGGCGAAGCCAAAATAAAGAAAAAGAAGAAGAAGTTAGGGATGGGCAAATGGAAAAAAAATATCGATATAATTTATCGTATCGATATTTTTCAAATATATCGATATTATTATATCACCCAAGAAATATCGATATTTTTTGCCCAAGCCTAGAAGTAGTGAGTGTTACCATGCGTTAGCATCCTAGTCTAGTCTAGTAGTCTGTCTGTCTGTGGTGTTACCTTTTGTAATTTGGTTGTGTGTGGTGTGTTGTGATTGATTCCAGCATGATTGATTCTAGGAAGATGGATTAAAAACAAATACATCCATGGATTGATTGAACCAGATTGTTTGCCAGATTGAACCAAAGTCGAAAAGAAAGTAAAGGAATGTGTTGGGAATGTGCATCGTCTCGTCTGAACTGAATTTTGCTGAATAGAGCAAAATCACTGATCTAAGATTTATTGTAAATAAAAATTGCCGCCTTTGTGAGTGGTATTAAACCAAAATGTGCGACAGTGATGACCCGGGGGACAATGGTCCCTCGGGAATGGATCTAACCGGGTTTCTCTTCGGAAATATCGATGAAAGCGGTCAGCTCGAAGACGATGGTTTGTTAGACGGCGAGTCGAAGCGAATGTTGTCCTCGTTGTCGCGACTGGGCCTTGGGTCGATGCTCTCTGAGGTGCTGGAAGAGACGGAAGCTGCAAGAGAAGAGGAGGATAAAGGTTTGTTCACTCTAATTCTCGCGACAGGATAGCAAAATATTACCTAAGTCTGTTCCTTCACCTATAGGTACGTAGGCAAAACTTAGGTACCTACGTTATTCCAAGAGCTTCAACTCTGACTTTACTTATTGCACACAAAATACAGTAGTCTCACTAATCCGGCACTTATATTAACAAGGGTGTCTCGGTTTATTGGATGGTATAGAAAAAATATAAGGTTGATGATGCCTGTGCAAGCAAGCGTGGAATGAGAGTAGGGAGGGGTGAGGGACGTGTGAGCAGAGGGTGCCGGATTGTTGGACATACTGGATTGTTAAAGTGCCAGTTTAGTGAGACTAGGTAAGTACTGTATTACCTAAGTAAATTGTATCAATGTGTGAAATGGTGAGATGTTACTGTAAAACCTACCATGGCTTCTATAAATCTACTTTATTCGGAAGTTAAGGCTTCTGTAAAACCTTATAAATCTAGCTCGTCTTTATCCTCTTTTGGTTGCTATACATACAGGATCGCACATTTAGATTCATCAGTATGGGAAAGTCTCCACCTGTATAATTGATGTACCTATTGTGAGTTGTAAGATATCTTAGATTCATTCAAAGATGTTTTAGTTCATAACATATTTCTGTAAAATGTTTCAGATTATTCACAGAAAAGTCCTTCTGCTGTTGATTTCTTTGACATAGATGATGCTGCTGAAGATATCAAAGTAAGGAAAACAATATAATCATCATCACATCATCATGACCTTAAAATTAATTAAAAACATAATTTTGTTTTTAAAGTTTTAAGTTTTGTGTAAAATGTATGTTTTGTGTAGTGCTTTGCTTCATTGTGTTTTTATATTTATGAATGTTGATTCAGTTGAAATAAACAAACTAACAATTTGAAGATGATGTACATCACATTGCACATTGTATATTTAATACTTATTAGAAAAAAATTTGCTAATTAGTTGTCACTAGTATAATAATTGTACTTACAGTGTTATTTACACAATTTATTTATTATATAATATTTATTTTAATCTATACTTACTAACTAACTTATTGCTATGCTCGAAATCAAGCTCTTATTTGGTTCATACTTAAGACCAAAACAACCATTGAGAGTCTGCAGAGCTCTTTAGCGTTTGGCTATTATTACATTCAGTTTTTATTTAGATGAATAATTGCAACTTCACTGTGTTGTCTATATGTTTTGTGTTAACCAATAGGAGGTAGATATAACTAATCCAGAAGCACAGACAAAGAGTGAGTCTGAAACGGTGGAGGAAGGTGCACAGGTTAAGAAAGAGGATCCATTAGGAGATTGTCCACAGACTGAAGAGGTTGTCAGTTGGCGTGGTGATGATGATGAACGAACGGTGCAGAATGATGATGGTTATGAAGGGGATATGGAGGGTGATGGAGAACTTATGCCCCCTCCTTCTACTGTACCGTGAGTACCCTTTACAATATTTGACCATGGCTCTGCTCATAATAATGTGGATATTTTTTATTTTTATAACCTCTGGCAACAGGATTTTTTTTCATTTTAGCACAGACTTATTTTATTTTTTCTTTTTGGTTGAGTGATAAATAATGAAGAATATTTGCAAATTTATCAAAGAAGATACCAGACAGAGATCTGAGGATGAGTAGTAATCTACAAGAAATATAGTGTTATTTGGGGTTGATTCTTAAAAAAATATGATATAAATAGTCATCACATCATCGAATGTCTACCGCATTAGACATTATCTTTCGAATGTTGTAGGCGTTTTTAGATCATAAAGAACATTTTGATCAATTGCAGAGATCTGTATATTTTGTAAATACATACATATTATACATAGAAAAACAACCAGACCCTGAACAAATATCTGCAGAACATGCAAACATTTGTCCCGCGGCGGGGATCGAACCCGCGACCTCCGCGTCTCAGGCGCGAATGATCATTTAATATAAAATCTTATACTTATACAAAGAGATGGTTAAAGTTATGAGAGTAATGATAGAAGACATTGCTGAATTATTCAAAAAAGGTCTAATGATGACCTTTTTTGAATAATTCAGCAATGTCTCATGTTACAACTTAATATTTTGTTAGATTCAAAATTTTAGCAGGCCTTTAGGCTACTTTGAGTTTTCGTCATAAGAGTTGCCAGTAGCTTATACAACAAAGCTTAAGACACTAATATTTTTACTTTAATTCGACTTTTAATATTTCACAGTGCTCAAAAATCTGAGAAGGGTGACAAATCTTCTAAAAGGCTGGAAACACCATTAGCTGCAATGCTACCGTCTAAATACGCCAACGTTGATGTGACAGAGCTGTTCCCAGATTTCAGACCTGATAAAGTAAGTTTTTCCTTCTCCGCTTTGGCTCAATTCTCACGGATTCTTCAGAAAATAATTTTGCGCACATTGCATAATGAACTGTAAGTATATTGAACAACCAGATGAAGATTCTTGAGATAAATTGGACACTGTGTTTTTTAGGTGCTGTTGACATTATTATTCTAGATCTTTAGTCATTTTAGATCCTTTTGATAATGTCTTAGGAGGTAGTCAGAGGTAGGTACATAATGTCCAAATACTATTTGGTACATAGGTACCCACATTTTGAAATTAACATTCTTATTGTGACAGGTTGCAAGCCCATCGACGCTATTAAAAAGATTTTATTTTGTTGCTAAAGCTATAATTAGATTCTTTTGATAATGTCTAAGGGGGTAGTCAGAGGTTTGACCGAATATTATTTAGTACACCAACATTTTTCAGAAGTTAACATTCCATGTGACAGGTTACTATTATATTCCTAAAATAAAGAATATTTCAGGTACTTCTTTTTTCCCGTCTCTTTGGTCCCGGAAAACTATCGAGTCTTCCTCAAATATGGCGTGGTGTGAAGAAGCGTAGACGGCGCAAGCGCAGTGGCAGCACTGGTAGTGACACGCCACCGCTTGCTTCGGAGAACCAAGAGGTCCAGTATGCCAGTGATGATGAAGATAAGCTATTGAGGTAAGTAAATAACAAATATTATTAAACGTCAAAACCTACATTCTAAAAGGTACTTACTTCGATTTGAGATCTCGTTCGGGGCGAACTACTAGTATTTACGTCATTAACCCTATACATCGAATTAAAATCAGGACTGTTCAAGATCATTATTTAATTTAATTGGCCTAAAACTGCCATTAGAAAGCACGAAAGCACGAGAAGTAAAATGAATTTGGAATTAAATATGGTGATGAACAGTGACATGATTATGAAATTAAAGGTATCACGACCAGTCATGATGTTGCATTTTAATTCTCACATTTCTTATGCTTCTGAACTTTCTAATGACAATTTTGTGTAAGGCCAATGGAGGAGAACCAACAGATGGCATACGAAAACTCTTCATCGAACACGGGCGACAAGTCTCAAAGGCCAGCGCCTGCGCACTGGCGCTTCGGACCAGCTCAAGTGTGGTACGATATGCTAAATGTGCCGGAATCCGGAGAGGGATTCGATTATGGATTCAAATGCAAGGTAAAATGGTCCTTTTTCAATTACTTGATGTAAGATCTACTGTATAAACCGGTCTCATTGAATATTATGTTGTTTTAATCCAGTTACATTTTACTACAGAAAATAAACATTTTGACAAAAATCATTGTCACGTAGGTACCAATTTAATCACGTTATTTATCTAGCCTCAAAGAATGAAGCGATTCTATTGGTTCTTGATACATTCCCGGCAACGTATTCTCGCTCATCTCTGGTGGTAACGCAAAATAGGTTATCGTGCGAGATTGCATCATATTGTGACATTTGAATATTATAGGCGCCATCTCCCGAACCAGAGAGTAAACCGTCTGAACCAGAAGAGGTTAAGATAGAGGACACTGAGAGTACAGAGAGCTTGGACAGCGGCTTTCCTGACGACTCCTTCCTCATGGTCTCTCAGCTGCAATGGGAAGACGATGTCATCTGGGACGGCAGTGAAATTAAACACAAGGTTTGCAGTCGTTCCTAATATTTTTTAAGAGTAGTTATAGGTCGCGCCACGTAAAAAGAGCGCTGAGGAGAAGTTGCGGGGGTATGTTTGCGCCTGTGTTCACTCGCTGAAGAACTAATAGCACTCGCTAAATCAATGGTATGAAGTGCGCCGCGTTACCTCTCCATCAATCATCGACCACTGCGCAGTTTGACAGCCAGCGCTCATTTTACGTGGCGCGACCTATACTTCTTCTAATTTAACTACAAACTCTTGAGTATTATCACAGAATAAATAATAGAAGTTCGCGAAAAAAGTAATTTAAATAGCGACTCTAATTACCACGCAACAAAGTGCAATTCAGCTCGCACAAGCGTATCGTTCCTCACGCTATATTATATACCTAAACTTGTCATTTTCATTCTAATAGATAACTCTGTCATTGTCACGTGTAAGTTACGTGCGTCGCGCGAAAACCAACCCTACACCAATTAATAGACCGCTTGTGCCGTTTTGAAGTGTTCTACCTAAACAGCGGAGTATTTTAGCCCTGGTATTATATAAATTTGTAGATTTTTAAGAGTAATCCTGTTTTTCCAGGTGCTAGCTCGTTTGAACAGTAAAAGCAACGCCGCCGGTTGGGTGCCCACCTCTGTGAGCCGAACTGCGCAACAGTTTTCGCATCCCCGCCCGCCGCCCACTACTCCGTTGCAAGCCGCCAAAAATGCAGTGTAAGATTAGATTGGGATTCAACCTTTCAAACTATCTTCTTCTTCTTTATTTTGACTTCGCACGGCTTGTGCCACGCATTTAGCCACTATCATGTCATTATAATTCAAGTTAGTGAAGTCAAGTCAAAGTCAGAGTCAGAGTCAGTAAAGAAAATGGTGGATTACTGTTAAGTGTTCGTGAACGTACATAAGTGTGGGCAAATGAAACAAAACAGAATATCATTGCATTTCGAGTTCTCTCAAAAAGTCTGTAGATTGCTTCAGTAAAGAACCCACATCTTTACTGACGCTGACTATGACATGACTTTGACTTGACTTTACTAACTTGAATTATTTTGACATGGTAGTGGCTAAATGCGTGGCAAAAGCCGGCGAAGCCAAAATAAAGAAGAAGAAGAATTAAATGAAATATGATCAGAAGACGTATTTTTTCAGTTTCTTTTTAGACATTTTTAGATCCTTTGAAGATGTCTAATGGTAGTCAGAGGCATGTCCAAATACATATTTAAATTGTAATATGGCTTTAAAGTCGTTATAGGCTTAACGACTTTAAAAACCCGGGCCGACACGAAGGCCTTTAGGCGATTTTAAACTCCGTCAGTAGAGTTGGCCTCTAGCTCATACGAACTTACTTTCAATTGTTTAGTGTTTACAGAATAAAGATACATAATTTATTGATATCTCCATAGTTACATGTCAAAATAAAAGTAGGTTACACACTATGTATGATAAATAATTGATTACTTATTGACGACCTCTGTGGCGCAGTGGGCGAAAGCCCGCCTGAGACGCAGAGGTAGCGGGTTCGATCCCTGCTGCGGGACAAATGTTTGCATGATCTGCAAATATTTGTTTCGTGTCTGGGTGTTTTCTATGTTTAATATGTATGTATTTACAAAAAAAAATTATCTATGTAGTTTATCAGTCATCTGGTTACCATAACACAAGCATTAAAATGCTTAGCTTGGGACTAGATGACGCCGTGTGAAATGTCCAAGGATATTTATTATTTATTATTACACCGTTTACACACAGGGCAGCTGCAGCGGCCAACCAAGCCGCAAATCCGATCGATGGCGAAGACAACACATGGTATTCTATCTTCCCCGTCGAAAACGAAGAGTTGGTCTACGGTACTTGGGAGGACGAGGTTATATGGGACGCGGAGAACATGCCCAAAATACCTAAACCGAAGATTTTGACGTTGGATCCGAACGATGAGAATATTATCTTGGGTATACCTGATGACGTTGACCCGTCGAAGATTACTAGAGGTGCGTTTTTGGTATATCAAGTTTCATATTTTAATTTAATTAGGTTTCTGGATGTACCTACTATGAAAACTGTATTTTTGCGGATGTTTAAACGTAGGTGCCGGTAAAAAGTAGACGTAACACTAATATTTAACAACTAGCTGCGCCCCGCGGTGTTACCCGCGGCACTTCCCGTTTCCGTGGGAATACCGTGATTAAAAGTAGCCTATGTGTTATTCCCGGTCATAAACTTATATATTTCAAGTTTCAGCTAAATTCGTTCAGTGGCTTTCGCGTGAAAGAGTAATCATACAAACTTTCGCGTTTATAATATTAGTAGAATTGAATAGTCTATCAGCCAATATTACCAGATTGCTATGCTATTTTCTTCGTTATAAATCTTATATGATAAAACGAAGTTTCTTGCTAAAATTTCGTTTTAAAAATCCATTAACAAAATGGGATATCTGTGATAATAAGTGGGACATCTGGAAGGGGGTCTTCCCCTTCCAGATAGGCTAGGCGAACATATTTGGACCAAATTGGTGACATTTTGGAGAAAGGCCAGGTCCGAAGTACCCTAAACCGGAGAGCGTGTATGAAGAATGTAATGAGAGTGAATGAGGCGAAAGAAGTGTGTCAGGATCGTAGCAAGTGGAGATCCGTGGTCTCTGTCTACCCCCATGGGAAAGAGGCGTGATTTTATGTATGTACATACATAAAATCACGCCTCTTTCCCATGGGGGTAGGCAGAGATATGTATTAGATGTATGTATTAACAAAATTGTTTTTTGTTCTCAGCGACTGGACCCCAGCCTAAAGTGAAAATCCCTCATCCTCACGTGAAGAAATCAAAGATACTGCTCGGCAAAGCCGGTGTCATAAACGTGTTACAAGAGGACGCTCCGCCCCCGCCTCCGAAATCACCAGATAGGGACCCATTCAATATTAGTAATGATGTGTAAGTGTTTATCAACTACTAGATGCGCCCCGCGTTGTTACTCTTGAATAGTTCCCGTTCCCGCGTGAATGCTGGGATCAAAAGTAGCCTATTTTCTAATCCAGGGTATAAGCAATTCTGGTACCAAATTTCATTCAAATCCGTCCAGCTGTTTGAGCGTGAAAGAGTAACAAACACTCTTACATATTTACACACTCACAAACTTTCACTTTTATAATATTAGTGTGATAGTCCGGTCGAAAGAATTTAGTACAATGAACACAAACATTTGCACTAAATCGGGATGATATGGATTATTTAAAATAAATAAATATCCTGCGACATTCTACACAACGTCATCTATATGGTATTATTAGATTACGGTGGTAACCAGATGACTGATAAACATAATACCTTTTTTAAAAAAAGGTATCTATGTTTAAAAAAAAAAAAAAAAACTCCGTCACACACACGTCAAAGTTGGCCAATTGCTCATACGAACGAACGAACGAAGATACCTTTATTTGTAAATACATACATACTATACATAGAAAACACCATAACTAACAATTCTTCCAGTTTCTACCAGCCGAAGTCCCAGAACCCCCGCCTCAAAGTGGCCGGTGGTCAGCTCATTCAGCACAGTACACCAGTAGTGGAGTTACGGGCGCCGTTCATACAAACGCATATGGGCCCGGCGAGGCTACGCGCTTTCCACCGCCCCGCTATGAGGAAGCTGTCGTATGGACCGCTGGCACCGCCCGGCGCGCACCCTGTACAACCGCTTATAAAGCATATTAGGAAGAAATTCAAGGTGAATATTGTGTTTGGTATAGAAAACTACGAGCTCCAATCATACAAATGATGGGTCGTTCCATCGACACGATGAGGAAACTATCGTATGGACCGCTAGCAGCATCCTGTGCAACTAATAAAGCGTCTAGGAAGAAATTCAAGGTGAATATTTTCCTGTTTTGCCATATTGTGTTTGGTGTAGAAAATTACGAGCTCCAATCATACAAATAATGGGTCGATCCATCGACACGATGAGGAAACTATCGTATGGACCGCTAGCAGCATCCTGTGCAACTAATAAAGCGTCTAGGAAGAAATTCAAGGTGAATATTTTCCTGCTTTGCTAAATATCGAGGAATAAGGGACTACGAGCTCCATTCATACAAATACATGGGTCAACGAGGTTAGGGGCGTTCCACCCGCTATCATAATGAGGAAGCTGTCGTATGGACCGCTGGCACCGCCCGGCGCGCATCCCGTCCAACCGCTTATAAAGCATATTAGGAAGAAATTCAAGGTAAATAGTGTCCTTATAACAAGGTATAATAGGGGACTACGAGCACCGTTCATTCATACAGACACGTGGGTCCGACAAGATTAGGCGCGTTCCACCACTTGGATACGTGATTGACTTGAAAGAAAATCTTAAGCCGTAAAAATAAAACGGCCTTTACATCTTTACTAGATGATTTATACAGAGTCAGGAGGCAAGCTTTGCCTACCACTGAACGGGATACTGTAGTGCCTGGGACATTGTTGAGATGGAATAGGCTTGCCCAGCACCTAAACTAGCCTCTTAGCACAGGAAAGACAATTTTCAATACGTGTGGGGCTGTCTAGCCTCACGATGTTTTGCTTCACCGTTTTACGCTCGTGTTTAAAGTGCAAATAAATTTTTCGACGCGAAAAGTCCATTGGTGCACGGCCAGATTCGAACCCACGACCTCGGATCGAAAGTCGTACTTAAATCCACTTGGCCAACACGGCTGAAAGCCGTAGCCGTAGCGTTTATGTGGTTTATCAGAGAATGATGCCTCTAGTAGTATGCTACTTAAACATCACAAATGTTTTTCACACTCACTTGAAATGAGATAATTATCCTGTTTTATTTATTTTAGCAACGAGAAGCGGAGCGTTTAGCCTCAGGCGGTGGTGACGTATTCTTCATGAGGACGCCGGAAGACCTCAGCGGGAGAGACGGTGAAATAGTCCTGGTTGAGTTTTGCGAAGAACACCCGCCGCTTATCAGCCAAGTCGGCATGTGTACTAAGATCAAGAATTATTACAAACGGAGTGCTACTAAGGTACGTTATTCAACTGTTTCTTTTACAGTTTTAACTAAACGTAGTTAAAGAAAACGGTAAAAGAAAAGAAACAGGCCTTGATTTCTAGAGATCCTATACATGATTTTTGACGACTATGAGACACCATGGCTCTTGAGAGTCAAACTGAGTTTTAAAATGAAATTATTTATTTGATACTGACCAGTGGGCAATGACTCGTGAGAATACCGGGATCAAATGTAGTCAATGTGTTCCAGGATATAAGCTATCTTGGTACCAAATTTCATTCACCTCGTGTTGAGCGTGAAGTAGTAACAAACATGCACACTTAAACACAAACTTTTACCTTTATAATATTAGTCTGATAGTGTGATTAGTGTAATGTTACATCCTTAATATTTTATTATTATATTATTTATTTATTTATTAATATTTTATTCTTCACTATCAAAACAAAATTTGAAGCTGCATTATAAAACCACCATCTGTCATTCTGAGATAACCTGTTTAGACACCTAACTCTTTCTAACATGTTAATAATTACAGGACAACGGGCCAAAACCTCTGAAATACGGTGAAATAGCTTACGCACATACATCACCTTTCCTCGGTATCTTGCCCCCGGGCGCGACGCAGCCCGTGGTCGAGAATAACATGTACCGAGCGCCTATTTACGAGCATATAATGCCAATTACCGACTTCCTTATTATCAGAACCAGGTGAGTGTAAACTGAAGCTTTTGTAAAATACATAGGACAAGTATGTATTTTTCTTTAGTTTGGTATACTTAGTTAATATCAGATTATACTCAGTAATAATAAAAAATAAATAAATAAAATAAAATTAAATATGATCACGATAGATGTATATGACACATTGAACACTTGGGTTTCATTAGATTACTTCTTGGTAAATTTACTTATGTAATCTAAAAATAACCTGAAAATGAGTTCAATTTGATTTATAATATTCTAGAAATGGATTTAAATTGTTTCTTATAATTTGAAATTATCTCTTAAATTATACAATATACATGCGACAATAAACTGAATCTGTGTGTCTGATAGTCACAAAAGGATTGCACAACTCTTTTCTCTTACAGGCAAGCATTTTACATCCGTGAGGTGGACGCCATATTTGTGGCTGGTCAAGAATGCCCTCTGTATGAAGTTCCTGGACCTAATTCAAAACGAGCCAACAATTTCGTTAGAGATTTCTTACAGGTACTGGTTTATTCTTTAACATGCACATTATGCACAATTGCACTGCACAGTCTATGACTGAACCTTTTGATTTTCGAATATTCTAGATCCTTTGAAGAAGCCTAGGTTAGTACGTCAAAATCTACATGACACAATGTGAATTATTTGCTAGTACTACAGTCTGTCATTCATTATACGTAATATATTAAGTACTTTTAAATAGTTTACAGGATTTTATCGCGTAATTTACCTTTTATTATTTCCCAACGTTTCGGCTGTGTTACAACAACCGTGGTCGCGGGCGAACTCAGTTTAAAAGTATGAATTGTGATCGCGAAAGTTTAAGAAAGACTATATATTAGGTACTTTTTTCAGTATCTCACGAATACACGTATTTCGCGTATTGAATAATTAATTGTGTTAGAATTCCACATGAGCACAGTTTTCCGAAATCATTGCTAAATGGTTATTTCAGGTTTACATCTATAGATTGTTCTGGAAATCTCGCGATAAGCCACGGCGAATCAAAATGGACGACATAAAGAGGGCATTCCCCTCTCACTCCGAAAGTTCGATCAGAAAGCGATTGAAGCTCTGTGCGGATTTCAAGCGAACTGGATTGGACTCTAATTGGTAAGTGTTTTGTTACATTAGGACAAGTAATCTACTAAACTTCAGCCAAATGTGCAGTGCCAATTTGAAAACAAACTGCCACATATAAAATTGCTTCATAGGAGTTGATTTTAAAACAGAGTTGATAGTAATTTAAATTAAAAGAAATTGCGACCACATCCCACATAATTGAGAATTATGTACTTATAAAAATCTATAGAAAGAAAGTTATTTTTAGTTTCAGTAAAGATGGTTTGTTTACAAAGTTGTCACGCACGGCCAATTTGGCTGAAGTATAGATTACCAGATACAGAGTCTATAAACAGGTGATATCCTCCATGTGACTTTGCCTGGTTTGTTATACTTTAATCAGCTTGCCATCTCTTTTATTGACATGAGAAAGAAAAGAAAACATTCTGTGAAATGACGGCTAGATAAGTGTCTAGGAATATACTGTGTAATATACCTGAATGTAAATTATTATTACAAAAAACGCAGATTAAACTTAATAACCTTATAACACCTTATAACTAACGGTATTTAAAACGAATACTCCGATTATTTCTAACTTAAGTATGAGATACACATGCATGTTGTAAAAAGTGTGGATTGAAATTGGCATTATTAATGAAAACAGTAGTAAATAGACGTTTTTGTGTGCCGTGGCTTCTAAACGTAATAGCTGACACATTATAAAGTACTAAATTTTACACTTTTTTTTCAATTGCATTTTAGTCGAACACGGACTGATGTGAACGTTTATACAGGGTGAGTCTATTGCATGGGCGCTGGAAAGATACCTTATAACCTATTCAAATGCTTGTGTTAAATTATTCACTAAACCATTCTTTAGAATAAGGTATGTTCCAGCCTCAATATGTGTCCATGCAATGACTCCTGTATAAGCAGCGGTACCTAATTTGCTGTCTTACAGGTGGGTAATAAAGCCTGATTTCCGTCTTCCTTCTGAGGAAGAGATTCGGGCGATGGTCTCGCCGGAACAGTGCTGTGCGTACTTTAGTATGGCGGCGGCTGAACAGAGATTGAAAGACGCTGGGTATGGAGAGAAGTTTATATTCACGCCTCAGGAAGATGATGATGAAGAGTTGCAGTTGAAGATGGATGATGAGGTGTGTTGACTGATGTCCAGTTTCAATGCAAGTAATAGCACAAGCGGCATTTCTTAGAAAAAAATGTTCGTTCATTAGATAAAAGTTTTCAAACTTTACTGTATTTTTTATGTATGTTCACCAATTATTCCGTCAATAGTGGAAGAAAGTGCAGGATTTTGCTCTCTTTTTACGAAATCGAAGTCGGTTTTATTACATTTTTATTACGCCATGTTCTAATGCATTCTTATTGCAGGTAAAAGTAGCCCCATGGAACACAACTCGCGCCTACATCCAAGCGATGCGCGGGAAATGCCTGCTTCAGTTAACCGGCCCGGCCGACCCGACTGGGTGCGGGGAAGGATTCTCCTACGTCAGAATACCGAATAAGCCAACACAGCAGCCGAATGAGGAACAACAGCCGAAGAGGACAGTGACGGGCACAGACGCTGATTTGAGACGACTGAGCTTGAATAATGCAAAGGCACTGTTGAGGAAGTTTGGTGTGCCTGAAGAAGAGGTAGTTAAACATTTTATTTACAGAAACTAAGCTGAAGCCCTACTTATATTCAACGAAAAAAAAGTTTCATGACATATTTTCGGGTTATTTTATGTTTGTGGATTGGATACTGAATTCGTAACAGAACACCAACAATATAAGCTGAACCCAAAAATTGTTACGAATTTTCGTTTACGTTTAATCCAAGTAAGGCCTCTGCTACATATTTACGTTCCTGTACGAAATACAATAAGAACAGTTGAACGACCTAAGAATCGGTACAAACTATCTGTAAGTAGCTCAACTGATGCAAGCCATTGCTAAACGGAAGCGTGCCCAAAACACTGGCAGCATTGCCGCGCTGAATGGCGGTAATTTGAACCTTAGATTTGTGGTATAGGTATAAAATAATCTCGTGAAATCGTTGCTACGTAAAAGAATTGAACACAACAATATAAACAAACATTGAATTTTACAGATCAAGAAGCTATCCCGTTGGGAGGTAATTGATGTGGTTCGTACTCTGTCGACTGAGAAAGCGAAAGCGGGTGAAGAGGGTATGACAAAGTTCTCGAGGGGAAACAGATTTTCTATCGCAGAACACCAAGAAAGGTTAGCCCATCAAAATCTCCTACGATAACAAGTGACAAAATTAACTAACTTCAATTTTGTAAGGAGAGCAATTTCTTGCATTCTCGAAGTGTCTCTTCATAACTAAGAAGATCGTGGACAGATTGTCACCAAATTTTTATGAGAAAAAACAAAAAAACGAATTTCCAAACTTGAAATACAATTTGGAGAAATCGGTGAACATAAAAAAATACATACAGTGGAATATAAAAGCTCCTACTTTTATGAAGTTGGTTCATAAAATTTAAGAACTTTTACATCCTTACTAGAATCTGATTTCAACACGGCATTCAGCGCCTCATAAAACTCATCCGGTTCTTAGAAATAGAGTTCAAATTCGTACATATATTTCAGATACAAAGAAGAATGTCAGCGTATATTCGAGCTACAAAACAGAGTGTTACAAAGTACAGAGGTGCTCAGTACTGACGAAGCTGAGAGTTCAGTGAGCGAAGAATCTGATTTGGAGGAGATGGGCAAGAATATTGAGAATATGCTGGCTAATAAGAAAACGACGGAACAGGTCTGTTTCTATTTATAAGTCATTGAAATTCAATTTAAAAACTCCGTCACCAGAGTTGGCCACTTGCTCATACGAACGAACGAACGAACGAGTCATTTAGACAATTTTATTTTTTTCTTAACAAACAAACATTATGCTCATGGTGGTATTCCCATGGACGTTAGACATTCACTTAGAACTTGAGACATTAGTGATATTTTAAAGATTATGAGGGGGTAGCCAAAAACACGTCCGGGTATACACGATGAATTTACTCTATTCTATTCTCCAAGAAAAAACAGTAGGTAACTCTTCCTTGAGCTATTATAAATTTACAAGGATGCCATTTGGGCTAAATATCACACCAGCTTATTTTATTTCTGAAATATGTATTATTTCTCGTATCTTTTTAGTGGCCTGTGGACGCGCTAAGTCGCGAAGAGTGGAAGAAGGGAAGGGAGGCCTTTGCCCTGCAGTGGGACGATTGTGGCTGAATAATAATAATAATAATATGTTATTTCTAGCTTTCGTTGGAAAGAGAGGAAGCTGAAAGAGCAGAACTTCGCAAGATGATTCTAGGAGGTTCAGAAAAGAAACCACAGATAAACCAAAATGACTCCCTAATCAACAGCCAAGGTAAGTATTTTTTTCTCTCTACTTTATTTACTCTGTGTTGTAACGCGCATTATCATTTAATTTAAATTATTGGTAAATTGCTAGTCCCGTCCTTTAACGGCCGGTTTCAATATTAAACTTACGAATTATCGTAGATTGATCGCCATAACAACTTTGTTTAGACAACAAAAAATGTAGGACACTTTTTGAAAGATAACAATATTACTATGGCGACAGATCCACGGTTATTAGTAAGTTGAATAATTGCAACCCGGCATAAGTCGTCGTCGTCGAGCCATAACATACTTTGTATCTGTAGTACTTTTTCACTTGATAAAATCAAATTAAGTATCTTTAGTTCATGAAGATCTAAATCAACCTTTACTATATAGTGTATATTTATAATGTTATCAGGTCGTTTGCTAAGAATAGTACGTACATTCCGTAACCCATCTGGCCAGAGGTATACACGCGTAGAATTGGTACGTAAAGCGGCTGTTATAGAAGCGTATGCAAAGATACGGACTACTAAGGACGACGCGTTTATAAGACAGTTCGCGACTATGGACGAAACGCAGAAGGAAGAAATGAAGAGAGAAAAGAGGAGGATCCAGGTATGAAATATTATTAAGTATAAAAAGTTCTAAATCATTAATTTTTTGATTGTGTGTAACTAGGAGCGAAGATACTTAGTTACTTAAAAAACAATGGGCGACGGAGCCGGGGCAGGCCGAGGAAACGTTGGCGTGACGACCTCGATACATTTAGGAAAGACTGGTGAGAAGTGGCGAGTGATCGCGAGTGTTGGAAGCAGTTTTGCCCAGCAGAGGAATGATATAGGCTAATATAAAAATAAAAAAAAAGTCGATAAACATTTCAAAACAGTCATCATCATCTTCATGTCCTTAACCTACATTACGTGGGGTCGGCACAATTATTCTTCTTCCATTTCCCTTTATCAGCCGTCATATCAACATTCAACTTTCAACCCTTTCTTACAAGTCAACTTTCACATTGTCCATCCTTCTCTTTCTTGGTCTACATCTGCTGACCAAAGTCTCAGTTTCATATCAAATATTTGAATGCAAACAGGAACAACTGAGGCGTATCAAGAGAAACCAGGAGAGAGAAAGACTTGCGGGCAACCCAATCTCATCAGGCTTATCAATGTTCCCGAATGAAAACAGTAAGTTATGATACGGCATATTTATCTATAATCATTTTTTGTCAAGGAATTACTTACCAGTTAAACACAGCTTACTTAAAAAATATAGAAGTTGCAATTACAAACTTGTAAACACCTCTGTCGAAATATAAAACAATAAAATTTGATGATATTATTTTATTGTTTTGTATTTTGATATGTCTTCTAGACAAAATAAAACCCCCTTAGTATCACAAAGGCGCAATACACATTCTCTTAACTCTTGAGGCTCGTGAGAGGTCCAAATACATATTTTTTCCTATACTATAGCTATGGTTCTATTGACTTATTTTTGCAAACTGATGTATACATCAGTCAAATTCACTTGACTGGTTGCAAGTCCATAAAAGACAGCAAACTGGTTTCCCTCACGATATTCGCTTAAATTGAGCTTGAGCTATTAAATGAATGCTATTTCCATTTTTAGGTATGAATAATATGTCATCATCATCACTAATAGACCAGTCTCCATCCCCCGGTCTGATTCCTCTGGGTCAGATCAAGCAAGAACCAGACCTGCAGACACCTTCGCGAAGACGCAAGCAACTGAAGCCAGACTTGAAGTTGAAGGTAAAGAAAAATAAAGTAGGTACTCCTTTGAGTCCTGCTATAGTTTTAAGAACGCATGGATATGAAACGGATTCCGCGATTTCGGTACGTCAGGTTATATTCGTGGTAAGGATTTGCATGTGTAGAAACTAGGTGCTTAACTTTCAATAATAATTGAAGTAAGATTGCAAAGCTTGTAAAAAATGCTTCTAAAAACTAAAAGTAACCACATTAAAATTACATTTAGCCATTTTATAGATAAGTACGTGATTTTATGAGTACTTACCTAATTATTAACTTAACTTTTATAAGTCACCAAAAGTTAAAAAAATTACCGTCCATTCATGCATGCCCTGTAGCATTTTAGCGCGAGACACAAAAGTTACACATAGTTTGTTTGTGTAGTAGTTTCGTATCTATGCGTTATATTGTTATTTTTAGTCGGTTCGATAAAAGAAATCATCGTCAGGAAACTGGTATGTTAATAAATGACCGGCTAAAATAATTTGAAATTAGGTTTCAAGTGCTTCAACACAATAACGGGCCTATTACAAGAATTAAGTACCTATTTCATTTATTGGAATAAATGTCGGAGCTTACACCGCCAAGTAATAATTCTAGTGTGGATGTCGTCAGTCTATAGTCTCCAATTGTATCTGTAACCGGCCGTTTCTGTGTTGGTGTACTTGAACCTAAGAACTGCAATAAGTTCTTTAGATAGTTGGTCTATGTCCCAGCATTAGAATTTACAAGACATAATTATCATAAGCCCCAATATTTTGTGTGTGTATTTTTCAATTGAATAGACAGCGTATTTGGAGTAAAACAGGTAAGTCAAAATGTTATTAAGCAAGCCAGCTTACTCACGTTAGCTGCCTCTTGACATACTATAGAATGTTTATTCTTGTTAATGAACGCAAATGAAAGCTAAAAGCACCCATACAGGCTATTAAACTCATATTATGGTACAAAATCGAACAGTCTCACACAAAAACTGTCAGTTTGTCGTTACTACTTTTTGCGTTACTTTTAATACTATGTAAGACTATAAAATACTATGTGTACGACATACCATATTTAAGGGGCAGCTAAAGTGTATTTCATGCATGCTATAATCAATTAACTTGTCTTATATTGCCCTAAATCAAAGCTATGCATCACCAACCCATTATACAATTTAACTTTTATTTATGTTTAATTGTTCTTAATTATTTGTTTTTAGATGGCATAAAAACTCTATCAACAGAGTAAGCCACTAGCTACAACAATACATTAAAAATGCTTTAATTCTAACCAATGCATGCATCGCAAAAGCTTCTAAACAGCATAAAATAGAGCTCAGTTCGTGCTAATTTTGTGTTAAAGTTTCAACAAACTTAAATTGAAGATGTGTTGGTGAAAACTAGCCGTAAATATAACCCTTTTCATCAATAGAATCTGCTGTAATTTGCCAACAGTGCGGGGCGTGTGGTCAAGTCGGCCATATGAGGACGAACAAGGCATGTCCTTTGTACACGGGCTCAATGGGCGGCGGGAACTCGTCGCCGGTCGAGACGGACCCAGAAAGGATACAGACGGATCCGGATGAAGATGAGCTGGGATATGTTGATGGGGTTAAGCTTACTCTCAACGCTACTAAGATCAAGGTACGGTTAACTTTTTAACCACATATTCAAAGAAAAACAGTCTAGTCATATTTAAAATAACTTTCTGAAATATTTTTTGTTGTTTAAAGTATAAAGTTGAATCTACATATTTGCAAAGTTTTGCGGAGAAAATATTGTTTTCTAGTCTAGTAAATATATTTATAAATCAGACATGCTGTAAGTTTTAAAATTATTACGACGATACGGACATAAATCAAAATTGTGACCTGAATTAGCATGACATTAATATCTATACATGTAACGATATAGTTATTTCAATTTGTCGATTAAAACAAGACTTACAAATTAATAAATAACACAGGATTAGTGTGATGTATAGGAATAGTGTATTTTCTTATCCGACTGCTATGTCGCACTCATGGTCACAGGCCCGTGTCATTCACTAAATATGTATCACAAAAGTTTACGTAAGTAAGTTCGTATGAGCAAGCCAACTCTGGTGACCGCATTTGCTTATTCCAGCAATCAGCAGAAGACATTCGCCGCCGAGGCAGCGGAAGACGCGGTAGCGAATTCAGAGAGAGAGGACGAAAGAACCGACGCGGGACCACAGAGCCTTGCGACTACCTAGTAAAGAGACCCGCTGATAGGCGTCGTACCGATCCGTTGGTCACTCTGTCTTCACTGCTAGAGGCTGTGTTGAACGATATGAGGCATCTGCCTGATGTTCAGCCTTTCTTGTTCCCTGTCAACTCTAAGGTAAGAGCGAGGAGTCCCTTACCATCAGTTGCTATTACTTTGAAGCGGCCCGTGGATATAAGTCGCAAATATACCTTATCAGTTATCATAATCACGCTGTCATCACACCTAATAATCAGAAGCTGTATTGAAGGATATGATCAATCTCCTAGTGCTGAACCTCTCTTGCTTCTTGTCAACTAAGATTAGTATTTTTTTGAGTTGTTTTGAGAGAACAAAAAGCCCCATCTGTCTTGGATAAGTCTGGGAAGACTTATCCAAGACAGATGGGGCTTTTTATTATATTCCTTGTCAACGAAAGTTAGCGAAAATACATAGAGTTTTTTAGACGAGTTTCAATAGTTCGAATGACAAATCTGCAACAGATCTCTTTATGTAGGATATCATACATAAGTCGCAAAACTTTCAGTTTACAAACATTTTTTAAAATCAGGCTCCTTAGGTGCAAAAGTTAATTCTTCTTTATGCTGTTATATTCTACAGCTAGTAGCGGACTACTACCGAATCGTCGCCAGGCCGATGGATCTCCAAACTATCCGAGAGAACCTCAGACAGAAACACTATCAGAGCCGAGAGGACTTTCTTGCTGATGTCAACCAGATTGTGGAAAACTCTACTCTTTACAACGGTAAGTTAACATTTTCGTATTTTATCTTGCCTCGTGCAAGAACACATCTGTATCGTAACATGGTTTTGAACAAGGTGCCGGCACAAGTTATAACAAACTTGAAATGTTTTTACCATCTTAAACATTTTCGTATTTTTCTGCGGGGCATCCTCCTTTTATCCGCAAACACAGACAAAGAAAGAAATCTGTTCAGGGTGGATCTTGGAACGATTATGAGTCATCTTTTCCTGATGATGCCTTGTGGAGGGGTGAATCACGTGTCGAATATCATAGCTTAGGATAATAACATCAAGACTAGGAGGAAGTTGAGGATTTTTTTTTCATTTATTCTGGTAGGACCTCAAGTATCACTTTAACTTCGTCTTACATGCTAGGTGATTATATTACCTGTTACAAAGCGACTCCCTGCTGTTGTTTTGCTGGATCTGCCCTGCCTAGCCGGGTATAGTTAGGTTAGTGAGAAAAGTGGGTGGTTGGATGGCTTTAACGTGATCAACCTAAAGATTTTTTTGGTAGCGTAGTAGAATAATTTTCTGTATCTGACGATGTACAAAAAAAAAACTTAGGCCTTTACATCTTTACTAGATGATTTATACAGTCATTAGGCAAGCTTTGCCTACACTTAACGGGACAATGTAGTGCCTGGGACATTGTTGAGATGGAATAGGCTTGACGATGTACCAATACTTACCTTAAATTATTGTTTCACAGGTCCTACAAACAACTTGACCGTGGCGGCGCAGCGTATGCTTCAGAAGTGTGTTGAGAAACTGGCTGAGAAAGAAGAACAGCTGATGAAGTTAGAGAAACAGATCAATCCCCTTCTTGATGACAACGATCAGGTTTGTTATTGAAAATATTATTGATCCATCTCCTTTGCAAAATAATAATAATAATCTATTACAGGGGTCGGCAACCTTTTGGCAACCTTTTGGCGCAGAATAAATTAAAAGCGGCCTGCACTTATGATATTAACCCTAGAAGCCCAATATCCTATACTTACGTATTCATTTTTCTATGGGTCCTATCCCATAGACAAAAGAAAATGCTTAAGTCATTTACAAAACATTCACGGGCCGCGTGTTGCCGACTGCTGATCTATTATGATGTCGAAACTTTTTGCGGATATTTGTATTGTTATTTGCAAAGTTACCTTTGAACTATTTTGGATTAGACTACTAAAACTAAAATTATTACCTTAAAAAGCATTAGACAACTAAATGTAGTTATAAGGAAATCGGCAGTTGAACAATAAACTTTATTCCAGGTGGCGTTATCGTTTATATTAGAGAATCTCCTAACGACCAAACTGAAGGTAATGCCGGAAGCGTGGCCTTTCCTGAAACCTGTCAATAAGAAGCAAGTGAAGGATTACTACAGTGTTATTAAGCGACCTATTGATATGGAGACTATGGGCAAGAAGATTCAAGGTACTGACTTGCCAAGACCAAAATGGCCGCCGACTTTTTTTACGCCGTGCGCTTCAAACTGAAATTAGAGCGGTTTTATGCTAGAAATAATACATTAACCAGTATATTTTCGTTATCTATGATATATTATGTATCCGTTTGTGTACTTTTTGCAAGAGAATAATAAATAAACTTATAGCTGAGGAGACACTATATTTTATCTGATATGCAAAAATGCTATGAGATTTCAGTTTTACTTCAAGAATATACCTACAAATTTGACCTAACCTAACCTCTAAAACTGACAGATGTGTCAATATGTTTTGAGTCCCAAATATTTATTAATATTGTATAAAGAGATTAGGGAGTAGGTATTGGAATCCGAGAATAAGTAAGCATAAAAATATGAAATTTCTATACTTCAGCGAAATTCAACGTGCCATGTTTGTAAACAATAATGCTCTATTATGCTAATATCCTTATTTCCTTAGCGCACAAGTACCACAGTCGCGAGGAATTCCTCCGAGACATACAACTTCTTGTGGATAACTGCAAAGCGTACAATGGACTCAACTCTCAGTTCACGAGACAGGCTGAAGCTATCATGAAAGTCACTCAAGAATCCCTCGAACAAGTGAGTAACAAATAAAATGTAACAAAAAACAAAATATAATAATTTTTATGTGTGACGTTCTTGATAGATCGTCGATGTTAAGCAACGGGAGCGGTCACAACTTGGATGGGTGACCGCAAGTGTGATTATTAGCTGAGCGCTTCCGTACCGCATGTTAAATTGTCGGTCCCGGCTTTTAAAATCGTTAAGCCATGACGGAGGCTATTAGGCGGCCTAAAAACTCCGTCACCAAAGTTGGCCACTTGCTCTTACGAACGAACGAACGAGCGGCCATCCTACTTCCTACTATTATTATAAAGGTGAAAGTTTGTGTGTGTGTATGTGTGTAAGTATGCAAGTGTGTTTATTACTCTTTCACGCTCAAACAGCTGGACGGATTCGTATCAAAATTTGTTACCAGGATTGCTTATACCCTGGATTCAAAAATAGGCTATTTTTATCCAGGTATTCCCACGGGAACGGGAACTATTCACCGCGGGGAACACCGCGGGGCGCAGCTAGTTAAAAATAATTTGTTAACATTGTTGTCTAACAGTTCGGCGAACACGTAAGCCAGTTAGAGGCGAACATCTCTAAAGTTCAACAGAAGATGCTAGAAGACGCTGATCATTCGGATATAGAGGTCGATGACCTGCCGCCGCCGCCGCATTCTGACGAGAAACGTGGCCGTGGACGCCCGAGGAAACACAAACCTTCCACGTCTAATACTTCTCTTGATGGTAAGTAGGAAAATAATAAAACTAAATACCATCATAGGGTACCACTCCTTATAAAACGCTTGCAGTTCCAAAAAATAATAATACTAGTGTATTATATAATCTGTGATACCATTAAGGTGTTTGCTAACTATACCGGCCATGAACGTAATAGGGACGATGTGCCAGGCAAAAAATATTCTTGTATTACTGAGATACATTTATTTACAGAAACTAAACTACTACATTCTAATTTTTATTATATTTTGTAATTGGTTCTATATATAACCAGTTGAACCATCTAAGGATAGTTATAACGATCTATAGGTAGCTCAACTGATCCAAGTTACTGCCAGCCAGATTTGGCGTGCCAATGTTATAAACAAACTGTATACCTGGCTGACGATGTTTTCCTTCACTGTTTATACATTTTTGACATGAAAATTGATGCACGGCCGGATTCGAACCCACTACCTTCGGATTGAAAGTCGAAGTACCTTTCCAATTGGCCAACACGGCTTTTTTCCAATAAAGTAACCTAGAGAATAACTTTTGATGGTTTTAGGTGCTACACCAAGGAAACGTGGCAGACCACGAAAGGATCAGAACAGTCTGGCGGATGGTAAGTTTCAACGAACTTTGTTCTCTACTCCTTTGTTCATAAAGGCTATTATTAAATAAACGTTATCTCTACAGATCTTCAGTACTCTGACAGTGGCAGTTCTGAGCTGGAGGAAGTTGAGGCGAATGCTGCTGCTGAGGGATTAGTGCAATTGTCTGTTAGACCTGGTATGTATAATGTATTATAAAAGAAAATATGATAACGACTATTTCCAAGATTCTATGGATGCACGTTCGGATTCGAACCCACGACCTTCGGATCAAAGTCAAGGCACTAATCCACTCGGCCACCACGGCCCTCTACGGCCTACTAATATTACATTGAACAAGAGTGTGAGGATGGCTGTTTGTTAGGTACTCTTTCATGCAAAAATTGCCGTTTGTTTTTATATTTATCCAGAGCCTAGTAATAGCTTCTGTTTAAACGTTATAATTATCTGTATAACGGAAGAGCGGGATACCCTAACACAGGTATTTTTAAACTTAAAAGGGCATCTCAAACCCACGGAAAGTAAATTTTAGATTTAGATAAAGAAAAAAACATTTCTATTGTATTGTGTAGCAACATAGTCGAACAAGTGGCCTACTTACGTTCGCTGATCTAGCGAACGTAGGTGGGCTCGCTTGCCACCTCAGTCATCACCCCACAGGCATGTAGAGAGCACATAAATAACTAACGTATCGTATTTATGTAAATCATAATTGTAATCCTGTGAAATCATATGTAATAAAATACCAATACCTATATCACCGACGGTGTTTGGACTTAATATCCCTCAAATACCATAGAACATTCATACTTGATAAAGTGATAAACATTTGGTAAAATGTATTGTAAAAAAATATTTTTTTGATGTAGATGATGACAAGATGTGGGGTAATGATCAATTCGACGCGACAAAGTTCCCGATAAAGCGCGAAGTGCCGGACGAGATGCCGCCGCGCTCAGAGGACTTTGTGGATCTTGATTCACACACTGACTATACCTTCCCGCCTATCGTCAAGGTAACATTGAATTATTGTAGCAAAATTAAATGCTTCTTCCATATTATTATGTAATTAAAAATTGATTGATTGAATATTTGCATGCCTGCATGGTAGAATGTAATTGGACATAATATTAGAATGACCTGGCAAATAAACATATTATGTTCTGGCAAATAAACGTATCTTATCTTATCTTAACCCATTCTACCGGTTTATTTTTACAACAAAATAATCTTGCTGATTTGTTGCGGTTTTTTTATGGATTAATTGTGATTTTCTATAGACAACATTGTCAAAAATATTACACAATAATAAAGTGGTTTCTGAGACAGTTTTCCCCTATGAGCTATTTTCTGAACAGGAACAGTTGCTATATTCTAATGGCCTTATTCTTAAAGATCTGTCAATTAAATATAGATTTAAAGAATGCTTTTTTCTTGTTACTCCTATGTCAATGAAAAGAGATACCAACAGATTAACGTTTTAGCTAAAGTAGGTTTATTAAACCAATACGCATAAGGGGGTAATTGTCTCATAGCATTTTTTGAACAGGGTCAGTTGCTATATTCTAATTGTCTCATTGGAGGATGTTTTGAACAGGAACAATTACTATATTCTCATTACCTTATAGGCACGTTAAATTGTCGGTCCCGGCTTTTAAAGTCGTTCAGCCATGACGAAGGCCTTTAGGCGGCCTAAAACTCCGTCACCAGAGTTGGCCACTTGCTCATACGAACTTACTTACTTTTTACCTTATAGGAGGAGCCAATAGAGCCAGATATGCAGTTAGAGCCGCCGATGACAGAAGGTACTTCGATGGAACCGACACAGCAGTTCCAAACACAACAGTTCAAGGAGGAACCGCCAGAAAACTGGCAGGTGAGTCATGTTACATTAGGGCCTATGCATAATGCACAAATTAAATTTGTTGATTGTAATGTTGGTACCCATTCATTTAATTAATAAGTATTTGCATGCCTAAGTAGGTAGAACATAATTGGAAAATTACCCTAGTCTAAGACCTATTTGTTAAACATATGTTCTTGCAAATAAAATTATCTTTATCTTTATCTTTATCTTTATCTTTATCACACCACTTTTTAACCGACTTTGAGAAAGGATGTACAAAGCAGTGCGGCCGCAGCGCTGCAAATTTGAAAGCGCCTTAAATATTTCAATATTAAATCTTCTAATCTAATGTTAATGTGTATCATCTTTGTCAATAAATTTCTGATTCTGATTCTTCTTCTTCCTGCCCTTATCCCACTATGTGGGGTCGGCACAACATGGTGTTCTTCTTCCATTTCCCTTTATCAGACGTCATCTCAGCACTAACTCCTTTCTTACTCATGTCATCCCTCACACAGTCCATCCATCTTTTCTTTGGCCTACCTCTACACCTATATCCATCCGTCCGTACATTCATATCTAATACTCTCCTAGCAACAATTTCAATATTACTTCCTCAACTATAAGAAATTCTTAAAAAATATTTCCTTTGCAGCCCGACCCGGCAATACAAGACGATCTTCAAGTCACAGACAGCGAAGAAGAGACCGAAGACGGAGGTTTGTGGTTCTAGAGACTGTATTCAAAATGAAATATTACTATGAAATAACCAGTTACTTACCAGACAGAGATAACATGATTTATCTGTCATGCTATCTCTATCCTGTGATAAATCATTACGATTCATGAAGCGCATATTCTAATGAAGTATAACGATTTCAGATAAGCGTATTTTCTCTGCGTATAAGTTTTTACACTACATTTTATAAGAACGTGGACGGGCTTAGAGCTCAAATATCTCCGCTTGACCATCTTACGACTACCGTGTTTTATCGAGTATAAAAAACTGTTACAACAAATGAGTGTGTGCAAACGTTATACAGTTAAATGTAGGACGTATAAGCGAATGCCAAATCAAGCGTAAACGCGCAGAAAAAACGTTAATCTGAATTCACTTTTAAGGGAAAGTTGATTTAAATAGACTTTGATGAAATAATTGTTTTGTTAATCAATATTTTATATTTATAAGGGAAATTAATAAAATGTATTTGTAAAACAAAACTCTTTTCTATATAATCTCTGGATAACTATATTATACTGAGTCGTTTATATTTACAAATACTACAGATCTTTGGTCAAAGTTGTAACTTCAGAAAATGAACATAAAATTATGTTAACCTACACTTAAAATCACAAACGGAAGTTAGACTATATTTTTATACTACAGTAAGCTAGTCAAAACTGGTAGACCACTTTCTTGGCCGACCGTACCTACTCAAATTCGGCGTCATTATTTTATGTTAAGATTTGAAAAAAAAACGACATTATATCGTAAGCAAAGTTTTCTTCAAGTAGGTAAATATTGCCATAAATCGTAAATAAGCTGGAAATGTTTGATGTGGAAGGTTTGAGTTATTATTATTAGTAAATATTTGGCGTATGATTGGACATTTTCTTTGTATCAATATTCTTAAAACTCTAGGTATTTTCGCTATATTTCTGATTCTGATTATGATTGTGATTCATCAAAGATACAGGAATCGTGAATATTCCCGCCGTGCGGCGCTAATTATCTATTTGAAGTTCTGTCTGTTATCAAATCTTGTAAGTTAAATTTGACCCACTTTCCGGTGTCTGATTGAGCTGAAGTTTTGCATTCAAATCAAGTAAATTGGATGATAATGCAATATTAAGTCATGGAACTCATCTGATGATAAAGCCGAAAAGTATCCATGGGAAATCTAATAAAACGACTAACTCCATTAAGTTATTGGTGATATTGATTTGACAAACTAATGCAGTAAAAATATTACTTGATTTATGAACTACTTAACAAGAAATAGTCATTGTGTTTTTGTTAATGAGTTTTTAAGTTATTTTAAATTTTCAAATTCAATATTCAAAGAAATAACGAAACAGCAGATATCGAGAATCTAAATTCAACAGTCCTACGCCCACCAACTACTAAGCAGTCGTACAATTTACATAGTCGAAAATTGCAATCATCAGAGTTGATTCGGAGCCAATCAGAACGCCGGGATGCACAGAATACAGATGAGGATAGCTCAAATCGTTCATAGGTGCCAATCTAGCGAATTCATCTGTTTGAATAATCAAGTTTTCAGACTGAATTTGATTATGGAGTTGTCTGTGATAGATTACACGCGCCTGTGGTGTATCAGGGACGTAGCCTTGCTTCAGCAATGAATGACCGTGTCATGAACGTATAGCACGGAAATAAACACCAGTAGAAAGTAATTTTTCTGTCTGACGGCACGGTTACGGAACGTTCATCCTACGAAGAAACGAAAGGTAGGTAAGTACGAAGAATATTTTTTTGCTTGCCAAGTTCCTATTAAATGAAGGTAAGTAAGTTTGTTTGAATTGGCTTACGACTTAAAAGCTGGAACCGACAATTTAACGTGCCCTGCGAAGCACGAAAGCGCTCAATTGCCATTACCACTTGTCACCCATTTAAATGACCGCTCAGAACGTTGCTTAGTTGTCAGGGTCATGATATGACACGCCATAATCTGCAAATAATATAAATATTACCATTGTCTTTCGGACTACGAAATATATAAAATATACAAAAGTCGTCTCTGATACTTGACGTGTATTTCTATTACAGATTTCGCTATTAGCATGCGCAATTGCAGATTATAATAATTTGAATATTAAAATATTCATAGACGTTTTCATAATAGTCATACAGTCTACGTTTGCTGAATTTATAATGGTGAAGTTTGAATTTCAATAGGATTTAAAGCTTACATTGCTATTGATTTATTACTGTCTGAGCTGTAGACAGTGAAAATACAAAATCCTATTATATTTAGAACTCATTTGCACTGTCTACGTTGTACTACTTATTCTATTATTTATTCTGCGGAACTACGCAATCACTCGAACGTGTCTGCAGATGCTTTGCGGCCAGAACTGTACAACAATGAAAATTCAAAGAGTCATTTTTGGCGGCCTTTGGCCCGAGTGAGTGAACTTATATTATATGAGTATAATGAACGCAGGAAGGAAGTTGCAGGTTCGATCCCTGCTGCGGGATTTTATTTTTGAGTTTTTCCAGATGTTCTTTGGGTCTGGGTGTTTTTCTATCTATATTTATGTTGGTACTTCGTAATGTTGGTAATTGTGGTACAAAAAATGGATATAAGTAGTATGCAGTCATCTGGTTACCATATTACAATCATTTAGTTGCTTAGCTTGGGATTAGATGACGCTGTGTAAAATATCCTAAGTTACCGATTTATTTATATTTACTTAACACAGCGTTGCTATAGTTACACCGATGTTTATACAAACAAAATCGCAGGTGTCCTACTAGTATTCTTATAAATGAGCGTGCTTATACACAAACGCAGCTAATTAGGTACTAAATCCCGGTGGAACCCTCATCAAGTGTATACTTGCCCGAGCTTTAGAGGAAAGACGGCCTACAAAGCTATATATTTTACATACGTCTGTCCAATTTGCATAGGTGATTCCAGCTGACAATTTAGATCTATATAAATATATAAATTTGAAATGACAGATTATTGAGGATGGATCGAACAATTTGGCGGTATTTTTGTGTCAGGACAAGGTTTGTATGACAAAAAGTTAGTAGGCGAAGTAGCGTGTCTTTTGTTGTCTTAGTTCTTGTAGTTATTTACAGAAGGCAGAACTTAGAAAAAAACATGGCATCGAAAAATGATCAAAATCCTTTAATTTTGATGAATATACCTACACCCACAGTGTAGGTATATTCATCGAAATTAAAATATAATGCTAGTTGACCTTATTTAACAGGATTTATAGAATTTCGTCACTCCACTGTCCTCAAAATATAACCTGCGGAAATTTAAATGGTTGCTAATTTAAGGATCCCTTCTAGAACATTGTTAAAGCGAAAAAATAGATATCTAGTAGCTGAAGCATTCTATAGGCATTTTATGACGTTTCGTGTACCTAAAACAACAATTCCAACGATAGCGCATTTTTTGCAGAAAAAGTCAATCTAGGTCAACTTTTAGTCACCTGAAACTGTTTGAAGTGCTCTCTCTAAAGTTACATCAATGGATATTGCCGTAGGTATAAACCGTCTAGATTTTGTTGTTTCTGTTTGTGAAAGCATTAATTGTCTTACCTAACAAGATGTAGCTATCTATTGCCTTCTAAACTTACCTAGGTAGGTACCTATACTTCAGCCAAATTGGGCGTGTCAATTTTGCAAACAAACTCACGCATGAAATTGAATTGCTTTCTAAGGGTTGGTTTTTTAACAGAGTTTATATTGAAGGGAGCTTAGTGGTCACTAATTTCCAATAGTAAAGAAATATGTATAAAAATAAATAGGCAGTTAGGTACGTTTATAAAATTGGCACGTCCAATTAGTCTTAAATTTATATCTATGTAGACTGCATGCCACTTTCCTCATCCAAGAATGAACTGCTACACTTAGATAAAATGCTGCTGTTCAGTATTTTTTTCCGAATGAGGATGCCTTTTCTGTACCTACCTAATTCACTTTACTTACTGTCTCAACTATACCATCACCCAACTTATTCAGCCCAACACTAGTTTAAGATCATTTTAAACATAAAACAATAATTATCATAATCATTAGCTTCCGCCCTTTTTCCTAAAAAATGGGCTGAAAGATGATAATGCTAAAAGATGGGCTTTTGACCTTGAAGTCTTACTGCAAGACAAAGGCTTCCTTCCTTACTTCCATAAATATAAATAAAATTATGTTTATTATTATTTTGAAATCAGAATTTCTTTGGCATATTATATTAGTCTTTTAAGTAACCTACAAAAGGTTGCTAAACCCCAAATTCAGTGAATCACCAAATAATAAAGTAAAAACTAAACAGGCTTTCGGTTCATCCCGTTCCTTTATCTCCATTGTAACATTTCTATTATGAAAAGAGACCCATGTTTGGTGAACGTATTACGGTTTTGTCTCGGACCGCTTTAGATAAATTGCCATCCAAGCGTTAGCGTTGGTAAAAGTAATTAAATACGGGCTTTAATTGTCACCGGGCTTGGGTCCCGACTCCCGAGATGCAAAGATCACTGACATTTATTTACCTTACTAAAGTTATGATAACTCATTAAATTACTTGCCCTAGTCTCCCATGGAGTTTCTGAAAACATCCAAAATGATAATTTTTCAATGATTTAAATAAATTAAAGCCCACTTAACACACCAAAATACTACATTCTTCTAGTGAATGTCTTAGTTTACTTACGGCTCGCTATAATTTTTCATGTAACTAAGCGTTTTCGTGATGCGCTTCACAAGAGTGAAGCACTTGTTTAAGCGGATTTACCACAAAAAGGCCCTGAGTCTAA